>ML677085.1:7174842-7305954 GCA_007922155.1 Mesoclemmys tuberculata
CACCCCTCAGCCATCCCACCCCTCGGACCCCCGCCTCACGTACCCTGCCACGGCTGAAGGGGTCGCTGCTCCGGCGCCCCCCGTGACTGACTGACTGACGGGCGCGCGCGAGGCGCCCACAGCGGAGCGGGCAGCCCCGAGCCCGCCGCCCGACTCCCTCTGCTGGCGGGAGCGGGAAATGCGGGGTTTAAAGGCCCGGCCGCGGCGGAAGCCGGCTGAGGCGGCAGCGCCCCCTGTTGCTTTCCATCGCCCCAGGCCTCGCGTGCCAGCGCCGGCCGCGCGCCGCTCGCGGGTCTGCTCCCGCCCACGTGCTCAGCGTCCCTCTCCCTGCGGCAGGCCCGGCCGAAGCGGAGGGAAACGGTTATTTGCAGCGCGCTGGGGGCACGCGCGGCCCTGGTGCCCAGCGCGGAGCGCGCTCGGGGCCCTGCACGTCACTCCAGAGCCAGCCGCACATTGACAGCGGCCCTGCGCTGGCCCAGCGACGACCCCTCCCGGCGACTCGCCTGGCGGCTCGTGGCCGAAGAAAGGCTGTGGCCAGAGCCCAGCGCGCGGGGCTGCAGCCATGGAGGGACGGGCCGGATCCTGCAACCCAGGAGCCCACAGCCGCATCCCCACCCCATAAGGGAGTCCCTGCCCGAGCCTCGGACCACCAGCTGGGAGCGGAGGCTGCAGGGAAGGGCAGCTGCAGCCTAGACGCCAGGGCTTTCCGTGGGAAGGAGGGGCACTGAGGCGCCCTGGAGGTGCAGGCTAAGGCTGCCTGCCCCCACGTGCCCGGTCCCAGCACATGCCCGTGTTTCCCCCCCAGGTTGCAAAGCGCAACGAAGGTAGGGTCTGTCCAACAGAATCATCTCGAAAGCAAACCGACCAAGCAGTGTCCTAAAGAAAAAGGAGCTGAGCTCGGAACGGGGCTGCTTTGTACAAGCTGCAGTAATTTACTACAGTACAAAGTAGCTGTGCAACTTCCAAAACCAGACCCACAGGGGTTTTACACCAACTGCAGAAGTCTCACTGACTACGGGGAGTGTAAGGGAGGGAAAGGAAGTGTGAAGAGGTACACGGTCTGCCCCAGGCGGTGAGCAAGCTTCAGCTGGATGGACTTCATCTGTAGCAACACAATTGTAAGAAGGGTTTCTACTGCAATCATTTCATACGCATTACACTGTTATTGCAATCCATTGGCTCCATCTGCCATTATAAACATAAGGTACTGGCAACCACTTGTGCCAGAGCAATTGAATGACATGTTAATTATATACTTTATTCAACCTTTCTGAAGCATGAGTTCAGCGAAATTTAAAACTGTATGCCTGGTTGGCTCCTGGCTTATCTAAAGAATACTGGCTTAAATAATAACATTTATAGAAATCACATTTGAAAAGTTGTATGAGGGCCTTCTCCCTAAGCCTCTGAATTAAAGTTTCAGCTAGGTCTATTGGAGTCCAGAAGGAAAGTGCCTCCATAGCCTAACATTGGCTGCCCTTTATACTGACAGTAAATACCCACAGAAGAGTAAATGATAAAGGCAGGAAGAAATAAGCTTTTGAGGTGTAGAATGAATCTGATTCCCTGAGTATTCTGTGGTCATTACACCAACATCCTTAATAGAAGAGTCAATGTATGTTATCCCTTAAATCAGGATTTGGAAAAAACTGTTCAAATACTGTCCAGAGTAGAGGCACCATGACCTAGTGAACAGAACGCTGGATTAGGATTTGAAAGAAAGGTTCTATTCCCCAACTCCGCTACTGGCCGTCTTTATCACCTTGGCAGTTACTTTGTCTTTGTGCCACCGTTTCCCTTCCTAATCTATGTGACAGATGCGATGAAATAACATGGAATTGATGACTGAATCTGACAATTCCTAGATTAGTTTAAACACTATTGGGCGTTTTAGGCTTTAGCTAATATTCTATTTACAATGTACAAAAAGTAACAGCAATAGGACAAAGACTCATCGTAACTGGCCCTATTATTTACACTGCAACATTCTGGTACACATGATCAAGCTGCAGAACAAGTTTACATAAAAAGGCCTTTATATGTTGTCATTTATATCTATTCTGCACCAAAAGCCCGTTTTCCTACTAATACATTTCAATACTGCATTCATCACCTGCTCTTAACTGCATATATTGATGTTATAAATTAAGTAGATGCGCTATTTCTTTTGATACAACATTCATCTGCATACACAGGTTCTTGAGTCATCATCATTCTCCATATCGAATTATAAATTTGGATGTGTATCTGCCTGAAAATATCACTTAAAACACACAGTATAAAATATATTAAATATCAACCTGCCTTGCCTTCAGGACGTAAATTTTTTATGACAAGTGCTTCTCTGTATTATTTTGTAGGTATTCCTACTGTACTTGAATTATCAGTATCATTTATTATTTGATCACCAAGTGTGCTTAACACTGTGCAAATAGGACATGCTGTCCACAGAGACACTTATTGTCTAGTCCAGAAAAGCAAACACTAAATAGATGTAAGCACCTAGTCAACTGTATTTAGGGGAATTTTAATAAAGAATAAAAGTGCCTGGCAGCCCTGCATACATAACTAGCAGAAATCTCCTTGGATCACACAGCCCTACTCCCCCCTCTGAAAGCAGATGTGTGCACTAAAGACAGCTATTTCAGTGAAATTTAAATGTCAACACAATGCACCGTGTAAGAACAGAAAAAGATAGAAACAGTGGGCAGCATTTGAGACAAAATTTAGAGATAATTTCTGTTCATTTATCTTGAAGATTACTAAAAGCATTAATGTGACTTCCGTAATATTGCTGATTAGGTACAAAAATGAGGTAGTTCTTCATTAATGAATCCATTTATTCCATTAATGTTATACAGCTCTGATACACCATGGTTTTTCAGTTAAAAATGAATACTAAGTAGTGGAACTGATTGCACTGAAGTAATTGAGCACTGACTGATGATGCAAATCAATATTATGAATTTTTCCGCCTTGATTTCACATTCTTGTAAACAACATATTTCCTGCTATCCTTGAGATTTAATTAGCAAATGAGATATTTATAATATTAAGGACTAATTCATCTGCATACTTATGCCAGAAAGGACAAAGTGGTAATTTAACTATGTGCACAGCAATAGCAAATATGAATAATATTTATCCTGCATCTGACTGGCTCGGAAGCTCATTCCCAACAGTTCCAGGTTTTCCAATGTTACTCATACAAGGCCATATATTGATTCCTTGCATCACAAACACATGATTTCGTTGGGAGCAAGACAAGCATGACCCATTATGGGTAAAATATAGAGGAGAATGCTAGAAAACATACAGTTTCAAATTTGGGAATCAGTCCTGCTCCTTTAGTTACCAGGAACAGGACTGGGCTCTACATATTATAGATTTCCACATAATCCAATTGAAACATGTCAGCAACCTCAAATTCCTTAGAGCAGTGGTCCCCAAGCTGTGAGGTGCACCTCTTCTAGGGGGCATGGAGGAACATTTGGGGGGGGGTGCAGCAAGACCTGTTCCAGCCCCCAATTGGGGCTAGAGAGGGAGCACCACCCAGCCCTGCTAAGCTCCGCACCAGCTGCAGCTCCACTCTGCCCTCACTCCACTTCTGCCCTCATTCCCTCTCCACTCCAGCCCACCTCTGCCTCTAGCCCCAGCACCTGCCCCATCCCCAGTTACACCCCCAGTCCAAGCTCCACCACTGAGGAAGCTTTGGGGATGGACGGCATGGACAGATTCCATTATTGGCAAAGGGAGGTGGAAGGGTGCATGACAGGAAAAGTTTGGGCACCACTGCCTTAGAGTATGTAACTCATTCTTGAGTTATGTGAATCAAGGTCGCTTTACATAGGACTCTTGCTAAAGACAAAGCACAGATTCCAATTTTTTTATAATTCTAATGTATTTTCGTAACAAAAATAAGTCCAAGTTACAAATCCATGAAGTTAGGCAGAAACAAAGGCAAAAAAGAGACAATATGCTCAGCATACTTCTTACAGGAATACAACAGAATGTATTTTCCCATTGAATTCAGCGGGGAAAAAGTCATGCAAGTTTTCAAGTCTGTGGAGTATCTTCATGCACTTATTTGTATTACAGCACCTAGCTATCTCAACTACATTCAGGCCGCCTTTGTGCTAGGTATTGTACATACACATTATAAGAAACTGTAAGCTCTTTGGAATATGGACCATCTAAATAAAAAGACACAAAGGGTAGAGAAACTTTACTACTGTATTTAAATAGTACTCGTATCCTTATTTTACACCTATGGAACGCAAAAATTGCTTCAACTTCCTCTTTGTGCAATCTGACACCCCCACACAAGAATATTCTTATTTATCAGAAGAAAGAGGCAAGTTAACACTCCTTCAGGCTCAGCCTTAGGTCTTTGCAGTGTATCTGCAAAATAATCTGAGTCTCTGAAGTTAGGGAACCAAAAGACACAGGCTTTATGAGGCTCTAAAGCACCTGGGCCCACAACAGGGGGACTGAAAATAAGTTGTAGTTGTTAGGGAAAAAATCATGACAAACGGCAACTGGTTGAAATTTTAATCCTTATTTTTGCAACATTGATAGCTAATAGTTTTTGAACGACATTCACATTTAAAGCTACAAAAATCAAAGGGACTGAAGCAGGCAGCTTCATAGGCCTACACTTCCTATCTCTCAGTCTTTTGCAGTTTCGCAACACAGTACGTATTACAGAACTATACAGTTGCTCGCAATTTTAACTTAAAAGGAATGTATTCCAAACCTGTAACTGAGCAACAGTTATTTATAGAATATTAAGAGTTGGAAGGGACCTCAGGAGGTCATCTGGTCCAACCCCCTGCTCAAAGCAGGACTATCCTCAACTAAATAATAATATTGAACCATATTAAGTTAATATTTTCCTGAAGGCAACTGGCTGATTAATTCTACTCTACCCTGTCCCATCTATACACCACAACATTATTTTTTCCTATGCAGATTAGTGGTTTTTTAAAAGACTGAACAAAAGAATAAAAAAGTTACAAATCAAGTGTACTTTAGCAGGGACATGGACCAGATGACCCAAAATGATTTTTTCATTTTCTGAAAATCTATTAAACAGATACAGTATTATAAAAAAGACAATAATAAATCATCAGAGCTGATTCACAGAATTAAATTTGGTCAGCAGTGGTCGTTAAACTTGCAGCAATTATTACAGTCTGGACCTGAACCGCTTCACTGGGAAGCAAGGCATGTTCCAACTGATAAAGAGACCCTTCCAAACCTTTCCAAGAGGAAATCAGAGCAATGATTAGTTTTAAGAAAATAACTCAGAATTCAGCTACAAACTGTGTATCACTTATTTTAGACAAAATTGTTCAAAATAGTGTGTCATCTCTCCTGAACAATGTTACAGTCTTCCACTCTCATCTCATCCATGGGAAAATGGTTAATGGCAAAGGAAAACAATACCAGATGGGAAGGAACGCATTTGTGGCAGGCAAGATTAGGGTAAAAAAAAAATTTCGTCATGTTTCTAAAGCATCTTATATCAGAGGTTCTCAAAACTCTTCACATACACACAAATTTTTCAAACTTCACAATACTCCATGAGGTAGTTAGAGTTCATTTTACAGACTAGGATGTCAAACACAGTGAAGTCTCAAGTCATACAACAAAATGACAGTGACTGGAATAGAATCCTAAGCCTGACTCCTATCTTGTACTAACACCCAAGGTAATAAATGAAGTAACACCCAAAGGTAATAAAACACTACAGGTATATAACAAAATGCAAAAGACCTGAATCTTCTGAAATCCAAGGGCCTGTACTCCATAATGTATTTGCCACCAGTTAGAAGCCAGGAAAAAAGTTTGAGAATATTGGGGGGTGGGGGACAATAAGCCAAACCTACTCCAAGGGACATAAGACATTTACATGAAGTTGTTGGATTCATTCATTTTAATTAGAACTTTGTACCCAGATACTTAGAAACCTGGTGCTCTGCCTTCCAGTTAAGAACTGATACCACCACCACCAGAAGGAAAGTCCCTACGCATCCAAGTTTCTTCAAGAATTCATTTTTTTCTGGTTCTCTGTAAAGGTCTCACTCTCAAACACAATGTTTTGCTGAAGTATTTTTATGGTATATGCTCCTCTACTACAAGCCAAATCCTGCCCTCTTACACAAAAACTCCCAAGGGAAAGCAAAATAATGTAGTAAACCCTGAGAGCTCAAATTGGTGCAGCTGGAGACAGTGTAAGAAGGAGTTCCCTTCCTGAAGAGGGGCTGGACCGAGGCCCACTGCCTTCAAACCCTCTGCTATTCCCATGAACCACTGGGATTTTGAAACAGCTAAATCAAGGACCATGAAATCCACACACTGCTCCCTAGACTTCCTATTGGCAGGACAGCCTTGTTAACAGCTCCACTCCCACTGCAAAATTACCATATCACCCTCAAGAGATGGTGGGTCAACTGTGAGGACCAGGTATTTGTGATAGTTAGGCCCCAGTTCAAAGCATTTACGCATATGCTGATCAGAGGCTGGATTTCAACAAAGGACTTAACTTTAAGCACATGTTTAAACCTGGTGCTTAAAAGTGCTTTGCTGAATCACGGTCAAACAGTGACAGGCTCAGCATTATCTTTTGCAAGAATTTCATTAACTAACATGGGATGATATGCATGTTAAAGAGTATCTCCCGCTCTGCCCCAAGCCTGGCCAAGTCCTCCAAAGCACAATTAGCCAAATATGTATGCTCCTGCACAGTTGAGGGTTAATGACATTTTCACACATCTCATCCACTTTCTCTGGAAGAGGAGATGACAGGTTGGACAATATAGCTTTGTTCTGAGTTTGTGTTTTTGCAGTTTTGAATTAAGTTCATATCATTACCTTACTGGATTTTACACAGCTCCACAGTACCTCAGACAACTAAATTAAAAACCCAATAAGAACCATGTACTATACCTGCACCAGCATACATATTTCATCACTTTACTTTTTTTGTCCATCCAAACTTAGCAAAAAGACTGCTGATCATTAAAAACCTGCCACCTGTGAAATCTTAAATTTCAGAGTTCAGTTCTTAGAGGTACAGCTAATTGTCTTGTACATTTCTAAACCTTGTAAGTCTCCAGTTTTTAACAACAACAACCAAAAAAATAGTCTTATATGGGTAAAAGGTTAACAGGTGAATGTGTCCATGGAAACTATTCAGAAAGTTCTGAGCAAATGAAAAGATATTTCCATCTAACAATGAAGCTTCAATATATATGCACACAAAAACATTAGAAACCCGTCCGTTTTGGTCATCCAGACATTTAGGAAATATTTTACATATGTGAATTGAGAGAATATTTTTATTTAAATATATTTTTGTTTTCACTGGTATTTATAATTAACTAAAACAGAGAGAAATAAAAGTTAGAAAATTTAAGTTTAAATCTGTTGAGCTTCCAGACTCAGGGAAATTGCAACTGTGAGTTGCACCCAAGAGAAAGAACAGAGAAGGCCTACGTTTTGCACAACTTCCGTCCAAATCACATGATATTTTGTAAATTTAGTTAACAGTGCAGTATACTTACAGCATACTAGTCAATATTCTGGCAAGTCAACAGTACATAGAAAAACAAGCATTTTGGCAAAGTCCGTATGCACACAAGTATACAAGTTGGTGCATTCCACTCATTTGCTTATAACATGAAATGTCTGGAATTTTCTGTTGCAAATTGTTTCATGTTTCACAACATTAGTAAGTCAATTTCTTTGTACTGGATAATATTGTTTCTTTACACTATTAAGTTACTATTACTTCATGCTCTACTGTCCTATGTTCTCCTCTAACATATTATACAGCAGACCATTCTTTCTTAATAGTTAAGTGGTCTAACTTACTTGGAGGGGTCATTCATCCATTTTAATATCTGATAAATGTGTAAAAGTGGGTAAAGTCTAATTTTTCAACCCTTTCACTTTCTAATGAAGGGAGCTCCCCACATGGAACGTGGGCATCTGTTTAAGTCCTAGTTATTTCATTCATTAGTTAAAAACAAAAGTTAGGCAATACTGTTATGAAGGAAAAAGCTCTGATAAGAATGATACAAGGAGAATTACCTGGCTGAGGTTTAGTATAATTTGTGCTGGAAACTGAGTTATGGGTTTAAATTATTTGAAAGTAGAAATACTGTCTGTTAGCCAAATATTCCCATTTCAGCTTCACAGTGTCAGAAATATTCTGTGGGAGTCTTCTTCCCCCCTCTGCCCCAAAGAAACATGACAAGATGCCATTAAAACTTATCCTGTGCATATTTTATACATAAAATTTTATACATAAAATATACACCTTTAAAGCAAACATACATACATAAGAATTATTCTGTACATGATCATTTTAAGTTTCTTTCTTGATATATCGTGACAGGAACTGAGTTCTAACAAAGTTAATCAGCTTGGTCTCTGTGAAGAATATAGTGAGAAGAGTTGCTATGAAGCACAAAGCTCCCACTGTGAGGTGAATCAGCTTTGCTAGCCAGCCTTTATCACAGCACAAGAATACCTACAAAGAAAACAGAGTAAGCAAGCAGCTGTAAAAGGATTACTGGTAGAAAGGTAGATGCTCAGCGTCAGTGACAAGTAGGATCTGATACTTCTCTTGACCACAATACCAGTACTACTGAGGTGGTCATCTGGCTGCCAGTCCTCAGGCAAGGCAATCAGATAGATTTGCCCGATGTAATACGAACCTATAAAATATTATCGCTGATAACGGCCATGTTTATATTCTTAGAATACAATTTCTATGAAAATATACAAGTAAGCATTTAGTATATACCTGATGATTGTAGAAGTTATATGCCATCATATGCAATTCACTATGCAGAGCAAGTTATTTGATACACTTAGGAAAACTATATACTTGTTATGTCTTGAGATTAAGGCTACACATCATTTCTTCATTTCTGCAACAATATATCAACCTATGTTTAAAAGAGGAAATCTCCCTTTCCAATATAAAGCTCTCGTTTCTAGCCCTGCCATAGGATATTGGACTTAATTCATACAATCATTAGCACAGAAAATCTGCAACTGGTGCAGGACTGAACCTTGTCCCTCTTCTGCCCTGGGTAGTTATGAATGAGGGAGGAATGCCACATACTGGAGGTGGGGGTGAGAGGGAGAAGGGAACGTTTTAGTGGCAAGTTTTTTGGTTTTTTTTACTGCCAACTCTTTGAAGTTGTTGGGAGACTTAAAATATTGAAATAAGATCCAAGAAGATTGATTAGTAAGCAGAAAACAGGTGGTACGGTAAAAACAAAAAAAACCATGATTAATTCATCTATCAGACATCTACCAGGTGGCAGTGATAGATATTCTGTGTGTGTCGTGAGCCATGCATGGTAATACCCATGTGATACATTGTATTTATCATCATGCACCTTTGTCTCATCTATATATGCAATATAATCAGCCTTGCAAAATTGTAATGACAGTTTATTAGCCTATGCTCAGAATCTACTTGCCTGCCCTTTAGCGGGATTCTGATCATGAAAAAACTAATTAAATTATATTTTCTGACTACCTGATATGAGCAAACTTTTACAAGAATAATAGTGAATTTTGAGAAACACACTCACCTCTGAAAAAACAGTGACTATTCCACTTATAATATAAACAAAAATCAGTGATGGCGAGAGAAGCAGCCCTCTCAGAGGTCTATACGAGCTCTCTTTGAAGTAACTGTAGATATAGTGAATGCTGTGTGCTATTCGAATACTCATATTGAAGCAGTTTGCAAGGATAAAGCCTACACTGCCTTGCCACTGAGTCAAGAAATAAGAGATGCACAAGAATGTGAAGGACAAAGCCAGCATAACAAAATTGAACCTAAAGGAAAAGAGAAACAAGTTAAGCAGTGTATGCAATGAAAATATTTAACACCATCAGAAAGAGCCCCACAATTATTTTCCCATAAAAGAAGGAAGAGGCCAAATTATGATTAATCTTCAACATAAACAGCAGGGTAAGGATTAAATTAAGATATGCTAATGAAGAAGGCTCATTGAAAGGTGTGGAGGAAAACAGTGAGCCATACATTTCTGATGACAAAATCTGAAGATTTCTACTATTTTATGTCAGGTAGATCAGTGGTTCTCAACTTTTTTTCATTTGTGGACACCTAAAAAAATGTGGGGGGAAGGGGGGGTTGAATTCTGTTGTCAGTCTGTCTTCTGTGGAGCCCTTAGAGGTGCGGACCCCTTTGGAAATCTATTGCCTCTGTGTGTGTGTGGGTGGGTTGAGTTCTGTTGTCAGTCTGTCTTTTGTGGACCCCTTAGACATAGTCCATGGACCACAGGTTGAAAACCACTGGAAAAAAAAATTTTTAAACAAGGCGGCACATTCATGAACGTCTGTAAACCTTGGTTAAGCATTTTACATCACTCACAAATCACTACATTTAAAAGATCATGCAAGTCAGCTGGCTCAGTCTAAAAATATCCCTCTGTGTATGAAAAGCAATAGTGGAAAAGTCTTGTAACAGAGAATTGTTGCATGTTACTGAATAAAGAGCTGTTGCTAGTTTTAAGAAGGCCTGCAATGTGCTTGGACTCTATAAATAGAGAGGGTGAAGGAAACTGGGAGATAAAGCCCTGCTCTTAACAGAACAGAACAAGATTCTGATTAAAAAACCCAGAAGCCAGATGGTCATTAAAACCTAATATGTAAGTGAATAATTATAGCCTACTTAATGCCTGAGACTAAACAGTTTTTTTTTAAAAATAGCCAATACTGAGAAAGATATAATCTAAATAAAAACACTTCATCAAGCAATATTAACCTATTTTTAGTAGAACTTTGGTGCAGTAGTGATTTTTAATATGGCACAGTTCTAGATATATATTCATACAGATTCTCCACTTTCTGCATGGTGTGTAATATCTACTAATTTTCAGCATGCACACATATATAGGGACAGTCTACTGGCTTGCTGGACATTTGATTACTCCTACATGAAGTAAACATGCAATCACTGTACAGAAAGCTATTCTAACCATTTTGCCACTACAGAAAATTAGATGAAAATTCATTTAACTTGGTCTACCTTCCATTTCTTTATGGTGTCCATAGAAAAATACCTAGTTAATACAGGATCACCCTGCATTACAACATGTTCATTAGTTTACAAAGTCACACCCATAAAGACAGCTAAAATAAATGTGAACTAATAACTAATTCATGAAAACGGATTAATTCAACATTGCAGGCTTAGTCTAAAACACTACCATGAACAACTTCAAGGCAGCATTGGTACAGCTGATAATGACACATCCTGCTGTCTTCCATTAGATGAGCACTCTGCAGCTGTTATATTTCCTAATTAAGCACAGAACATGAATCTGCAGCCTTAAAGGCATATTATACATCTGACAGAAACAGCAAATTTAAAATGAGATGCAGTTTAATACAACACTTTTTCAAATAAACAGAAAATTATTATACAGTGACAGCAATTATTCTGCCATAAGATTGTGGTTAAAATGCAGCGTATGCTGCCATATTTTTATTGCTTAGCTCTTGATGCAATTTGGCATCTCAGCAAGATGCCTAGAGTGCCAAAAAGCCATGGTGCTGGGCATACGTACAATCTGACTAAAGCAAGCAATTAACCCAAAAAGTGTTGAAAGTTAGTTTTTAAATCTAATAACATCAACCAAGTTTAAATTTTAGGGATTATTTTGATGAACTGAAATAAAAAGTTCACAATTGGAGAAGTAGAAATGTTTTTAATTAAATTGCCATATTTAAAATGGGTCAGTGGGTCAGACATTCAGCCCTGTAAAGTCTAATTATTTAATCTAATAAAAAACAAACCTTTGGTCAAAACAGTATACATGTTTAAAATAATAATATAAACAATTTTCTGCTCTTTGCCAAGTCACATAACAAAATCAGTTTCCTCAATGCTGGATGTTTGCCAACCCAAAAATAGTCTCATGAATATTCTTACACTACTACTCTAATTATTTTGACTGTCCTCTCATAGTGGTAACCAAATTTGCTTTTTAACTTACCAAGATGCCACAGAAATAGAGCTCGCGGGGGGGGGGGGGGGAGAGGGGAAGGAGAGACTAAGTTTTTCATGAAAAAATCCTTTTGTGTAAAAAAAAATAAAAACTTGGAGTTTAATGAGCCTTATGTATAATATTTAATAAGATGACTATTTCATGATGTATTGTAAAAACCCTGGACCTAATTAATTAATATAATGATTAATACACTGTTTTCTGTACTGGCAAATATTTTTGTTACATTTGCCTAGAATTATCTTGGTAATCAGACATGCTGTACAATATAGTATTTAGCACGAAAACTTTTTTTTCCTTTAAAAGACTGTTAAACTTATAATTGAGATTGGCAAATTCTTAAGAGTCAAACCCTCTCCTTGAAAAAGTGTGGAACCAAAAATCTTTTTTGTAGCTCCATTTAACAGTGACCAAAGCTAGTGGTCAGAAACATTATGCATCAACCCTGCTCCTCTTAAACAAAAGCAGTCTCTGCAACACATCAAACACAGATTCCAGATAATTAGGAAATAATTAGTCATTCAAATTCTCAAGGAAATATGAGAAGATACACACAGGAATTTCATTCATTCATTCAGAAAAATACCTGATATGGAATATTTTTATAATTAAAATTTTAAAATATTAGAAAATTAAATTAAGTGATTATTACTAAAGCAATATATTTTATAGTAAACTAAAATGTTGCTATTATTAAAAGTTACTGTTAAAACTACTGATGCACAAGTATGGAAACTAAGGTTTAGGATTCCCCCCCCCAAAAAAAAGTTTTCTGTCATTTCATACTTTAACCAGATATGTATTCTGTGTATGTAACATTCAAATTTGTACGTGCCCAAGATTACCCATAATCTACATTTAGACCACTAAATAAGTGTCCTGGTTTTCAGTGGTGCTGAGAACCTTTGAACACCTGTTGACCTCAAAGGGAGGCATGGGTGCCATCTGCAAAGTGTAAATCAAATCACTTACTGAAACACCTATATATGGCTTTAGGTGTGTAATCTTTAGAACCCAAGTCTGATCATTTTGAACATATTTGTATTAGTTGAGAAATAGTTAGAATTGGCACTGAAGCTGTGAAACTCAAAACTGAAGCGTAAGTGTTGAAAAAACTATGTAAATAGGAACCTGAGTTTCCAAACTGTTTATTCTCTCCCCACCTCCACCCAAATTTTCTCCCTTTAAGTACACATGCGCTGTACTCTGACAGAAACACACCTGCACTGAATTTGTTTGTCAGGAACACTTTAGCAGCTATTAATAGATCTACCAGCTTTCTTGCCTACCTGTCTACCTCCTCTTTGCACATAGAAGCAAATGTAAAACATTCTGTTACTCCATTGACAGCGAGAAGTAGGACATATAAAGAATAGCAGCGCAGGAGACTTGGACCTAAAAAATAGAAAAACAATAAATGACCTATAATTCCTATAATGAAAGCACATGTATATACAACATGTAGATCTATTACTCTCATATCTACTGGTGCCCAAAGTTCAATCCTACAATGTTTTCATAGATGATTTTACCATTGCAGTTACTTTCAAATTCAATCCGTAGCCTACATTACACAGGCATGCTTCTAAATTAAAGTCAAGGACACCACTTGTAGATCAGATCTTTTATTCCCATGACCAAAAGAGTTGAGATTTCTTTATTAAATAGGAAAATGTGTTAAATCCAGCATTGTCTATTGAAGAGGATTCAGGAATAAGTCTGAGGTCAATCCTCAAAAAGCAAAGAAGAATATATATATTCCCATCCAGGTTATTTTGTCATAGCAAACAGGTAGTAAATCTGTGCTAAATTAGAAGTTACATTCATATTTTTATGTGACATAGGTAATTTATAAATGAGTTCAATATTCTACACCTAGTTTTGGAAATTTGTTTTATGTCCTCTAAAATATTCCCATGTGATCTTGGAAATATTAGAAAAATTACAAATGGCACCTAACATTTGTTTATTCTAGTAGCGAAAAATGAATTTTGACAAATTAACTTATCTCCCAAAAATGGACTTAATTGATCAGTATTATTACACTGTGGGATCTCCTCCTTTCTCAGTTCTGAGGAGTAATTTCCTGAGCAGCCAAGCTACAGTGAATTTCTTGGAAGTGAAGAGAAAGTCCTCAACTCTATGAAGATGCACATAAAGACAATCCAAGTCAGGCTATAAGCACTCGATAAAAAAAGGAAATTAAATAATTTAAGACAACTGACATATACTCAAGGAAAATCAGGGTAGATAAAAGTGCCAGGATGTCACATTTAGCAGCTCGCTTTCGTAGGACCCAATCCTGTGAATACACTTGGGAGTAACTTGACTTACATGGGTAGCCCCCCGGAAATGAATAGGTGTCTCCCTTGAGTATAGTTAATGTTTGATAGATTTGGACTCAGAGAGTAATGCCCTTTTCCACTTCTCCTTAATTGACCCTTTACATTTTAGAAGGGGAAATAGGCTAGCAAGTGGTGCAAGCAAGGGACAGAAAATGCTCTCTTGATAATGCTATTCTGTAATCACAACCCACTTCCAGAATTTTCATTTTCTTGAAATTGATAAAAACCTAACAGCATTAGTGATAAAATATGTACTCAGAACAGATGTATTGACAACTGATGCCTGTCTTGTTTTTTTATTGCCAAAATTTTTCCATAAAAACCAACATGAGCTTCATACATGCATCTTAATCTGTCAGAGCCAAAAGTTCTTGAAGAATAGGTGGCAATATTGACGTGCTTGTACTTAAGTGTACTCACTCCTCTTTCTTTGCATTTTGCACCATACTATCAAATTGCAGAGTAAAGGACAGCAGAAGCAACAGCAATTATTACAAGCCTGTATCTAACCTATCTCCTTGATAGATACAAGTAGCAAGGGTCTTCATGGAGTTACAGTGTCTCAAATTATCTTGAAGTTGAATAAGGTAATTGGAACTTTCTCCGTTATTCAATTAGCAGTATTCAGAGGACAGTCTTTTACACCACAAAGCTCCTACATCTTCTACGTAATAAATTGTGATGTAAGGTTTTTACTTTTCCTTGTATTTTTTTAGTATTAAAAAGACTATATTAAAACATAAAGGGTTTGTGAGTCAGTTCTACAGTGTTGCCAGCTCTTGTATTTTTTAGTCAGGAATCTCATAATACTTGGTGTTTTCTTCAGACCTTGGCTCCTTGAATCATGTAATTAAGCAAGCATCTCAGATTTCCATTTTTAAAAGTAAGTAAGTTTCTAGCACTCACGGTTGCAAAGAAAGGCTTGAAAACATGACCCTAAAAACTCAGATGCCGTAAGACAAATAAAAACAACGCACAATATCTTTTTTTGTGAGGATGAGGCAGGACTGACTCAATTTTTGAACTCTGGGGGTTGGTAATACTGCATTATGGAATAACCAAACGCATATTATCCTTTTAAGTGCCTTTCAACAATAGGAAATCCTGAAAAAAATTGTGTGATCACTAATTAAACTCTTCAGCAGATTAAAACTGAAAATAACTACTTAAATAAAGAGCTTGAATACTAAAAACCAAATTATGGACTCAAATAGACACATTGGAGCTGGATATGTATGCACAAGGGTGGAACTTGGCTCTAAATTCCTGTCAAATGTGATTTGAAATGAAGGAGATCAAACCCCACAATAGGTTATAATGGAAACCTATAGCTGTGCTGATGAACTGGACAAAACTGTACATAAAGTGCATCTGTGGCACCCAAACATATCCATTATTATAAACAGACCAGTTAATTTGCTACATAAATCTAGCAGTGCATCACATGGAACCTCCTCCCCCAAAAGGATTACCCTGTGAAAAGAATAAAATTGAACCCTGCAAATCATTAGCTTCAAATGTGTCTAGCACCAAATATAATTACACAGTGTTTCTAAGCAATGGTCTGACTTCCATGGCAGTTCCCAACAACTACCTGGCAAACTGGTCCCCATTAAATTCTCAAGTTAGGTGCTCATGACTGAACCAATGGATGAAGCAGATTATCCAAAGTGAGGTCAGGGCACGATACTGTAGACTGCAGTGCAGTAATTCTGAAGGATTTTAAGTACTTCAATTTCTCTCGCACAAGCAGCTAGACATTTCTACTTATCAGATAATTTTGCCCCAACTGACAAAATGCAAGATTTGTAAAACAACTCAATAAATCTCTTCAGAAAGCTTTCTAAAACTGGCAAGAAGTGATTCATTACCTGATCCTGAACTGAGCATCGCCCCTCCATAAATATCCAGAGCCAGCTGAGAATATGCATAGCCAAAAACTGTCATGCTCAGGCCAACCAGAAGCACGAGTTTTAACAGCAACTCTAACACAGCAGCAGCCATTGCAATATCATCCTGAGAAAAGAATTTAATGATCTACATGAATCAAAGCTACACAATTCTGCAGTTTATTTTGATGGACATTTTCACAAAGAAACACTTTTCAAAAAGAAGAGCATTTTTCTACTTTTTTAAAGAGATGGTAAAGTTTTGAGTTATCCTTATACATTTTGTGTGTACAGAATTTAAATCTTAACATACTTGTCATTTACCTAGTGTTTATATATTCAAAGATCTGTACATTACATTAAGCCTCACATCACACTGGCTAAAGTAGGTGGATAAATAGTGGTAAATGGAGACAGGCGAAGTATTTTTCCAAGGCCACCAAGACTGAGTGGCAGAGGCTGCATTTTTAATGCTGTGCAGGAACACAGGATTCACCATACCAGAACAGCCTGTTAACTCTAGTGTGCAATCCCTAACAGTGGCTTATATTAGATATCTGACAGAAATGTGAAAATTCATAATGCACTTGGCTAACTGTGCAATGCTGAACCTGAGAAAATATACATCTTTGTTACTCCTGCACCAATCAACCAATGCCCTGAAACAAGAGATTTCCTTGCCCCTGTTTTTGCATGTGTAACAAGCATTATTAAAATTAAATATCCAACTACATGATTTGCAAATTCCAGAGGCTGAATTTCTTAAAACATGACTTATTCTTTTACAGACTTGCACCTATACTTCACTTCTTGGAGTGATTACTTTGTTCTACTGTTATTTACCACCACAAAAAGGCAGTACAAGGCACTTTTTACTAAACACTTCATAATCTAAGTAGCTCAGTTAAATCCCATCTGATTCTTCTCTTTTCAGAACTGACAAAACTTTAATTTTTTAACATAGTAAGTGGCAATATGACTATATGGTACTTGTTAAATTCCATATACTTTTAAAGCGTTGCACAAAGTAACTAGGAGCATTTGCTTCTGTCAATATTGCATGTTCTTTGGTCAGTTAACCTATAACAACACTACCTGAATGAGATGTGTGCAAACATGTTAGATGAGGTTTATGTAAAATTATTTTGCAGTGTATTAATAGTGAAGCAAACATTCTGGGAAAAACCATGCTAGAGAGCTTTGTTCCCTTTATTCATTTTTACTTAATAACATAAGAGAGGCCATACTGGACCAGACAATAGTCCATCTATCCCAGTATCCTGTCTTCCCTAGTGGCCAGTGCCAGATGCTTCAGAGGGAGTGAACAGAGCAGGGCGATCATCAAGTGATCCATCCCGTCCTGTAGTTCCAGCTTCTCACAGTGACAGGTTTAGGGACACCTAGTGCATGGAGTTGCCTTCCTGACTATCTTGGATAACATCCATTGGTGGACCTATCCTCCATGGACTTACCTAATTCTTTTTTTTTTTAAACTCAGTTATATTTTTGGCCTTCACAAGGTCACCTGACAATGAGTTTCAGTTTGACTGAGCATTGTGTGAAGTACTTCCTTATGTTTTAAACCTGCTGCCTATTGATTTCATCAGGTGACCTCCTAAGAGTTGTGTTCAGTGAAGGAGTAAATAACATTTTCATATTCACTTTCTCCATCCCAGTCATGATTTTACAGGCCTCTATTACATCCCCTCTTAATCATCTCTTTTCTAAGCTGAACAGTCCCAGTCTTTTTCTCTCGCCTCATATATGGAAACTGTTCCATACCCCTAATTGTTTTTCTTGCCTCTCTCTGTACCTTTTCCAAATTCTAGTATTTCTTTATTGAGATAGGGTGACCTATTAGCATTTTATTAGTTGGTTTATTTTAATACTCTTTCACCCCCTCACCAATCCTTCTTTATTCTCTATTTCACTTATTTTTACAGCTCTGATCCTTCAAAAACTTTTGAAGTCATGATTCTGCAAAAACCTGAGACTAGATTTGGTACCCTAACTAACCAAATTGAATTAAGAAATTTGACAGTGCAGATGTCTGTCTGAACTTTTACAGTCATTGGGGAACACACTACTGCAATGACTTTACCACCTTTTCCCTTTCCCTAAATATTAAAGGAAAATACTTACTCCTGTAGGAGTTGATAGATCTTTTATGATTAGTTCTTTACTCATTTTAAAGCACAGTTCTACAGCAGATGCTTACTTATCTAGAATTACACTCAACCTACTTGTTTCTGTAGCTTTATATCCATCCCTCTTTCCAGCACTTTAGCAAAGAAAACATAAAAACTCTCCTCTATTGGCAAAAAGATAAATCTAGCCACCAGGGAACCAAGGTTATTCACTATGTCATACACACCTTAAACAAAACAGAGAAACAGTATATTAACTTTCATAAGGTATCTTATTTTCAGCTTCCTATTTTTAGATCTTTAAGAGTTAGATGCACACAAACTCCTTTTGAGTTGACATTTCTGATGAATGGTCATTAAAAAAACATCACTTATCTCACAATATACAGTAGAACACTTTAAAAAGAAACAGTATTCCAATCCATAGGAATTTTGGACCTAAATATATTGACAGCATAAGCCCCTGGAACTGCAGATCTCACTTTTGGACAGACAGAAAAGTTTGAGTGAGGCTTAGTTTATGTGCAAATGTGTAATGCCCCTGAAATTACATCATCATTAGCAGGGGATGACTGTAGGAAAAATGTGTTGAGCTAGGATCAGCAGACAGAGGAGAAGAAATGTTTCACTGAATTCATATGATATCAGGATTTTAATAACTCAAAGAAAGGGAAGTGGCCATTTTCAAACATGAGGCCCTTTTTTGTTTTCATTCAAGTGGAAGAATTTGATCTAAGCTACCAAAGTGACACAACATTTATCTAACAATTCTATCCTCCCCCTGCTCTCCGTCAGAAGTAGACTGAGGGTCCAATCTTGCAAAAACTTAAGGTGCATTACTACAATGTGACTACTCACAGTATTTTAAGTACATACGTAACTCTTTGCAGGATCGTGACCTATGAATGCAATAATGGTCCTAGCTATTTTCCCAATCCTGTGGAAAATGCAGTGTACCCCAGTGGTGCCAAGGAATAACAAACACAAAAACTAAATGCAATAAATGCAAGCATTCAAAGAGACAAGCAAAGGCAGCAAACCCCACAAAATGAGGCAAAGACAATTAAAAACACTAAATAAAGTCACTTGTAAAATATTTAGTGTTCCTGCTTTCTCAAATACTATGGGAAAAATTCTCATCCAGAAAAAAATAAAATTAAAGTGTTTGATCATAAATTACCAATATCTTCTCTCTCTACATCTTGCAATTCCCCATCATTTCAAGACAGTGATTAAGGCTTTGAGACCCTTTTTGAACTTTCAAAGTACCTTTTCAATGTGGTGTCTTGATTTCAAAGTTTATGGAAAAGCATAAGCCAAATAAGATTGTGTTACCACTTTGTAATGTATCATACCTACCCTGGTCTCCAAAATTTAATACATTTAAAAAAGTCATCACATATCGTTCACCTGTAAATTCAAAATAAAGAAATTAACAATTAATGTTAATACCCATATCCTTTTCCAGTTTTTATTCATGCACGTCTAGCAGATAATGCAGTGAGGAAGCCAAAAGAAAAAGGTAAAAAATCTTCAAGGATGGCTGTTAGTTACATACCACAGGCCTGACATTAATTGAAGTCAATGTTAATTTTGATTTATTAATTTTGATTAATTGAAGGTGTTAACAGCTCTGAAAGTGTTGAGTTGGACAGCCAAAACCAGAAACAAAATCTGTGGACACTTTAAGAACATTTTGTCCTCATTGACCAGTAAAGAATCACAATTGTTGTTGAATTAAATCCATCATGCCTAATGCATCCCAGAAATCAACAGCGACAAGACTGGAAACGTCAGAGGAGGAGAAGGACCTTGGGGTATTGGTTGATAGCAGGATGACTATGAGCCGCCAATGTGATATGGCTGTTAAAAAAGCAAATGCGGTTTTAGGATGCATTAGGCGAGGTATTTCCAGCAAGGAGAAGGAGGTGTTAGTGCCGTTATATACGGCGCTGGTGAGACCCCACCTGGAATATTGTGTGCAGTTCTGGTGTCCCATGTTTAAGAAGGATGAATTCAAACTGGAACAGGTTCAGAGACGGGCTACTAGGATGATCCGAGGAATGGAAAATCTGCCTTATGAAAGGAGACTCAAAGAGCTTGGCTTGTTTAGCCTGGCCAAAAGAAGGCTCCGGGGGGATATGCTTGCTCTATATAAATATATCAGGGGGATTAACGTTAGGGAGGGAGAGGAATTGTTTAAGTTTAGTACTAATATAGGCACGAGGACGAATGGGTACAAACTGGATATTAGGAAATTTAGACTTGAAATTAGACGAAGGTTTCTAACCATTAGGGGAGTGAAGTTCTGGAACAGCCTTCCGAGGGAAGTAGTGGGGGAAAATGACTTATCTGGCTTTAAGACTAAGCTTGATAAGTATATGGAGGGGATGTTATGATGGGATAGTTTAATTTGAGCAATTGATTTGGATTATCGGCAGATAAGTCTGCTCAATGGTCTGTGGGAATGTTGGATGGGATGGGAACTGAGTTACTGCAGAGAATTCCTTTTTGGGTGCTGGCTGGTGAGTCTTGCCCACATGCTCGGGGTTTAGCTGATCGCCATATTTGGGGTCGGGAAGGAATTTTCCTCCGGGGCGGATTGGCAGAGGCCCTGGAGGTTTTTCGCCTTCCTCTGCAGCGTGGGGCATGGGTCGCTTGCTGATCGATTCCCTGCAGCTTGAGGTCTTCAAATCTCACTTTTGAGGATTTCAATAACTCAGTCATGGGTTCGGGGTTGTTATATATGTGTATGGGTAGGGTTTTGTGGCCTGCCTTGTGCAGGAGGTCAGACTAGATGATCATATTGGTCCCTTCTGACCTATGAGTCTATGAGTCTAAAATGCAACTTTCAAAACAGTTCCAAAATGGATCAAATATGACCCAGCCTTCTCGAGCTCCAGATCAACCATACAATACAGTAACTAGTATGTATTCACTAGCATCTGTATTTTCCAGTCATCCGTTACTCGTTTAAGACTTCCTTTTCTCAGTGCAGGAGATGCTGGACACTCATATGATTGTATACACAAAAGTAAATGTACGTGATGTTCCAGATTTGCTCAAGGCTTCAATTTATTTCTACTGCAGCAGAAAATCCTAAGGCTATGTGTACACTGCAGCATAAACCCAAGATTCAAACTCAGGGTCAAGCCTAATCCTTCCTTCCACACCCCTACCCACAAAACTGTGCTAATGCACGGCTTGGACACAGGATCCCAAGACTGCACAGTGGTGGAGGGTCCAAGTCTGAGTCAAGCTGGGACTTAGGGTTCAAGCTCTATTGCTTTGCAGTGTATTTGCATCTACACTGGACTTGTGCTCTGGGAGGCTGACAAAAATATCCCATAATCCGACTCTTCTTGTCCGGTGGACAATCAATTTTCTCCATTCTGCCCCATGAACAAAGGGGGAAAGCAGACACATTTTGACAGTGCACTAGGAAGTCTGGGTTGTGCATGGTTGGACTCAGGCGAGTAGAACACACTGTAAATGCTGGAAGTCCAGGTTGGGACCGAGTGTTGAACAATGGCCAACCTGCAGTTACAAATCAGTATAGATGCTCAAGCCCTAGGTTAACAAACTCAGGATCTGCTCATTTGACTTCTACTGAACCTGGGTTTACAGTGCAGCGCACACATTCCCTAAATCTCACAGCAATATTTAATTTGTCAATATTGTCAAGATGCAACATTTCAGTGTATGAGAAAACGGAATCCTTAAATGGATTCTGTTCCATACCCGCTGATCTTCCATCTGGTTTTGTTTGTTTTTAAAAGGCAGATGTGGAGTGGGCAAATGTCAGCTGCAACTGATGACCAGTCTCACTTTCATTAATGTTAGGACAAATCTGAAAGCGTCTCAGAGGCCAAAAGGCTCCTCTGCTGAACCAGAGGGACACAGAGGCTCTACTGCAGTGGAGTTTTCATGCTTTACCACAATATATATATTTTTTAAAACTAAAAATTTACTGTTACATGCCAGGGCACAATCCAAACTAGTGGGAGGCTGTGTCATCCCTACGCTGCAACCTTGGGTGCCTTACAATGCCATGCTGTCTCCCACATGGGTCACTCATCTTTCCATCATGCAAGCCACATCCCTGTGCATAACTGCAGTCCACCCACTACACCCTGGCTCTCACCAGCATTGGTTATACTGCAGGGTGACCCCCCCAGTCCCATATCTTCCGCCAGAAACATATGTCCTGCCCTTTCCTGGACAGTACAAATATATTTTGCTTGTTATTTCTTTAAGGAAATTATGTGCCAACATATTACCTAAAATAGTTACCCAGACACTCCAAATTAAACACACTAGATTAGAAAAAACTGTAAAACAAGTTTATAAACTAAAAGAAATAATTTTAAAATGAGGCATAAAAGTCAGAAATCGTTACAAGAAAAATAAAGATGAAATATTTACTAGTATCTACTTAACAAACTAACTTAGCTGCAAAGCAGACTCTTAGCACATGCTTCCAGCAAGGTTATTGACCAAACTTTTCAGGTCAGGAGCGCCCCCCCTACCACCTCCATAGTCCAACATCTGTTTTCCTTTGCCTTCTTAGGTGTGATGCCAGAAACAGACAGACAGGGAGAGAGAAGAGGGTGTCTTGGAGTGTCTGCCACTTTTTTTATAATCCTGTCCTTCCTTTGAGGAGCATTTCCAGCTGGGAGCAAGATGACATGCCATCTAGTGAAGAATTGAAACCCCATTCTTCTCTTTTACTAAAATGCAGATTTTTGTCCCTGCCCCCTTCCTTGCCAAGGAAAGGCCACTTCACAGATAATGGTTCATCACCTTGTTGACACCTGGCTGAGGCATCAGCTTGTCCTTTTTCTCTGAGGAACTGGTTTAGCCACTCCCCAGACTTATTTGTGAAACATACTTCTGTCGTGATTTCGGCGTATGTTCATAACTTTACATGTAACGTTGCTATGTGCATTTTGCCATATTATTGATCAGCAAGTTATGAGTTTTTAATTAGTACTCACAAGGCATACTTTGTATAAACGCTATCACCATAGTGCATAGGGTGTGAACACAGGGATATATTCTGTCACACTTACTCTTATAAATTTCATGCAGCCAAAAATGTTCTGCCCAGCTCTACTAGATCGAAAAATTCAGAAAATAAGGCTGCACCACCAATATGCTGAGGGACTCCTTTCCTGTTGCTGGTGTCAATATCACAACCATACTAATAGTCTTCTGTGATTCTTTTCAACCAAATGTTATTTGTGGTTTCTTGCTATTGAATTGACAGCTAAAGAAAACAATACCAAGGTCTTTCCAACCATGAACCGGCACAAACAGTGCATATCATACTCACCTTCTGTCAACATCTGTTTCAAGAAGGATTGTTTAAAGAAGCTCCAAGTCAAACTAGCCTCTTTCCAGTCAACCATGGTCTGAAAGAAAGAGATACATACTGTGATTTAATCATTGTGTTCATTTTGAGAATTAGAATTGCACGGTAATATGTGAATACATTGCTTTCATCATCATGGCCAACTCCATCTACTCTAATTCCCTGTAATGACCAGCAAACCATCTATGTTATTGCGACCAATGACTAACCTAAAATATTCCTGAACACAAGTGCAGAATTATCACTACAAGCTGACAGATTAAGATCCATCCCCACTGCTCCGCACCCTACAGAAACGAAAACGAGAATGGTTAAATGATTCTGCCAGAAATCATCATGCAGCACACAATGGGACCAGGGAGAAGTATACTGCAGCTGAATCCTCGATATGCAGTAAGCACAGATGCAAGATAAAAGTCTACAGAATGTCTGCAAAAGATTTTTCTGTAGACCAACACTATTGTTACCACTTTAGCCTGCTAAGCCTCTACCATGAGGCCATCTGAAACATTAAGAAGAGTCAGCTTTCTGACTCAGATTTTATTATTTAGTGTTGTCCTTGAATTGTATGCCAACCCTGAGCAAATCCGAGTAAGTTGTTCTCAGTAAAGTTCTGCCTTAGATATGACTGGGAAAGGCTGAAAGAGGGGAGAACACAGTGCAGCGGCAGGGGCAATAGTAAGCATGCAGAAAGTGAGCTGATGACAATGTTTCTCATATTGAGGAGAAGGAGAGAATACGTCCTACGTCTAATTGGAACTGAATGCAACTGCTTCACATCCTAGGAAGCAAAATATTAATATTTAAATGTCTCGCTAGTTAAGAAGGGATGCCTAGTGCAGTAATTGTCAAAAATGAAAAGTTTTATTACATGGAGATTTGTGGTCAAATCATCTCTAATGTAATTACATTGTAGCCAAAGGATAAGTTGGGGCTAAGTTTCCTACTCTGATGTCCTGTGTTTACAGAGCAGACAGCCCTTCCTTTCATTCTCTTTTGCTTAATTGTGAATGCATTCTTTAAAAAAAAAAAGAAAAAAGTGCTTCATTTAGTTCTTGAGATGAGTAACACCATTTCTGTAAACGTTCTAGATTCGAAAGACGAGGTGGGTGAGATATCTTTTATTGGACCAACTTCTGTTGGTGAAAGAGCCAAACTTTTGAGCTTACATAGGAGCTCTTCTTCAGCCCTGAGCTGAACAGAAGTTGCTCTAATAAAAGATATTACCTCACCCACCTTGTCTATCTAAGATCCTGGGACCAACGCAGAAAAATAACACTGCGAATAGTGTTCTATATTGTTTATGAGCACTTTCTGCTAGTAATAACAGGTTTAGCTGTGCCTTAGTGCTCATCAGGTGAAAGCAGCATGAAGTGGTCTGTAATAATCATGACTGACATGAAAAATTAGTTAGGTGTCTATAGCTCATACTACTGCTCAGATCTGCTGGCAACACCATTTTCAGCTAAAAGTTAACAGGTGTTATTTCACATTCCATTGACTTCTTGAATACATATGCAGGGCTTAAAGCAAACTAGGCTTTCTATAAAAACTCTGATGCAGAAATGGGTAACTACAGCTGTAAGAGCTTTAAGAGATTGCCCTGTTCCAAAATGAAATGTTTTTAATAATTAGAAACTAAGTTTCAGCCACACACAGCACAAATGTTTTGCACATATTGCACCTGTGATTCTTCATAAAAATCACATTAGCAAGACAAATGGTAAAGACTTCTTAGGTTATCTAGTCCATTCCCCCAAGACTAATTAAAGATTTTCCCTACTATATATTATATGGTGCTTTGTCTAGTCTAATTTCATAACACAAGTCTCTTACCAATCAAATTTTGTCTATTTTACAACACGAGAATACATCTATTCAGACACTGTCAGCAGTATTGATAACACGTGTACTGATGCTTTTAGTCAAATTGTGTCTAACTGACACAGTACTGTTCCCAGTACCTTCTATAGTCCATAAAGACTGCCAGCAGTAATAATAGGAAGAATGTCTTATTTACATAGGAACAGCAAGCAATGTCAATGGTATCAGCAGCGCAGATTTTCACATAAAAAGCCCCTGTCACTATACTATGTACCTAAACAGCTGCCTTTAGCTGCTTTATTAAAGAAAAGTAGAAAGCCCTTATTCCAAATTCTAGAGGTGCTAACCTGAGTACTCTAAATAGATTCCTTCTTTAAATAAGGCTGGAGCAAGATCAATCTGCTGCAGAAAGGAACGTAAGGAATAGGCTTGGCGTTCTCATTTTTAAGTTTAAAAGATACAGGTTAATACCAATATTGGGCTCATGAACAAGCATCTAATACTGCCAGAAACAGAAATCTATTTTGGATGGTGGGCAGCAAGTCAAATCTTGTCCCTTACTTTCAAAAGATCTTCCGGTCCCATCCATCCAAGAATAGTTTTTGACACTTTTTATACTATCCCTTTAAAGCACTTTGGACAATCGGATTACGACTCATCTCTCTACTAGCAAAGTCAGACAGTGTGGAAAGAAGGGGACGGAGTAGCCAACAAATCTAAGATGTTAACCAGCTCTGAGATGTCAGCAGCACAGTAAATAGCTGATATCAAGTGAAAAAAAAGTTGAATTTGAGACGTAAGAAGGTGTGACAAATGAACCATACTTTTAAGCAACATAACAGAAATGTTGTAGTCCTGGAAAGTGAACAGAGGCATCTGGTAGAGGGCTGGGATTACAAAAAAGAAAGTTAAAGTGTAATCCAAAGAATACAATCATGGGAGATCTGTCCAACCGCAACAACTACAGTACTTTTTAATGGGAAAAACATATAAACTTATCTATAAATAGTGCCCCAAGGGAAAAAAATTGCAGGTTTAGGCATTTGTTTTGTTTTAAAGAAAGTTCACAACAATTATTTCCACAGGATATGCACAGAGTGCAGTCAGCAAAAGGTCACTGCTTCATCCTTTCCCATAAAACCAGCTGCCAAGCGTCCCCCCTCCTCCCCAACTGCTGTACTTTACTCTGGCAGTTGAAGACTTTTTCCTCCTGTGTTTTCCTTTCCTTTCTCCCGCTTAGTGCCCGCCAAGTTGGCTCACCTGCTGCAGACATGCGAGGCCGTGCTGCCACCACTACTTGGAATATGAGCACCCACGCCCTCATGGGGGAGACAAAAGCACACATCAGCCACTGAGCTCACCCTCTAAATTGCTGTGATTTTCCAAGAGGAGGAAGGTAGAAGCAGATCTGTGCATGTAGGCCTCGTGCTCGGTCTGGCTAGCAGTGCGCCGCAGCATCATTTTGGAGCAGTCGTTCAGGGGGACTTGGCAGATGTTGCACACTTCCGCCTCCCGGCTGAGGCCACAGCTGCTCATGTGCACCAAATGGCAGGAGTGGCACCTCACATAAAAATGGCCACTGAACCAGCAGCAGGTCAGTCAGTCTGGCAGGCAGGTGAACACTAAACAGGAGAAAGGAAGAGAGGGCAGAAGAAGTCTGCAGCCACCAGAGTAAACTGCAGCCATTCGAGAGGGGCCAGTTTTACGTGAGGCAGCACCACCACCACTACTCGAAATGGCTGCTCCAATAAGTCACTGGAGCACACGACAAGCCGCACCAAGCACAAGGCCAGTGCACACAGATGCTCACTTCTGCCTCCCTGCTGTTGGAAAAATAGAGTATGGGGCTAATTCTTCCCAGTCCATAAATCACTATTTTCCTCAGGGCCCTAACTATGAAGAGAACAGCATGTTTTGCTGAATATTTTCCAAAAAAACATTGGGTTGGAAACTCCATGGCACAACACTGAGATCAGCAGTCCGTCAGGAGAGAAACTAGTCTTCTTGGAACCCAATCACAAATGTTCATTCTATTAATTGTTCATGAAGCTACATTCGTAATTAAAGGTCTATGCAAAAACACTAGACTATATATTCAAATGAATAATCCTGCATCAATAAAGAAATTAGTTAATAATTGATCTCATTTCTCATGTGCACAAACAGTGCTTCAGAAGTTTGGGAGAACCAGAGTGTTGATCATAGGGTGAAGTGGTGGCCATGATTTAAATAGTAATGAAAGCTTTATTAATAAAAAGAGAACCATTAGAAGGATAATTTACCCAATTTGTTAATTCTTGCTCAACTGTTTCCCTAAGATTGGTATTACTCAAACAGTTTCTCCTTACTTAGCAAAACCAACTCTGAAATTCCTCATTCAAGAAAGACATTAAAAACATTAAGCTCTGCAATTTACCTGGCCTTCCATCAAGTTAGGTAACAGATCTGTCATTCTAGAAACCGGAAAAGATTTCTTTGTTGCTTCACGAGAACCCAAAAACTTCATGAAATACATTACATAGCACAGCACGAGAACACTGGTGTATAAAAGCTGAAAGAAAATATATGAATCATAATATAATCTACAGATTTAAAATTACATACTAGTACTCTCAGCTAAATAATAACTGGATAAAATACATCACAACTATCCTGAAATGTCAAATAGCAGACCGAGTACAGGAACAGTTTACAAACAAATGTTCTAAACCAAATTACTACTCTCACTAGTCACCTTAAAGCACAAAAATCCTATAACCCTTTTTTTTATTTTTTAAATCAGCACATTTTAACATAACTGGCCCTGATCTGTTTCACTCCACCCTAAAACTGGTTATGTCTGCACTACAACAGAAGATCTGCAGCACGACTGCAGCTGGTCCAGGCCAATTGATTCAGCTCGCAGGGCTCAGGCTGCAAGGCTAAAAATTGTAGTATAAAAATTATAGATGTTGGGAGCCAAGGCTCTGAGACCCCACAAGTCTTTTGTTGCAGTGTGGGCGTACCTGGGTTTCCTCTTGTGTTGTCCAATTCATTTTTCTTAATTAGATATCTACTACCTTATAAGAAACTAATTATAAAGCTTTAATCAATTCGCGTAATGTTTTATTGTATTGTTCTGTGCCACAAGTACTTACATAGGTAGAAGATATTTATAAATGATTAAAACAGTTGAAAGTTGCAGCCAAATTATAGTTAACTTTGGAAAAGGGCACCTAATGGAAGGATTGGGTATTTGCAGTCTAAGGGCCTACCAACAAGAAGAGTTTTGCAGGACTAGACCCTAAACTGAAAAGGGTTACAAAGATAAAAATATGTAATTGCTTTAGTGTGTTATGCCCTAAAGCAGTGGTTCGCAAACTATTCTCTGCCGTGGCACACCTTGATACCATTTAATTATTTCGAGGCACACCACCAGATAGTCTGCAAATGAACTCATGGATATTCATGAGCCAACTCAGAACTCAAGTAGTTTTTCAAGAAATTCCGTGGCACACCTGCTCAGGCCTGACGGCACACCAGTGTGCCACGGCACACTGGTTGGGAAACACTGACCTAAAGTAATGTGTTCAAGCATGTACTTAGCAGAGGAAAAGCTAACTTTCAAATCCACAGATTATTTCACCATCCGCACAACTGTTCTGATTATAAATCAGTCTTTGGGCCAGGTCTGTTATGTTCCTACAGTGCCTAGCACAGCAGGACTCAGGCCTTTAAGTTCTGCCACATTACAGAAATAATAGAAGTATTTAGTCTGCACAAAGGCTCTCTTCGGCCCGGTCTACGCTTACCTTCCGGATTTGGCGGCAGTCGACGGGAGATACGCAAGTGACGTAAATCACTTGCGTATCTTCCGTCGACTTCGTGGCGTCTCTTCCATGCGCCATCCACACTGCGCTACACCACTTACCGGGGTGGTTTTCCTGCATCGCTTGCTGGATCGACTGAGCGGGTCTACACAGACCGCTCAGTTGATCCAGAGCAATCGATCTGATGGCGGCGGATTTGCCGCTGTCAGCGTAGACCCAGCCTTAGGTTGGAATAAATTCTCAAATCTTAAATGCCATTTATTGAAGTTATTACATATAAACATTGCTCTATCTGGTCATATTTATTACTGAAATTCTTTGCTTAAGAACTCAAGATCTTATTTTTCATGCACAAGGCCAGCTGATCTTTACTGAAATAAGCGGGGAGAAAAAAATTGAAACATGTTTGTTGAACTGGTACACACATCATCCTCAGCTGCTGTTGCAAACAGTAGGAACTCAATGTAACAAATTCAATGATTAAGCCTACACATCATTAGCATATATAAGTGAATTAGAAAAAGCTTACAGAGAGTAATGTGTCTAAATTTGGATAATATGAACGCATGCATGCATAAAACATGGTATGTGTTTCAGTTAGCGCTAAATTGGGTCAGTCACAGTGCTAAGTCTGTAATGGACATTAGTTAACTGGCTAAATACAAGAGGCAGCAGCAAAGAGAAGTTAAGTGAACCACAGATATAGAGCAGACAAAAAGAGAAAACCTACCTGTGCCAAAGAAAAGATGTAAAGCCCCCATTGTGGATACAGAACTACTAAAATGACTGTCAAAATGCATTTGGAGATTATTGAAAGACTTTCAGTAATTACCTAAAAAAAAAAAAAAAGGAACAGAGATTCACTGCCAAATGCATCAATCAAAAAACCTAAAGTGTACACAAATGGCATATTCACTTATTGTATATGTACATTTAAATACATATTATGTTAAATATTAGTTATCAGACTTTTAATGCCAAGGTATTTCATCATATTGCTCTTTAACGTCTGAGTTACGTGGTTAACTCCCCCAGACCCATTTGACTATCTCAGTCAAGATTTTCTCCATCATTGCCCAGTACAAGAAAAAGAGAGGAACAGACGGGAAATAAAGCAATAAATTGTTGTATTTCTTAATTTTGTCTTTAACCCTTATTTAATACAAATGCAGAACGGTAGGAGTTATCTTTCAGTTATTGACTTCACTGATTTATATTCACTTCACTGATTAGTACAGATATTGTCTCCACACATCTGCTTATTCTAAATTGATTTATTCTTTACATATTAGTTTAACATTTTTCTTGCTCACATACTTCCACACTTATTTGATGTAATTATGTTTTCTAGGTATAAATTGCATAAATATTTTAAATGCATTAGTATGTTGAATATGAAGAAAAATGTTATTTCTTCTTTGGATAATCTCGCCGTCATTTATAGAAAGAAAAAACACTTCATTACACGTAAATATAGCGCTCACTTTACTAACCTTAAGCCTTATAAACAAATGTGCTTGTGCCAAAACCCAAAATGGTTCTCCTAGAAGTTCAACCACTGCAGAAAGACCAAATGCAACTACTCCAATCTGATAGTAGGGAACCACGTTAGGATCAGGAACTTCAAGCAACTGTAGCCAGATCCAGCCAAGGAATAATGACCAACACACCCCCAAAGGAACTCTTTAAATAAATAAATAAAAAATAAATAAATGAAGTAAAAGAAGTTCTTTTTCTGAGTTATAGAGGTACTTGTCTAAATGGGAAAAAAGCCACAAGCAAAAGAGGAGGAAACTGCAGTTTTCACTTTGCTATATAAAATACAAATATTTAAATTGATACTACAGGATGCAAGTATACATATTTAATTTTTTGTAATGATTTTATTTACATAAATATGGTAAACAGTCTAACAGAAAAAATTTAACAAACCATCACTTTAACCGCTCAAAAAAATCCTGCCCATCTTGCTTTTTTAAATAGATCTCAAACAAGCTCCTTTGACTTATTTTTATGGCCCCACCCCACTCAGTGTGGATACCTGTGCCTCCTCAAACATAGCACGTAAGAGGCTGCAGCCAGCCTCCTCACCTTTAAGGGACCACTTACAATCATGCAAGACAGAGCCTTCTTTCTAGAAAAGCCTATCTTAAGTAAGACTATAGAAAGACCTACTAAATCTTTCAATCAGTTACAATGTACGAATGATAACTGTATTATGCTGCTAAAAAAGTAACAATACATAAATAGGAATTACTGTGCAATTTATCTCGCCCTATGATAACCTAGACTGGAAACAAACAAAGCCATAGCAAAAATCCCTGGAGCACACAAATAAATAGTAAAAACTGCTTTCTCTTGTAGATTTAGCATTATGAAACCATAACAAATTATCAATACTAGCACAATTTCAATTATGGATGAGTACACTAATGATTTATGCAATACAAATTGAGACCTTTTTAATTTATCCTTTACCATATCTGAAATAACTATTTGTAATTAAATTTAAGCAATATGGACAGTTATATTTTTACATCATTTGGTATAACAGGATCCCAACTGGCTGGTTTCACCTACTACCATAATGGAAGATAAACACTAATAAAATTAATACTAAATAAAGGCTTGTCTACAGGAACACTTAGTTCACCAGCTAGCTGGAGTATGACTCTAGCCGTCATTAGCATGCTGAGCACAAAGTGTTCACATGGATCCTGCTAACAGGCACTAAGAGTTCCTTATTGTGCTTTGATCTACTCCTTTCAAAGCAGGGCAGAAAAAGCACATTAAGGAACTGTTAGGATGTCAGCAGGGTTCACATGGACCCTTTTTGCATGGCAGGCTAATGAAAGCTAGATTCACACCCAAGCTTGGTATGAATTGTGTAGACAAGCCTTAAGAATCTAAATAACTAGAAAACACCACACACTACATTTTGGCTGCTAGGTATTTTGGCTAGACACCTCGCTTTGTTTCTTCCACATCTGAAAACATAAGCAAACCTCTGATCTTACATCTAAATGTGGCAGTTTTGTGGGTGAGGGGAGGAGAAAGTGTGTTTCTCTAATTTCTCATTCTCCTATTCGCACTTCCACACAAAGATCCTGTACTGGACCAACAATTACTTCTAAGCAAAAGCTGTACTCTGTTTCCTCCAGAAGCAGGCAATTCTGGTACTCTATCAGCCTCCAAAGTAACAGAAGATAGCCCTCAGGGGCCAACCACAATGCTCTTGCAGTGCTCCAAACCCCAAAGCAGTTTGGAATCAAGCCCTAAATCCAAACTTGGATCCTTGACATAAATTAAAACCTTATTTTTTGGTTATACTTCTCCCCACGGGGAGAGGATAAGAGAACATACAACAGATTTTAGTCACAAAGCTTAACTCACTACAAGAAGGTAGTTCTTGTTCAGGTACTATGGTGATGAATGCTGTATGAGAACCTCTACAGAATTTAGTTCTAACATGTTTGGAGTACATGTTCCTAAATAACCAAACAAATTTTCCCTTGTGTGTCTCTCGAGTATGGAATTTACTTCCCTAGTAACTCCACAAGAGGCAAATTCGCCACCATCACATCGATTGCTCTGGATCGACTGAGCGGTCTGTATAGACGTGTTCAGTCACTCCAGGAAGTGACGCAGGAAAACCACCCCCGTAAGTGGAGTAGCGCTGCGTTGAAGGGAGTGCTGTTCCCGTCAACGCAGCGCAGCATGGACGCCACACGGAGGAGATGCTGCAAAATCGACGGGAGATACGCAAGTGATTTACGTCACTTGCGTATCTCCTGTCGACTGCCGCCAAATCGCCAAGGTAAGTGTAGACCAGGCCTAAGTCAATAGATCTCAGAGCACTTTTACAGAGGGAGGTAAGTACCATTACCCCTATTAAATCTAATTCCTTGAGTCTTTCTTCTGTGGCTGTGCTATATCCGGAAACAGTAGTCTAATTAAGTAAACACATATTGTCATCTTTGTATGTCTTCAGACATCTGGTGACACATTTTTATAAACAGACTGGAATAAATAAGAACCTTGAAAAGGAAACTTACGTCAGCCACAAAAGATTAATAGTTTTGGTCCAATTTCGCTTTATGCTGCCACTGAGACAAGCCCTGCGGAATGCCTCTCTGGCTAAGAAAACAACCGTAGAATAAAGCAATGTTAACCTAAAGAAAGGGGATAAAAAAAGAGAAAGTGGTTCCTTTAAGGGAATATCTTCATGTACAGTGCTACAGCTGCATAACTGTAGTGTTTTAGTGAAGACAATGCTTCTCTTGCCAGCATAGTTAATAATCCACCTCCCTGATAGCTATGTTGGCAGGAGAAGTGCTCCCCTCAACATAGCACTGTCTAGACAGGGGTTAGCATTACTATTTTTCACACCCCTGAGCGATGTAGTTATATCAATATAGGTCTGTAGCGTAGACCTAGCCTAAAATAGATGAAAGACAGCATGGATGCTGAAAAAACACTGAGGAAAACCATGAATTACTCAAAAGAATTATACTGAAGACGTTCGTCTTCTAGGTACACCAAGCTATTTGTACGAGTGGGGAGCTGATGTAAATGTTCTGCCCCAACGCAACACTACAACTGACAAAGCTACTATGTAATTACCTATAAACATAGTTTAAATATGATGGAGCAAAAACTTATTTCTAACAGATAATCTAATAATAAAAATCATACATAATAAAAGGTTGACCAACTTGCCTCCAGGGGTGGGAGAAACATGGTATCATGCATATTAGATTTAATAAAGATACAAGCCAATTATATTTTTCCCCTTCATGCAGTACATGCTTAATGTACAGTTCTCCCGAAGGGTAGGGAACGAGTAAGGGTACAACAGTGTTTTTCAAATGAACGCTCCAACCTTTACCTGGAAAGCTTTAAGCAAGTCCCAGGAAAGTTGGGAGGAAATGGAATATTCTACCCAATTTGCTTAAGATTTGGCAAAGACTTACATGTACATTCGATACTGAATATTAAGAACCTCATTGTTACTCACTTATAACTTCAAAACTGAACATTATCAGGCTACTCTCAATGCAAGATTACAGGCACATCACTCTATAGATCAAAATTCAGACAGAAATGTTTCTAATGCCACTGGAAACAGCTCTGAACATTTCACTTAGTATCCTGCTAGTCCATGAGGCAGAAAGTGAAATAGATTGATATACTTCCATTGCTCAGATTTAGAGAAATCCAAAAACCAAACAGCATAAAATACTAAGTACTTTAAAATAGGGTTTTTTTTTTAAAAAGTCTGAAGTGTTACTACTAACACACGTAAGAATTTGTTTTAAATATAAGACATATGATCTTACTTCAAGCCCTTACAGTACACTGACAACAGCATCTTCCTTATGCTACTTACTACACGCTCCCTTTTTAAAAATCTTGCATTCTGGAAAGCCCAGGTACTTGATTTGTATTTAGAGAAGAACACCATGACAAAGTTCTGCAAACTACACAGGAATGCACCGTCAGTTCTACTCTTCTTCATTACCTTACATTCACGAGACCAATAATTTCTTTCGATACATAGCGGAGAGTAAAAGCATTTAAACCAAAGGTAATCACTCGGAACAATATCTGTGAAGAAAACACAAAACAAGTTGCATTAATTACTTTCAAATATGGGCCAAGGTCAGTCTTAACAAAGGACCAGACCCTGTGCATGGCCAAGACCTTTCTGACAGGTGCTGAATTCTTTCAAGTCCCGCTGAAGTTGATGAGGACACATGCTCAGCTCACACGAGCAAGGAATCTAGTTCTCTTGATTCCCGAGCAGCGACCATGATGCTATCATAGACTCATAGACTCATAGGTCAGAAGGGACCAATATGATCATCTAGTCTGACCTCCCGCACAAGGCAGGCCACAAAACCCTACCCATACACATTTATAACAACCCCGAACCCATGACTGAGTTACTGAAATCCTCAAAAATGAGATTTGAAGACCTCAAGCTGCAGGGAATCCACCAGCAAGCGACCCATGCTACAGAGGAAGGCGAAAAACCTCCGTGGCCCCTGCCAATCCGCCCCGGAGGAAAATTCCTTCCCGACCCCAAATATGGCGATCAGCTAAACCCTGAGCATGTGGGCAAGACTCACCAGCCAGCACCCAAAAAAGATTTCTCTGCAGTAACTCAGTTCCCATCCCATCCAGCATTCCCACAGACCATTGAGCAGACTTATCTGCGGATAATCCAAAATCAATTGCTCAAATTAAACTATCCCATCATAACATCCCCTCCATATACTTATCAAGCTTCGTCTTAAAGCCAGATAAGTCATTTTATCATTTTATCTATCAATTTAGCTGTGTTTGATTTGTGCTCTCCAGCCAGAACCCTACTATGGAGCGAGGTACAAGCCTCGACAGTGGCCGGGAGCGGAGCTTTGTTTTCATCCGTGGCAGCCCCCGAGGTAACACCTGCCTGCACAGCGCAAAGGGCACTGCAGGAGGCCAGGCCCGAGGACACGAAGTGTGAAGAAGGCAAACCTCAGTTATCAACACAACCACGCCAGAGACAGGCACGGAAGACAGGAAAGCGACAACGGAACCTAGCCCGTCCAGGCTCCCTGGGACTCGCTGCTTCTGGCCGGGGGCAAGAGGCTCGTTCGTTCGCCCCCGGACACAGCGAAGTGGGAGCCGCCGGCAGCCCCTCACCCCACGTCCCCCCGCTCACGCAGGAGGCGCCCTCCTGCCGCGGGGAGCGAGCGGGTCCGTCCCCGCCCGCCGAGGGCCGCTCTGGCGGCCCGGGAGGGGGATCCCGCGCGGGGGGCCGGGCTGGCGGGGGAGGCGCCCGGTACCTGCAGCAGGGCGCTGGAAGAGGCCAGCCGGGCGGTCTCGCGGAGCGCTTCCTGGGAGCCCATGGCTCTCGCGGCCGCCTGCCCCGCCGCTGCCAAGCGGGGAGCCGCCCTCAGCCTCGCGCCGGGACCGGCTCCGCGCCGCCCCCCCGCGTCAGTCACCGAGGAGCGGCAGCGCGGCCTAGCCGGAGCGTCGCGCACCGATCCCGTCACGGGGGCGGCGCCCGGGCCTCCTGCCTCCCGCAGCCCCGCCCCGGGGGCGCCCGAGCGGGGCACGGAGCTCCGCGCAGCCAGCGCCCTCGTGGGGGCCGGGAGCCCAAGCGGGAAGGACCCGCCCCGCCCCCCGAGAGAGCGACGCCATTCCGAGTCCCCGACCCCCGAGTCCAGGCAAGCGCCACCCGCGCTCCCCGCCTTTCTGGCGGCCGGGCCGGGCCGGGCGCCCCCAGCCCCACTCCTGCAGGGGGCGAGGAAAGCGCCCCCCCTCCCCCACCGACGCTTTCTCGAAGGCAGCCTGGGGCCGTCCTCCCGCGGGGCTGGCTGGCGTTGGCCGTGGCCCGAAGTGCGGACTGGGGCTGGAGGGCGCTGACCGATCGCGCTTTCTAGCCTCTCCCCGTGCACACGATCCCCGTTGAAGAGCACCTGGCAATGACCCCGGCTCATACCCACCGGCCCATCACCAGGCTGATCGCACAATGTCTGGCTCCCAGCGTCGAGTTTTGAGTCACTTTCACTCAGACGCTTCGTTTTTAGTTGCCCACGGTGTCAAAATACATAACTTGTGTGTACCCACCTCACTGGACAGGGCCGGATTTACAGAGGGGTCCCTCTAAGAAAATTAATGTTTCCAAGTGTAGGTGTTTTTACGAGTCAGCAAAGCTAGTTCTGAGTCGATGCACTGAGAAGTCAAAAATTGTATGAGGTAATACAGGACCAAACGAGGCTCATTTATGGGGGAAAGTTTCTTGCATGTTTATGCCTGCATTTCTTGCAAGAGGATAGTTGGTCCACAGGATTAAGTTTTCTTGTTTGTCAGAAAGGAAGCATATGGGCATATAAAGGCAAAGCATACCAGTTAATTCATTTTGCTTAAACACCTGGGGTAAGGGAGGGGCAGTGGAGAGGCTGGATAGATAGGGAAGAGGAAGGAGGGAGAGGAGCAAGAGATGAGGGTGAGGGTAAGAGGCACGGCCCAGGGAAGGTTCCAACACTTGCAGCATCTCATGGGGGCTCTCAAATATGTTTGGCACTGGGCCCACGAAAGGTTAATCCAGTCCTGTCACTAAAGCAACAAACAACCACATGTATAACTCATCACCTGCTAAGGCCCAAATGTGGAATGCAGTGTGACACAAAGATCCACAAATGAGGGACACAAATCATTCATGCAGGAAAATTAATTATTTGGAATGCATTCCTCTAGTGTAAATAGCTCTTTATGTTTATTTCTAAGGTAAATCATTTTCAACAGCAAAACTGAAAGTACAGAAAATTTGTATAGCACATACGGAACTTTGGGAATAAATTGAATCGTGTTCCTCAAAATGATGGGCATTTGAGATGTATATGGCTATGAGCAAATCAAGAGGCTATTCTTAACCATTTGTGATTCTGTTTTTGTATAGCTGCTGAAGAGAAGTTTTTTGCAATAAATTATATTAAATTATTTCTATTAAGATAACACCGTGATACAATTAACCACTGGGGTGGCTTTCTCTTCAGGTCATAGGGTAAGATGTACTTCCTGTTTTGCCATCTGTGTTCACATTTTTAATACACCTACGTGCATCATTTCTAGGTATTATGTTTATAAGTTAATATCACCTCATTATAACTGCTCCATGCAGGCTCATTCTCTACTAAATTCTTGTGTTGACACCCATCATGGTAGTATCTGAGTGCTTTGGTTATTTTCTACAAGAATATTTTTACACAAAGATTTGGATTTTGCTATGGGATATAAATGTGGCAAGACCAGATCTTGGCTCATCATTATCACTTCAGTGAGCATGTCCTGAATATACTCCCTTTGCAGTGCCAATATTCCAGTGTCATGTTCCTGTCACATTAATTGGATTGTGTCCAACAGTACTTTGACCCTTCACTATGTAGTGCTCTAACATTGCACAGGCACAGCAGCAAAATGGTTCACAATATTTACGACTCCATTTCAAACAGATACATAGGTGTGGCCCTCTAAGCATATGAAAGGCTTGCTGGATGAAAAGTTGTCCACATCAATTACTAAGCTTAACTAATTTAAAGCTTTAATAAGAAAATGTTAGGACAATATATCATTACCTTAATCAACCATAAAGCATAAGTGAAACAGATGGAGAAAGATAAACTAATAATCAGTTACCCAGTCTTGGAGTGCAGGTAGGCTGTTTCTGTCATCATCAGGTCCATGCCGGGTGTCCTGAATTTCTCCACCCTCCCCTTTTTAAGCACACATCCTTTATACCTTGTCTCATAATATGCAAGCACAAATTATTAAAACTACCTTACTATTATCATTCTATTCCAAATAGTTTCATACACACATCATAATACTCTAATACATTTTTACTTATCTAGCTAAAACTGATGGGTACCTCCTTTTTCTATCCTTTTTAACAATTGCCTAGCTGTCTTTTCGTTACTTTCATGTGTTCCATTGTTTCCTACAACAGTTGTCTTATTCTTATTTATTTGCTTCTTGTGGCCTTGGAGTTGCTGGTTGGCTAGTCCTGCCAACTCAGGGTCCATTCTCCCTAATCTGTTTTACTAGGGAGAGCTGCACCTGGCTAGTAAATCACACATCTGTCTGGCCCATTATCTACACAGACTAAGAATCAACTGTAGATAAGACTCAAACCAACTTTCTGATTTTTTACAACCTTTTAAGTTGTTTTAGCAGAGTTTTGAGAATGGTGTCAACAAGACACACAGAAAGCAGAAAAAATCCCTTTGATATTTTCTTATGATACTATTAAATATATAATATCAACTTCTCTACCATTATTTAATATACAGTTATCTAGCACAGTTCATTATACATTTATTTACAGGCTAGTTGCATCCATGCTGTGTTAACTTTATGGCTTGTGCAGGGACAATTACATATGTCAAATTTATCTTCACTTAAATATCTTTAAAGAAGCATTATTTCCCCAGTCTTTTTAATCAGTTACTTATAGCTTTAATAATCCTCCGCACACAGGTTGTTGTGCCAAATTTCATAAGCATAGGGTACTTCAAATGCTTCATGAACTAAAGGACCATCTGTATCTGCTCTGCCTCCACACACTCCTTTGTGTTTTTCTGACTGGCTAGAGCTCATGGGTCTATTCACCACACAAGACAATAACTGGCATGCTAGTTCGGTAAGAGCATGCTGACTCTTTAAGGGCAAGTGCAGTCCAGCACTCCTGTTATGGGCCTTAGTCCATTAAGCAGGGGCACTCTGGGAACACAGCAGAACATAAAAGCGGAGCAGACGTAGGTAAACAGGGTTCTGAGGTCTGGCTTGGGAAAGAAATTTACTGAGGTTGTAAGTTGTTGAGCTAGTTAAGGAGTGTGTAGATCTCTGCAGCTGAGAGAAGAAAGAATTATTCAAACCCCAGTGAGAGGACTTTGAAAACCCCTGTAGACATGGGCAGGTATTTTGTAAGACTGCCTCTGAAGATCATTAATAGGTAACCATGATTGTTGCCTGAAGCATTTGATATATTTGCAGAGCTGAAATAGGCAAATGTATATTTGCATCTAATTGCATGGCTCGTAGACAGCATATGTACATGCATGGCTATTTTCTGGTGTTTCAGACGTACAACCAGCATAATAGCCCTGAAGCCTTATTTTTAGAAAAGTGTGTATTGAAAAGATTTCTATAACACTAAATATTTTATTTAACACTATTATAACAGTTAGAGTTAGGTGTTATTGTTGACAAATATGGCCTACCGTTCTTGAGCGTGGTATAGTTTAATAACATTAATTTAATGTGACGAAGGAGCAAGTTTGCATGCAGGCAGTGACAGTTCCAGAGGAAAATGAATCAAACCCTGGCTGGCTGCATATCATTTGTATGACTGAACTGAGGACTGGAATAAAAGCAAATATGACTGCTAGAAGAAAATATAAACCTAATACAAATAAGGATGAAAACTAAGCAGCTGGATATAGAGGAGTACTTGGCCAGAGAACAACAACATTATGAAGATCTATTTAAGATTTATCAAGATCAAAAAACTGGTAAGATCTTAAGCTATGACAAATAAATTATTCATATCTGCCTTTGTGACCACCCCAATACAATTGGCTCCTATTTATCAGTTGCTTTTGACTTCAGCAGAGACTTGTGAAGAGCATTTTTGAAAGACTGTGATATAAACTCAAAAACATATTAATTATTGGAATAAGAAATGTGATGTACATGATTAACTCCAGAAAGTCTTAAGCTATCTGCATGGTCCACTTTTCTATAATCTAGGTACCTTGGGATTTGCATTCCCTACTGTAAACAGGAATATGTTAAAAAGTTGCTTTTCAATTCACAACTTTGCCTGTCCTCAAGTGGCTTGTCAGGTGGCTGAAAGTAATCTCAATATTGTGCAGTAAAACAAGCTCTAATTAAAGTTGCAGTTGGCCTCTAATTTTGATTAACTATAAAGCCAAAGAGTAATTGCTATGATTTCTGGCATGTGATTCAGATCCTTATTAGGGCTTTTTGTGTGCTACTACTGACACAATTATATGCAATAAATGACAGTTATGTACTGTACTATTCTTCTGTAATATGAGAGGAGACTTTTGGTAAAGAGGCGTTGGCTATTGCTTTGAATTATGGCCCTTGACTTCTGGAGGTCTGGATTCAAGCAGCATGAACAATGCCATAAAAACTATTACAGTATTGCCCCTTTTCTTCTGAGCAGCTGGCCAGCATTTGGGGCTTCCCTGGGTTGTTTCCTTTAGAGGAGAATCAAAGTCTGTTGAGCCTCTAGGCCATTGCCCTTGGCCACACTGTCTCCCTTCCTACTATTCTCCCCTTCCACTGCCTTCCAACCAAGTCCTAGAAAGAAAGTACAATCACAAGTGTAAAGACAAGTCAGACTCATCAGATCTCGATTAGTGGACACAATAGTGTAGATGACGGTAATAAAAGCACCTGGGGTATACTGCCACCTCTGCTTTTGCTGCAATGGTGGAGAATTTATGGGTCTGAACTTTTCCATTATAGACAGAAGCACAAATTATCCTGTATACCACAAAGGGAAAGAAAAGAGCACTTAACAAATGTCAAAGAAGGAGCATCTACAAATAGAGTAACAAGGATGTACATGCCCTCCACTTTTCTTTGCATATGTTAATGAAATGGAGGCCCAGAATTAGGAGGGGAAAAATGGTATACTAATTGGGGGCCACTGTCTAGTCTTTTTCAGGCATGTGCTGTGAGCAGCAATAAGTGACAGCTACAGATGTCTTGCTTGGGAATTTGACTTGTCACCTCATAAATATGAAGCAGAAGCAGCTGAGAAGGCAGAAGCTCAAAAGAAATTACTAACTTCAACTGGTTTTAGTTGGAATTATCTCAGCCACTTACTCCCCTTTTTGTGTTAATGCATTTGAGCCACTAGATGGCAAGCCTTCCTTAATGCAGCAAACAGGGACGACTGTTCAGTCCACAAAGCAGTATGTGGTACACATAATATTTAAAATGAACAACTTTAGCTCCTTAACATCCTCACTGCTTCTACTGCATACAAACGTCTCAGCAACAGTTAAAACAGGCCCACTTGTTAAAACAGTGGAACACACAAGAGCTGGTCAAATGAAGCACAAAAGTCTTCATGAATATTCATGTGACTTTTAAACCACCAGTTTGTAACGCCCTTCTATTCATAAAAACTTGGGTGAGTGAGCTTCTTTACTTGCCAGTAAAATTGATATCAATGACTTGGTGTCTGTTAACGTTATTTGAGGCTATCAAGCATTTAATCTAGGACAAAAACGTTGATTTGGATCTATGATCTCAAAGAAGGCTTTGTCACCCTAACAAACCTAAACTGTGGAAGAGCAGTCTGAGCTAATAAGCTTTAAGTAAATTCTACCTATACTCCCTGTAGTCTCATATAAAACTTGGTGGGGTCAGCTTCTATCTTAATCCTTCAAAGGTACCATCAATCCATTGTCTATTTGGCTTCTTTGTACTAAACCTGAAACAGGTTCTCTGCTCTATGGCTCCCAGGGAAGCCATATTTCATATGAACAGGGGATTGTCCCAAGCCAAAATTTCTCTTTCTCTATAATGCTTTGTAGAGATGACTGCAGTTCAAACTTAGAGTTAGTAAAGTATTTCAGAATAAAAGGGGCATTATACATGTAAACTATTATAATACTTGCCAGCAGAACTACTTGCTTATTAAAGCTCTTTTCTTTTATACTTATTTCTGGTTTCGGTCTATTAGGGAAAAGAGCATTGGAAGCAAATGGAAGTATTATAGAAAGTTTTAAAATGTGCTAAGTGCAGTTAAAGGTCTGTTCAATAATATCACTTCCTCAGAGGGGAAATCAGCTTCAACTAAAATATTACAGCTAATTTCCTAAGGTGCAAGCATTTGCAATTTAATGATAATGACACAGCAAGAGTTGGAATTAGGAATCTATTAAACCAGCAGCAAGACATTGTCAACTGTTCAGACTCCACGCATTTTTCATCTCATCTGATATAACGGTCTCTTCCCAGAATCAAAGTCAGGGCCAGTTTAATGAGCAATACCAGAAGAGAAACATTAGTATTTTAATAATCCAAATTAACATTGTGCTTCATCATTAGTAATATAAAGTCCACAAGCATAAAGAACATGGAAAGTTATCTTACCTGTACTTGAGGGATCCTCAAGAAACAAGTTGTACCTGAAACAGTTTTATTAAATCTAGTAGATGTATATGATATAACTGAATAGACCATAAACCCAAGATTGTGGATTTCCTAAAGCAGCTGAATGGGCCTCTGGCTTTGCAAAATACACGTTTTTTGTAGTCTGGGTTACATTAGAATGTGTTTGGGTTTGGTTTTTTTTAAATCATGCACATGAGGGAAATCCAGCCTCATTATCCATGGTTGTGGAGAACATCATATTGGTTCCACTGCATAAGTAAGTGGTGGGAAGGCTGAAGGTGCAAGGCTGTGCAGGTCCCCTATATAGAACAAAACCTTTGTCCTCATGAACAGTTGCAGAAAGTAAAGGGGGACAGACCATGGGCTAGAGAAGATTTAGGAGAAGTTGGTGTGGCCCGGAAGAAATATGTGTTGGTGCCCTCAATCTAGGAGCCCTCAAGAGAATTTATACAGGCCACTTCAGCCTGTAGTCCTGGAGTGGCTCTGCAGCCAGCGAGCATGGAAGGTTATGATCTTCCAAAACAGACCAAAGCCCAAGCCAGCAATTGCGATTAGGTGCTGTGTTCAAGATTTAGCCCTTGCTGCATTTCAGACAATCAGACTTAAATTTGTACATCCTTTTTTCTGGCTACATAACCTGTCCAACTGGGGGCTCATTAATCTCTCATTTAGGGTGACGGGAAAAAGGGATTTTCTGGTGGGGAGACAGGGACTTCTGTGCTATTTGCAATGGTAAATCAGCTGAGTTAACTGCCTCAGCTTTCCTGAGCAATCTTGGACTTGCTAGCCTTGGAATTAATTCTGTCCCTTAAGGTTTAGACAATGTGATATATTTTTGGTGTGGTCAGCTATTTGAACTACCTTTTAATTTAATCACATTAGTTTATTGTTGCTTTTGGAAGATGTTAAGTATTGAGTGGATATGCTCTGCGATGGTGACATTTGTTATCTATGTGTATCATGTGATGTAAGCTGAATGTGTAGTTTAAATGGAAAAATCTAATGATTGTTAATGATGCACCATTTAAAAAGCAAAATGTTAGGAAATGCAAGAGTTAATATTCCAGCAGCTGTGTTTAATTAGTAATGTTGTACATTCAGTGTTTGACTGGATACATTTTAAGAAATAATATCCCCTTCAACTAGAAGAGCAGGAATATAAAACTGCATAAGTGCAATATTGCCTAGTTCAAGCTTATTGGAACTTTAGCTCCCTCAGAATTCCACCTCGCTGTGAGAACTCTGAGTTTCTTGATTAACCCTTCCAGGGACAACGTGGCAGTCAGCAAGGAATACTAGCTTAGCAATGGAATTTCTTAACGATAGCCACTCTTATTCTTATACAGCTCTAAAGAGTGACAGATCTTCAGAAAACAACAATCCTGAATGCAGCCCACCAAATATGATATCACTTCTATAAATGCTGCTTTGGTCAGCATCCTTAGACTAGGCAACCTGTCCAGCCGCCTTAGCCTGATCTTGCATATCGTGATGGTCTGACCTTGTGCTTAGAAAAGCAGGCTGTTTTTAAAAGAGGGTTTGTGACATTACCCAGGGTGCAATGTGGACTGTTGAACAGCTTTGATCCCTCCGTTCTCCAGCTGGGTTTGTCTTTTACACTGCTTCGCTGTGAGGGCAACCCCAGCTGGTCTGCTCACACACAGCCTCCAGCATGTAAATTGCTCCCAGCTAGATCGTATGAGTGCTATGGCATCCACTCTTGAATTACACTGCAGAGCAACACCAGCAAATTCCCAGTCCCTGACTTCCCCCAGAAATGTGCATCTTGTACTGACCAGCCCACAGCTGGATAAAACAAGCTTGTATAAACTCCATCATTTTATTAACAGGATTTGTGCACATCGTTTTCTAGTCTCTGAAATGGAATTTTCCAAACACTTCAATCCAAGCACACTGGTTTAGAGAAAACGGTTTTATTAACTACAGAAAGAGATTTTTAATTATTACAAATATTGAGGCATACAAATCAGAATTGCTTATAAATAAATAAAAGCTAAAACGCAACCAACACCTACCTTAACAAGTGAAGTGAATTCAAAGCAAAAGTCTCTCACCACATATTCTAGCCATTTTCCTGGCTGAATTCCTGTCTTCCAGGATTCCTCCCCAGTCCAGTGATGCTTCCTTTGTCCTTCAAGTATTGTCAATGCCATGAAGGGAGAGAGATGATTTGGGGCATCTGTTCCCCTTTCTTATAGTTCTTTTTTTGTCTTTGAAAATCATCTCCAGCCGCAGCTTAGGAGACAGCAAGTTTGTGGGGACAGGAACCTCCAGCTGTTTCGTTGCCAAAATGTAGAATTCTCACTCAGACCTTTTTTCCTGCCAAAGAATGGCAGCTTAACCAGGTGATGGTCCATTTGATTTTGTTGTCACCTGGCTGGGGCGACAGTTTGCCTCTTGTCTCTGAAGAACTGGTTTGTGCCTGCTTTTCTGAACCTGGAACATGTGTCAGCAATGTCATACAATAGAATTTTAGAACTTTACCTTACAATGTTGCCACACGTATTTTACCAGGACAATAATGATAAGCAAAGTATGAGTTTTCAAATGATACCTCACAAGGCATACTATGTAGAAAATTTAGCAAAGTCTTGTGAAAGGGGTGAACATAAAGGTACACACTGTCACAAGGTTGGGTCTCTTTCCCCACCACCCCCATGTGTTGACTGGGGGAGTTCTGACCTCCTCCCCTCCCCCAACATCAGCTTGTGTAGAGTCATTCAAAGTCAGTGGCCCTACCAGTAGAAAAAAAAACAGTTCCAGTAAGAACATCATTCAATATTGATGGTCCATTATGGCTTTGTCACAACTCCTCAGACATAGACTTTCTGCTAGGCGTAATGCTCTGGCTACAACATGGATGCTCTACTCTGCAAAACAGGCTGCAATACAATGCAAGAGTCACTCACCAACATAAAGGTTACAATACAAAGTGGAGCCCTTGAACAGAAATGGATTCACATTGACTCCCCCATAGGGGCATGCCTTGGCAAAAGAAACTGGGTCCAGGATACCCCTGCATATGGCTGATCTCCCTGGTTGTTGGAATGATTCCCCAGGGCCACAGCCAGCTGTGCATGAACTTGGCAGTATCGAAGATTGGAGGTATGTGAGGGTGGCTTAAAACCACCTTGCCTTGTTTGTAGATTATTTTGCACTGAGCACAGCTTTGCTGGAACAGTGAACTGGGTTTACATGTCTGTACTTGTAATATGTAGAATGCTGCTTGTGAGAAACAATCAAGTCACCTAAAATTGCGTATGCTGTAGACTAACAAATCTCCCTATGTAATACATTGTTTTCAAAAAGCTCATATTTTCCCAATAGTAGTTAAAAAGTAGTTCACAAACTCAGAAGGGTTCTTGGAGCTCTGCTTGCTCCCTCCTAGAACTGCCCATGGTTGTAAATTTATCATCCTTCTTATTTTTATATACGTACTTCACCTCTGAAACTGCAACTGAGTTTGGTTATGTTGCTCAATCTGCCCCCTGCAATAAAGCACTTGTTCATACAAGTACAATGATCTAAGTGCACGATGAAGGGAAGGGCTCCCACACAGAGGGGACAGCCATAGTCTGAGCTTGAAGAAACTGGTGGCTTGTTCTGCAATGTCACAAATATACCGCTAGCAACTGCTTCTTCCGCACATAAGAATTAAGTAACCAGTGTTAAATTACTTAAAGAAAGAAATGAGAGAAATATTTTTCGAACTGATTACAACGGAGTCTTGTACGTGTTCTTTACAGCTGCCAATGTACCATCATTGATATCTTATTACAGCCTATTACTCCAGTAACATTAGCTATGTTGTCCATAATATTGTCAGTAATATTAGTTGCGTTGGCAGGGTTGCTGATCTGGCAGATCAGCTAGAAGGGAGTACGCTGTTTGCTTTGTTATGAATTGTGATCCTTCCTGACAATGTTCTGAAGATGTTGTTAAATGGGAAAATTTACTTTCTTGTCACTGAGGGATCACTAGTTTCCAAATTCTGCTGAAGATGTGTTCACTTCTTACTGTGCTTGAAAGCTGTGCTATACAGCCACACCAGAAAAATGGTAACCTGGGAGGTTCTGCTGTATTGCAATAGCAGCCTTCATCGAGGAAGATCTCAGAGTACTTAATTTATTTAAAGTGGTACAAACTGTATACAGAAGTCTTTTTGAAACTGCTGAAATGAAGCCATCCAAAGAATGAGACATGTTGACTATCTAACAGCACACAGTAATATTACATAGTAGTTTAGAACCAGAATTGAAGAGGACTGAATCAAACTGAAAACATGAGTTTGTGGGGGAATGGGATAGGTAGGCACAATTACCCAAGTTAGAATTTGAGTAGAACAATGAACAAAAAATGCCAGGTGATTTTTTTGTGATGACATGCAAGTCAACCTACAAAAAACTGCACCTCCCCAGTGCAATGCAGATGTATTAATATTTCAGACATTGTTACCTGTTGCATTACCAGCAATACTCCTGTAGTGCTCACATGTTATTTGGAAGACACTTACTCAAACACTGACTACCCGACCCTCCTTCTAGTGTGGAATCAAAGGGAACAGCACCACATGGTATGGGGTGAGGCCTGTCTACATGTCTAATGCCATCTGCCTGCATCACCAAGACTTACATAATGCGGGTGGGAAAACAAAAATAACAAATGAGAGCAGTGCTCATGTGAGACACCTTTCTGAAAGTCTTAAGACAAACATAAGATCTTCTTTCATATAAACATAACTATGGGATTTCCCCAGTCCTGTCCCTTGTTTACTTAAAGACTTCAAGTAAATTTCCCCTTCTTGCTTCCCCATAAAATAAACTGTTACAATATGTCTCCTTTCAAACACACACTTCCTTTCTTCAGCTTTACCGCTCACTTGAAAGAGACTGTGCTACATCAAGACAGATAAAGCAGCCAAGTAGAAAGACACACTTCCCTTTCTGCAACCAAATATGATTACCCTATAAATGAACCACAGTGCCAAAATGGGTCTAGCTATAACTGAGGAAGCAAGGAAGTTCACTCCGTCCTTATTTGCCTCACTAACACAGATCCCATTCAAAGCAATAGGTATATTGGGTTAAAATTATCCCTGGAGTAAACCCCTTGAAGATTAGAGAGTACAGCAGGGATGATTTTGGCTTAGTGGATACTAGCGGCTGGCTGTTCTCTTTTCACTTCCCCTGCACGTTCACAGTCTGTTAGTTTCAGGGCAAAGTGCTCCTGTAGCAATCGATTTTTATAGCTGATTACACTTCTTGCTATGCCTGCTTTCCATTGTAGACAAAGAACTAGCTGTATTATTTTAGGGGGATATTGTCCCACATTGCTGAGCAGCCCTACTTCAGGATAATAGATGTTTGTTTGTGGCTTTATTATACCAGCATAGGAGTAAGGGCTTTAGCCCTTTTCTTGGGACCTCTCTTCTCTCCCTTCAGTTAATCCCAAGTCCACACTGGCACCTCAGTGCAGCCAATAAGCCTTCATTCTGTACACTTCCATATCCTCTTGTGTAGGAACTTATGCTGTTTGAAAACATAACTGTGTCCTTGTGATTGGACATCCCTATTGTACTATTCAGAAAATCTGCTCTCCAAGATAAGACCCCATTGTGGCTGCCCACTGCCCTCTGTAGTCCCCGGGGACAGCACTCCCAAACCCATGGTCCAGTAAACAAGAGGGAGCCCCTATGAGAGGGCAGTTAACTCTATCAGACACTAGAGGTATCCTTTCATTGTATTTATTTTTTGGACCATGGCTCATTCTACTTGGGTTAGGTACACATACCTTCTGAGAGCTGACTTACATACATGATCTCAGCACAGCCTAATTTTAGCACACTGACTACTAGGGTTGAATATTGATGGGTTAGCATGAGAGAGAACTTATTTAAACTTTTCATGAAACATACAGAAAAATAACAGCCCTACCAAATGTGGAAAAAATCGTAACCAATGGGGCCTTATTACAGGAGTGGGACCTTACCAAAGAAAGGTAAAAAAACTAGAGGAGGTCTGCATGGGCACTGTTGTAATTAACTCTTGCTCTTCCCAGGCTAGGGGAATTGCACTTTTCCCATTAAAATTGGTGTCCAAATACTGTTTAGAGACTGTGAGAGGCACATGCTCCTGCAGAGGTCTTATACTAAAGAGAAAAATAACAGGCATGTTTAGGGCCATTCCCAAATTTCCCCACTGCTTCTATGGCCACTGGTTGTGTTAAAAGGAAGGCTTGATTAATTGGAAGACACTTTATACTCACAATTTGATCCCATTGGTTCTCTCCTTGGGTTGACATGGACCAAAACCTCCCAGTCACATATGAACTATTAGCATTTATTTTTGACATGGCATTGCTAGAAACCTGGAAACTCAACCCCCACTGTGAGTGTACCCTTTCTCTTCCCACAATTCATACTCAGCATCAGTCTGTTAGCTGAGATCACAGCTATCTGACCATGCAGCTGTCCTGGTCAGCTTACTGTACATTTCAATATATCAGTCACCCTAGGCCCTCCACTCCCTTCCTACCTAAAACTGGACCTCTCTCCTTAGAGATGTCTTCTCTTCCTGGAGTCTCCTCCTGGAGACCACTGAAGCCACAGCCCTTCCAGAACATCTTGTGGGAGTCCCTTACATCCTTGTACAGCAGAATAATCTCAATCTCATTCACATCTAAGAGAATCTGGAACAACTGAAACAATAGGATTTGACCACATACCTAAGAGTAGATCAGTTGTGTGTATCCTCTCCTATCCACACCATGCTCCAAAACTGAACACCTACTATGAAGTAAATGGACTTCAGAGTACATGTGGATTTCACAATATTGTTACCCCTTTTAGACGTGGGTAGGAAATGCAATTTTGGGGCCCTGGCATCATTCCAATTGGGAGCAGAAATTGGTCAGGTATTTCTCTGATGCAGTTTTGTTTATTTACAGAGTGTACAAAGTCCTGCATCTCTGAATGCTGAAGGAACAAAAAATAAAAAGGAGCAATTTCTTAAGCCAGGTCCACACTACAAACCTGTATTGGTATAACTACATCACTCAGGGGTGTGAAAAATCCACACACCCCGAGCAATGGTTATACTGACATAAAGAAATAAAGACATGGAAAGACAGCACTATGTCATCAGCAGAGTTGCTCATGAGAAGCTCTCCCATTGGCATAGTAGTGTCTTCACTAAAGCACTAGAGTGGCACAGCTGCAGCTCTGTATATGAAAAGAAGCCCCTACCTTGCAGCTCCAAGACTCTTTAGCCAAGGGACTCAAAAGCTCGTTTCCTCTCCCTAGCCTTTTTGCTGGGTCACATATGCCTGGTCACAATATCTAACTGAACCCTCAGCCCACACAGTGCTAGTTATTGGGGGACTCTATTAGGCTTTGTTTTAGGAAGACCCCTTAACTGTCTCTTACAATTATCTTAAATGGAGAACTTGTTCTCACATCAGTTTGAATGAGGTTTTAATTTCACCAATAACAATGTTACACCCTAGCTCATAACAACTTTCTGCTTTCTACAGGCATTTTGGGAACCTAACATAAAAGCAGGCAAATTGCTCACTGTCTGGTGCAGCAAACTAACTCCTCAAATCTTTGCCATCAGGGATCCACAGGAGACAACTTCACTCAGATCCATTTCTTCTGCTTCTGCCTCACTGTATTGCACTGATACCACACTCTCCACCAAGGACCTTTATTAAATTTTTAATTGCCTCACCCTCCCTCAGAAACTATGGTGGCCTCAAGCTGCTGGTGGCTGCCCATCACCCTGGAAGAAGCTCTTCATTCCAGAGCATGAAGTCCAGCATAGCTCTTGGTTTCTCAGTGTGCTTTAATCCATAAGGTTGTTGGTAACTTGCCCCTGTTACTCTGCATGCTTACAGGCACTTAAGAAGGATATGTTTATCTCTCACACAGCAATTCCCCCTTGTCTTGATACTGCTTGATACTGTCATTTGCTGCCCAATATTCTTTTTCAATGCTAGCTATGAGATGCTGGCAAAATTATTTATGAAGAGACAAGAATCCAGACATTATCCAGAATAACCCAATTGGCTTCATTACACAGATACCGAGCAAATAACCTATACTAACAGAGGCTCAGACTCTGAGAAGTCACTGGCCTTCAACAAGTGAGGTAGAACACTCTTTTTGTTCTCTAAAGGTTTGGACTTGGCTCCGAATTTTGCTCCTCAGTGCATCGGCTTCATGCATTCCTTCATATACTGGGGTTCTGGATAGTTCTTGGTCAGGCCACCAGAAGGGGATACTCCTTACATAATTTAACCTATGGGAATCTGCTTTCATTGGCATACAGATATGTATGGCATTAAAGTGAGACAGTGAGCATAAACTACTGTCATGTACTGATGGCCTCCTAGCAGGAGGCCCGGCCTCTATGGAGCTTATCTTCATGTGACTTTACGGCACTCCTTGTTACATAACTGACTGTGGGACTGTATGGTCTCTAGTTATCTTGTGTTTAGTTATCAGAAGAAAAGATAGGGATAGGGAGGAGAAAACAAGATTCTCTTGTTGAAGTACATGATCAGGATGAAACCTGTCAGTAAATCTGACTTACTGTGGGCAGCTTTAAAATAGCTTGAAATTCTTTACCTCACTTTTCTTTTTTCTAAGACAGAAACTGTCTGCTCATTTAAGACTGTCATCAATTGTGACTACTAATTACAGGCTTGTGTAATTGCCTTTCCTTATGAATAAAGTTATTTGCTTTTAAAGTGCCACTTACTGGTTTGCTTTCTTAACGTTCCACTGACATTCTATATACTGTCATGTGCCAAAAGAATTAGAGGAGTTTGGGGAAGTTATAGACCTCTAAATCTGAAATCTACAGTGGCAGAATTGTTACTGAACAGTTACATAATCGGTAATTATAAACTTGACAATAGAAAACTTTACCATACAAAAGTGGGTAAAAATAGTATTTTGACCTAGGCCTATATTAACAAATTACATACTGTGTTCTGCTTCTTATTTAAACAATACAAACACTTAATGGATGATGAAAACCAAACTACACTTCACTAAATTTGCTCATGGTGTCTCCTGTGAACCAGTATTCTCTTCAGTCACTTTTTTTTTACTTCTCTGCTAGCAACAAACATCCCTCCAGACAAGACCTTAAGACACCCAGTTAAATATGAATTTTGTTAACTGTCTGCAGGAGCAACATGGAATGATATACAGGGCTCTATGCTTATGATTAAGTGGAGGAGAATAAAATTCCCAAATAACTCAAAACTCATGTCCAAGTTAAATAAGTTGGATACAGCAACAGCTGTTAGTGCTGCTTTGTTTTACAAACACACCAGTAAACAGACAGGAATATTTGTGGGAAAAACAACTTTTAAGCTGTCATTGGGGCATACTCATGGCTACTCTTAAACTGATAAACGAAAATAATCACACTTCAAACTGGATAGTAAGAGTGCACTTTACTAATGGGGGAAGAGACAATACCATGAGACCTGCATACAATGAAAATGTGCCGATATAGCTCAAATTTTGCATGCTGAATACTGTTACAAACTTAACTGCCACCCTTCATTTAAAACAAGTTAATCACAAACTCTCACATAAGACAATGGATTTGTGAGCTCACCCAGAAATTAGCACCATGTGGGTGGAGGATTCCACTGGATATCGTTTGAGGGGGGTAAGGGGAATGTGTAAGTGTGAGAGAGAGGCAAACTGAAGTGCAGACAGAAGCACAGAAAGCACACCAGGATGGGAGAGCAGAAACGTGGCCCTCAGAGCAAGCTAAGAGAAAAAGCTTTTGAGGTCCAGAGTACTGTCTGGAACGGCAAGTTTGGAAAAGCAAACAAAGGAACTGTCTAGTGCTATTTCATTTATACTGTGTTCAGAGAAACAGGACTTCTTTACATTCTTTGTAAATAAACAAAATTGCATCAAAGGTACCAGATGGCATCTTCAACTGGAACAACATACAAGACTGCTAATTTTTGACTAGCTGATATAATCAAAAGAGGCAACAATACTAAATCAAACTGCCCATAAAAATCTATAGACTATTTGGTATTATTAATAGGATAAATGTTTTACATCAAATGAATCTGAAGCACTTGTAACCTGTTCATGGACAGATCATGAACAGAAGGAGGTGAAACTTGTAGAATAATTAATTAAAAATTAGTGTCAATTCTGCTCCCATTTAACCTTTCTTGATATCCCATTCTTATGAAAGGCAGCATGGGTAGAGGAATGGATTGGGACTCAGAAAAACTAGACTGAATTCCTGGCTGTGCCACTGACTTGCTGTGAGATCTTAAAATCACTTCATTGTTCTGTGCCTCAATTTCCTCCTCTGTAAAATGGGGATAATAAAACTTTGCTCCTTTTGTAAAATGATATGAGACTTAGTGATGAAAAGTGCTATCGAAGTAGCAAATGTTGTTGTGTTGTTGTTGTTCTGTGCTCTTCTTTTGGAAAGATAAAATTGATGTTGTAGCCTGACTATGACCATCGTCTATGTTTTTTGCTTAAAAACTGAACAACCAAAGGTAGATAATGACTGGTACATCAATCCAACAAAAAATAAAACGAATCAATAGGCATATGGCAAGCATATCAAGAGTTATTGTGCATCTTACCATGAATATCAGAAAACTTGGGAGTCTGATTTATTATAAAATGGCATTGATAATTGTCAACCTGCCTCTATTCTGAACATTTGCAGTGAGGGTGGCAGAAAGGATGAATTGCCTCCATTCCCATCTGAAAAAGCACTGCTTCATTATGTCTCTTTCTTTGACTAAGTGTGTGGGCTTTTCTCTAACAAAACAATACATATGTGAACATTCCTGATTTGTTAAATTTGTGTGACTCTACCAGGAGAATTATAATCCTTCTTGGCACTTACTGTTTGCAGAATATTGTACTGATAGATACCCACTAATCACTACAACCTATGAGGTTGGTTAGTAGCATTATCTCCATTTGGAAACGGGGAAACTACTGAGGCACAAAAAGAATGAGTGATAGTCTCAAAAATGAACAATGTGTTTGGATTTGATCAGAGCTAGTCTTTTATTCATGCCACTTCTGTGATCAGATCCCTTTGGCTTACCTGCATGATGACATAAAGGAACATCTGGGATTTTCACCAGCAGGAATTAGATACACAATTAGCTTTCAGATTCCATTGAATTGGAATTCTAACTCCATCAGGCTCCTTTGAAAATGCCAGCCAGTGTTCATAAGAACATTTCAGCTACAAGGCTTTCAGGAAATCTTTAGGCATTGCTCATGAAAAAGGCCCTTGGATTGAAAAATCCTTGCAGCATGAATTTAAGAAAAATCCCTTTGCTGTACAATTAAGACTCTCATTCAACCTAATTATTTTCTTCAGCTACTTTACAGGGTTCTTCTCGTAAGTTGGACGCAGGGATGAAGACCTGCAGTGAGAAAGACGACTCAGAGCATTTGTATCTAAATTTCACATATTCTATGATTGGAACTTCATATAAACCTTCTTGAACTGCCCTTGGGGTGCAGTGACACGTGCTACTAGTTGCAGAGTAGTTTTATGCATATTGGGTCTGACATCCGTGCATTGAAAGCAGAACACTGTGCTACTTTAGTGACTGCCATTTTATATTCTAGGAGCTGCTGTTTGTAGGAGCACCTATGACCTTTATGGGACAGTTGATGCAAAATGTTTCAGAGGAGGCACACTTTTCCAGTTGCTGCATCTGTAAAATGCAGACCATACACTTCTCAGGAGGGTTTCTTGAGACTTGGCTTCGTAATGATTATAAAGCACTTTGAGATCCTAGGAAGAAAGGACTGTAGAAAGGCATATAATTGTAACACAGAAGAGTTACTGTACTGGAAATGCTTTTCCCCTCTCTCTTGTTCCCTCTGCTTTTCTGCACTTCCATTTTCAGTAGATGATTTTCCAGGAGTGACTGCACAGAGTAGAAAATGGAGCAGTTCTTACATACAACCAGCACTCCTGTGCTTCTCTTTTTCATACCACTAGCCTATCTCTGATATTCGTAGTATGTAACAGCCTGTTCTCTACTCTTGATTGGTGTATCGGTGGCTTGCTGAACTGAGTCAGATACACATAGCTTATTACAGTTTCAGGTGTGCATTAATGTTTGACAGGCAGAGCTTTCCATTTTACAACTACTCACACAAGCTGAGTGTATCACTGTATTGCATAAAAGTCCATTTCCAGGTTGGCAGACAGGGTACGACAGTGACTAGTAGTCTGTGATTGTGTCATGAACTATCACATTTCCCAGGAGACATTTGTCAGGATTAACTCCTACATTTTGTTGCATGCACCAATGGAACCCTCTTCAGGGATTCTTATATCCACTGCAACTGTGGAAGAGAAGGTGCTGTTCTATTACACAGAGGTCAAGCTTAGCTCTGTCTCAGGGTTTCTTAGCCTTATAAAGCTGGAATCTCATCTAGGGAAGCAATGACTGGTTATTTCAACATCTAAGTAGATTAGGTCTGGTGCAGTGATCTATCTTCAGCTGTGCTGCTGATACTATCAAGAGCTGGCCCCCAAATATTTCTGAAGAGACTAAAAAGCCAAGGTGGGTGAGGAAATATCTTCTATTGGACCAAGTTCTCTTGGTGAAAGGGACAAGCTTCTGAGATTCCTGTGTAAGCTTGTCTGTTTCACCAACAGAAGTTGGTTCAATAAAAGATACTGCTTCCCCCCTTTGTCTCTCTAATAGCCAACATGGCTACAACAGTGGAAACAAGAAATTAAGAAACCAAACCCAGTTAAGTTCTCCACCTATGAGAGCGTCCTTTAGATGGAAATTAAAGTCCAGTTGCTGCTGCACAGCTAAGACTATGACTTCTCTCGGAATAAGTGTCTGTCTGTGTTACCCATTGGTGAGTGGGCGCTATAGGTTCCCTCCTCTGTGCCAGTCCACAGAGAATGAGTTGTTACAGTCCTCACCTACAGCGTTTTAGCTCAAGCTGTAACAGCTCATCTTTTTAGTTCTGGCTGTCCTTGGCTCATTCCCCACTTTGTCTGCCAAGATGGAGGCCATCACACCTGTCTGGCCTTTATTTGATAAGAGGCAAAGCCAGAGGGAAGCTTCCATCTTCATTTGGCTACAGACTGGCGGCATGTTGAGCTCTTTCTGAAAGTCTGACTGTTTAATTTAGTGTCTAGAAAATCTGATCTATGTTATTTGCCCAACTTCAGAACACATCATATCACAGCACTTTGGTGGGTTTGGAGGAAAACAGATACAGGGCAGAGTCTGGGAGAATTTATTACTTTCTAGGTTGTATTTTGGGGAAGGAGAGCATTTAGTTCTCATTTAAAGAGCGGGCTGGCCAAACAAGTTGCATCATAAAAGCAGCAAGCTTTCTGTGTGGCTCTCTGCTAACGTTTATCACAGTTTTGACAGCTAAGGCTAATGCATTGTGACCTATATGTGCATAGGAGAGCAAATTAAAAAACTTGTTGTTGGTAAAAGCCTGTGTATATTTTAATCATAAATGGAGACTAAATGTACTGAAGACTCCACCTACAGCTTAGCTATTTGTGGAATTCTGCTTCCTGCTCAACAGGCAGGAATTAAAACTGCTTGACCTTTTCAACTGTCTCAAGTTTTGGTTGCTGTGCTCACTGTGTTAGATTGCATTCACAGATAAAACTGGATATCAAAAAATCGTGTTCAAGAAGTACTAGTTAATCTTTAAACAGGAACACATAGAAGTGTAGTAAATATGTTCAGATACCTGCTTGATTAACTTACTACACTAATACAAATACATGATTCCCTTTAAATATTGGATACAAGAGCTCTTGTATGTACTTCAGCATGGAATTAAACAAAGCAATACATGTTCCTACAATACACCTGTTGCGTCCAGGCTTAACAGACCCAAATCCTTCCTCCAGTGAAGTCCATGTCAAGTCTCCTATTAACTTTGATGAGAGCAGAATTAGGCTCTCACTACTTGCCATCTTCATTGAGGCCTCTTCATTTTTGTTTTCATGTTATTAGCTCCACTCCTACAGTGCCAAAATACTTAGTCTGTTAGCACTTAACTGAATGCTGTGATCATTACATATCCCATGTGCAATGATACATCAGAGCTTGCACTTAAAAAAAAACAGCAGGAAGATATTTCAGTTAGCAGAATAAATTAAATGTGGCATTCTTTGGAATCAGGATTGATCCAGTTATTCACTACAGTATTAGAGGGGTCTGAGTGGCTAGAGAGGTCTTCTAGGTGAGACCTAAAAAAGGATATCCTGAATATTTAAGGCCACTAGATTCTACTGTGCTGTTGTGTCAAGGTAATTATGTTCTGAATATCTATATTGCCATAGCAATATCAGCTGGGGACAATATCCTTTACTTCCTTTGCTGTACTACTGTATATTACTGTGCTTTTTAAAACTTGTGCTATCTTCTACTCTTGTAATGGAGGCCATATCAGTTAAATGGTCTCCCCTTCCTCCTAACGGTCTTGAGGATTAATTAACTGTTTGAAGTAGATGGCTTTCTTCAGATGAAAGACACGATAGGTAGTACAAAACATAACAGTAGACTCCACTTCAATTTGATGCCCTACTGGACTGTCTCTCATCTCTGTTCAGAGGAATTTTGGATTCCTTTGATCCGATGACATGCTGAGCATTCTTAGTTCCCATTTATTTTGGGGTGAAGTAGCTCTTCCTTTCATAGAAGAGAACCTTACCATTTTAACAGTAACGTTGGTATCCTGGGAGCTGCAGTAAGGTCAGAACATTACTGAACGTAACTATAGAATATGTGTGGGAGGGAGGCACTATCAGTTCTTGGATAGGTACAGATGCTTCTGAGTGCCATGAGCCAGAATAGATGCACAGGAATTGGTGCAGAAACTTTCTGAATGCATCTGTAAACTGAAGAGGTGATGACTATGACAAATAAAACAGCTGTAAGGGTTCCCCACTGGGACCAAGCTCCTACCAGCCTAAAATAAAACATGTTCCTATGAACCTGGGAGGCTTACACAGACTACAGAACCTGGATGCCCCAAAGGCATTCTCTTTCTAGCTTCACAGTAGGTATTCTACCAGCTCCTCACTGGAAAAAAATGTCTGGAGGAGAGGGAAGAGAAACAGTTATCATTTGCTTCCTGGGGATCAGCTATTGCGCCTGCGTCCTATTCTAGCTAAAGAGGATCTGAAATCTCCTGCAGCACAAACAGAACCACCGCAAAATTGAGAAAAGCATCACTAAATCAGAAAGTGAGCTATTGTGCCCATTAAATAACTATCATTTTGATTAAATCTTTGTCCTAATTAAGCGGCTGTACTAACACCTCAGTGTATATGGCTTTATCCTGTGAATGGATAAAGGTTTGGTTGTGCTGTTAATCCAATAATGTTCTTAGAAGCAGTGTGCACAAATTGATTAGATTAAGGGATTAGAGGTGAAAAGTAGAATTGTGCACCACTTGGCATAGTTGCATAATTGAATCTTTTTTTTTTAGGCTTTTACTTCACTGACTAAAAAGGTGTTTGTTTTTTTAACCATGGGATAACTAAAGTGCATTATCTACCCCACTGTAAAATCCTAGTGGAGACAAGGCACCTGTAGTTTTACTGTGAGGTAGCTAGGTGAGATCAGCTACAGGCAGGAGGTATAATATTGATCTCAGCTAGCCACCTCACAGTAAAATCTACAAGTGCCTTGTCTCCCCTAGGGTTTTACAGAGGGATGGCTGATGTGGATTCATTATCCTGATATTAAACAAAACAGAAACCTTTTATTTTTTTCAGTGGAGACATAACCTTTCACATTTTAGAAACTACTATAGTTTTCTACTTGCATAATGCCAGAGCGCTCTCCCAAACATTTATTTACTTTGAGTGACTTGACACTAAATCAGAAGGATTTCTCATGCAGTCCCCCACCACCACAAATTATGCAGTTGAGTTTCCTGCATTTGGGGAAATTGCAGAAGTCAGCACACCGCAGTGCAATGGATGAGACTCACCCTGAAAAAAACACCTTCAAGATCATGGTATGACCATCATGAAACTCTGTTTCTTCTGGAGTACATTCTGCAACATCAAATGGGCAGTGCAAAGCAAGCTTCTCAGTGCAGCTATGCAAACTGACCAGTTTCTAGATTTGCAGCTCACAGTTATTTCAGTATTCTGTGTCTGCAAAGCAGAAATTACTGTTTAAAACGGAATTCGATCTAGTGGTTAAAGCAGGGGATGAAGAGCTAGGACTTCCATAGTCTATTCCCAACTCTGCCAGTGACTTCTGACCTTGGGAAATTCATCTAACTTCTTTGTCTCATTTTCAACCCATATATAAAATAATTCCTTACCTCATAGGGATGTGATATCACAAGATGAAAAATGCTGTATAAGTTCAAAGTACAGTAGAAAATTGCTAATAGTAATGACTAAAAGACCTATTGTGAAATACTGAGACAGGAATTGTACAGCTATGCTTACACTTAATAAAACACTAGTAAATAACCTGCAGTTGTTTTGTGAAAGAATTGAGGCATTACATCTGAGGCCACATCTGAGCACGCAGCTCTTAAATCCTCACTGAAAAGTAGAAAGAGGCTATTACTGGTCTGTAGGCAAATTATGAAGTACGCAGATTGTAATTTCACTAACTCCTAGTTCGCCAATGTATTGTATTTTTATCCATTTGTTAAATCTTTCAGCAGAAAATTTTCATACCTCTATTCTAATTTTTCAAAATTAAACAGATAAAAGTCACGTATAAACTAACTGCTTCCAGATTGTATCTCTGAATGTTCTCTCTTGGATTAAAACAATTGTGGCTCTTGCTGTTGTGAGACTGATTTAACAACTAGAATGTCAAGCACTCAGATCAACTTTGTAATAATACATCTCTTCACACTCACAGCAATAGTACTTTCCCATGAGAGCTGCTCTGTAACATGCCTCATGCAATGTTTCAGACACTCTGTTGAAGAGATATGGTTACAAATAACCTGTAGGTGATGCAGAACAAACAGAAATGTTTGTATTAACATCCTCTTCAACCAAAAGACTCCCTACATCCACAGATAGTAAATGAACAGTTGGTGTAAAAGACTGCAAGATTCAATACAAGATGTAAAACAAGAATACAATTAAATGTCAGACACTGTGGTAAGGTATCGATTATACTGCCAAACTATATTAATAGCTGCGGAACATCCACTGCTGACTTGTGAACTGTCTGAATTTTGTTTCATACCTTAGCTTTCAAAGTATTTCTATATTCGCTTTACTCATGTATCCCCATTTACTTTGTAAGTGCCTCACAACAAATGTCATAAAACATAACTGAGACATCAGTGTAGTTTCTTTACTATCACATTCACTCATTAGTAACAACATGTATAGAACTACTGCATCCAAGGTGTTAGGCTCAATCAATCTAAAAATGTCTTGCTCATAGATTTCTGCACGTTCTTGTCTCCACTGCTTAGCATCATCCAACTATAATAAAAGACCAACATAGAGAGGGGAATTCCCTCAGTCACATAGCAGTCTGCCTATCATGTTGACTTTATTATATGGGCTGTGATTAAGATGCATTGCCTCCTAGGAATATGACCACTTCTGCCTCCTGTTAGACAAGATACCACACCTCTTTCTTTGGTTTATGGATCTATTCAATATACAAAACTGAAGTATATACTCTGCCTGTAGCAAGGAGGGGAAAGTCAGGAAAAATCATACTGAAAGCAAGCTGACTAGTGGCCATGAGGCAAGCCAGAACAGTCATCTTCAGTTTTATTAAATATGTTCATATTCATGCTTAACTAAAACGCTTCGACACCTATAGCTGAAAGGTATTCTAAGTGTTCATAAAGGAAGATGAAAACAATTGTTCTCACTTTATGGATGAGGAAACTGAAGCAACTTACCAATGTCATGGAGCAGGTTGTTAGCAGAGCCACAACTAGAATCTAGATCCCAAAAATAATGGTGGACATCCAACTGTTAGTCTGGAATTACCAAGATTCATTGCATTGCTCTTAATTCTGTATGCATCCTTGTGTACATGAAATTACACACTTTACATTTCTGCACTGATTCTACTTCAATAACCTCCTATTGACAAAGACTGTCTTGATTGGGACCCCTACGCACTACCATAGCATAAATAATAACTGATTAATAGGGAAGGCTGGACCAGTGTTCATGAACTAGCTGAATTCAATATAAAGAGGAATGGGTATATAGAATAGAATAGTGCAAGTCTATTATAGTTCAAGAAAACTTTTTGTCAGTAAGAAAGTTAGTGGGTAGGGTATAACAGGAGAAAGTATTAAAATCTATTTGTGTGAAACATAAGCTGGAGAATGGTCAGAAAATAACTGAAACATGAAATTATTAAAAAAAAAAAAAAGAGCATGGACCACTTAGTTGATAAGGCTTCATGAAGGACCACAAAACAATCTGAGAGTAAATGACAATATGCAATGGAATTGAAAAAGGGGAGAGAAGTAAACAAAAGTTTTCAGCAACAGATGATGGCAGTAAACATGTGTAGTGAGTTAGTGCTGAAAAGAGTTGAAAGGAAGATGGACTTTAAGATGAATATCAGATGGCAAAAGTATGACTATAGCAAGAAAGTAGCTCTAATAATATATTGTGAGGGGAATGGAGAATAACTATGAAGAGACATTCACACCTCATCAATTTAATTGCTTAATAAAAATAAGAAAAAGGAAAATTGGGAGGTAATGAAGACCTTGTAAAAATAGCTATTGATAAAGTCCAGATATAGGAACACTAGAAAAATGCGAAAAGACATGAATCACTAAGTCTGGATGGAATGTGTCCGATCATGTTAATAGAATATCAACCTCACAAAAGTAATTGTTTTTGAAAAACTAGGAGGATCTTTGAGATGCCAGAGGACTGAAGAGTGGGGCAGGGGAGGGAACAAATGCTACTACTCAACAAAAAAGGAGAGAGTGATCTTGCCAACTAACAGCCAGCAGAATATTCAAATAATCCTTAAATTCTGGAGGATTAGAGCCATGAACAACAAGCAGCCAGGGGTTTTATAAAGTAAATATACCAGACAAACTTGGTGTCTTTTTTTTGATGCTATTGGAAAATTAGGAAAGGAGGTAATATACTAGCTGTAATTCAAATTAATGTTAGAAATAAACCTAAGACGCTGTTTCCCAAAACTCATTAAATTGATTTGATTTTTCCCTCTGAGGAATAGTCTGCACAATGTATGTAATAAAGTATTTTTAAAACAGTAGGTGGTGCAGGAGTGATACATAAAACAATATATGTTTATGGTGCTTAGTGAAAGAAGGCTGAAGTATGGAGGCAAGCTCTAGGGTGACTAGATAGCAAATGTGAAAAATCAGGATGTGGATGGGGAATAATAGGTGCCTATATAAGAAAAATCCCCCAATATTGTGACTGTCCCTATAAAATCAGGACATCTGGTCATTCTAGCAAGCTCCCACACAATTTGCTTTGATTACTGTGTGATAACAGTCAGTTTCTGGTAGTAAATTTAGTCCTAATGTCTAAACAAAGGACCAAATTATTTCTTAGCTTATTCCACTGAAGTAATTCTCAATGGACTTAAATCAGGGAAAAAACTGGCCCAAGAATGAGACTTGTAAAATAAGGAGTGTACGTTCCTGGGGGAAAAACCAGGAGAATTACTAGTAATTTATATTACTGCTATTTAAAGACTGTACCATAGATTCTTCTGGTAGCAGTTTCTGTTATCAAAGTGCGGCACAGAAGAGATCAGATATTCCAAAAATGCAGTGTGCTTTGGATTTAATTGCGCAAAAGTGTGTTTAGTTTCCACTTTCTCCTTGAGGTCACAAGTTATTTTGGGATCAGATGTTGCTGATTCAGAGCTTAGTAAAAAGCACTATGCGCTAATTTATGCAATACATGAATTGCCACCGATTCCCATCACTGTGACATAGGAACGATAAGGGGAAATTTTGTAAATTCACTTTGATAGTAATGCTGATGATGATTGGATGGTTTCACACATTGATATTAGAAACGAAAGGTAATAGGTCACTGGATCAAATCTGAACCAGTCTGAGAAATGGTGGGACCACTGACTTGGGTGGTCTCATATTATTTCTTAGTGAACGACAGATATGCATACTGGAAACAATATGACTATTGGCTTCCTTATTGGCAGGCTCATCTGCCCCGAGTGTTGGACATTGTGATCATGGACATGGTGTTAGTTGGAGATGACGAAGTGCATTGAAAGTGGAAATATTGATTAAATTGTTAACAAGAGCCTATGAATGTGATGCAAAGAAGTAGTCATATATCGAACTACCAGGCATACTTTTGTAAGAATAATGGAGGTTTTTTGTCTACTATCTAAGGAGAAAGACAGATACTTGGCTTCTATCTTCCAATAAACTGTTCAGTAAAGAAGAATGGATGTTGCCGAGCTACTCCAAACTACATAGCATTTAGTCCTTGCTTCAGGCTGACTACAAATTTTATTTGCATTAATAAATTGACATTTCTCAGGCCAGCCTCATTTTTATCTCAGATGGAAAGCAACTCTGATTTTCACAGTCACATTTTTTGTATTTAAAGATAAGACACTAAACTACTTCCATTGTTTCTGTATATGTGTCAATACGAGGAACATCACTCAATTTTTTTTGATTAGCCTAATAATGATGCATAGCTAATTTCAAGGTTGAGTAACTCAAAGCAAAAGATAATTGTGTATTTTAAAGAGAAGCTCATCAGGACCAGAAATATCTGAGCATATGTAGGTTGGGATTTGTATTTGAAAGGGATGAGGAGAAAAATTGTTCAGTGTGGCAGAATGGGTATAATATATTGTAGTTAAACCAGTGGCAATTTTTTTAGTTTAACCAAGCTGTGAGCCTTGGAAAGATACCTGATTCTGGTGGGAAAAGGGAAATATTTTGAAACACTGGTCAAAATAATTAAACTTTCAAGTAATGGTATTGATTTCTGCTGTTCTTGAAGGGGTATACTCTTTAAGGGTCCTTCTCAACCTTTGCCTGCCCCTAAATCCCAAATGGCAACAGTAATCAAAAATGCTTTTTCCATCTTCAGGTGACTGGAAAGCTTTGTACTTTCTTGTTGAATGACCACCTAGTTATGATGGTCCAGACTCGGCTAATCTACAGGGTCAGTGATTACAGTGCACTCTCTGGGAGGTGGTAGAGAATGTCTTCAAGAATTTTTGGATAGTTGAACATGCAGTGACCCAGCAACACAAGCTGATAAATATGGATGTTACATACATTCCATTGGCCCCGTGTCAAGATTGTGATCCTTTTTGTCAAAGCCCTCTATGGACTTGGACCTGGCTATCACAGGGACAACTTCTCTGCTACACTAGCTGCAGTCATCAGTAACAAAGGCATTTACAGCATCAAGACTCACTGAAGTGGGAGATCAGTGGCTGGGCCACAGCTGAAAACCTCCCTTCCAGCAGACATCTGAATGACTGTGGATTGCAATACATTCAGTGGCAGAGGTGAGAATCATCTCTTTGCAACTGCATATCCATCCAAGTGCTACATGTGGAGAGACTGCGAGAGAAAAGAGGGAGAGAAGCAGAACAAAAAATAAAAGTACACCCCCAATGGAATTTAATCGGAAGTGATGGCGAACAGTTTGGCTGCTTCATATGCTGATATCATCTGTTTGTACATTATAAACATGTGGCTAGATTGATCAAACTGAATATACTGGCCACCCTGTACATAGTGCAAGCTTTCCCCCCACACTGCTCATCCCAAGAAAGTGCTTCAACTTTGACCTAAAAGGACCACCTCGAGAGGCAAGAGTAAAGCAGTCTTCATGCTCATTTAATACATGGTGCCAGGAGAGGGATATGGATGGTTTGAGCAGGGGTGGTCAGGCCTAGTGGTCAGAACCAGTCCAAGCCAGGGGTCAGGGCTAGAATTGGAAACAGGGATCAAACAAGAGTCAGCTCTAGTACAGCAGCCAGTCAGGTTGTCTCTGTTACTCAGACATCTTCCTGTGCTGCCTTTTGGCTTAAAAACTATGGTCGGGCTCACTGGTGGGGCTGGTTATCATCCCCAATCAGAGCCCTTACGGGTAGTGCCTCTGGGCAAGGTCAAAGTGCTGCTAACCCTTTACTTCCAGTAGTTCTGTGTGGGCTGGCTGAGAACCCCTCAGCCCCAGTTCAAGACCCACAGGCCCTTACACGTGGTCTAGCTGGCCTCAAAGGTGTCAAATTTAGGATGTGGGAACTATCCTTTAGAACTGGAAGGAGATGACTGGAGGGCTGGAGGTTATAACTTCCCAAAGGGGCATTTATTTACTGCAATTTTTTCCCCTGGAACAGGAGGCCCTTTCTAACAAGAAGGGAGTCCTAATAAAAGTTATTTTATTTTCAACTTAACTAAAGGAATATTAAAGATCATACTGAAGCAACTGTGACTGAGTGGTTCCAGTCACCAAACTGTGGATTTTGCATTCTTTTTTACTGTACAGATGATGGTACAGCCTGAAGGTTATGCAATATATGTAGTGAATTAGTCTTTTTGTTCTGTTAAACAAATTGTTCCTGTTTTTAAATGAAAATGTAGGCTAGGAACACACAAGACTTGTCTGTGTTCCATGATTCTAGTGTAAATAATACTTTATTATAACAACTTATAAAGGAACCGGAAGGGCTGCACTAAATTTCAAACCCTTCATGAGGTTCATTTTTTTCATCTTCTGAAAATGTGAGGTCCTTCCCTGCTCTTCAGCAAATGGTTTACTGCAGATTTCTTGACTATAGACCATGAGAATGAGTTGGTTGGGAAGCCATGAAAAGCACAAGGGCTACTGAGGTCCAATCTCCCACAACACAGAACCTCATACCTCCAATATGTGCAGAAGATTCTTTCTGCAAGTAAGAGGGCAGTCTTTCCATCTTCCCCTGAACTCCCTTGGGGAGGCCTCTCCACCGGTACAAGGATCTGTTAAAGGGGAAAAGGCAACTGATTATTCTATACCTGTCAGAGTTTTTCAAAGGGGAACTTTTCCAGAGTGCTTCCTGTGGTGAATCTCTCCGCTTAAGGAGGCAGTGGTCCCACAGCAGCTGGGGCACACCAAGACCAGAGCTGACGCAGAGGCACATAGGTTCTGCAGGGATGGCCTTAGTCCCCTGTGGATCTCAGGAGATCTGTGGGATATCTATGAAGGGGACATCAGATTTTCAGCCCTAAGCTGCCAGATGCAACAATGGAATGAGGTGGTCCAGCTCTGAGGAAATACCCATTTTAACGAACAAGGATTAGATATGCTTTGTGTGGACCAAGTAAAAGTGCTAAAGCAACTTTTAAAAATCTTATGAAGACTAGGTCTCCCTGTCAGGCTTGAAAATGAGCCATGTAGTTAAATCATTTTGAAACGTGGCTGTTTCCCCACCCAACTGTGAAATACAGGTAAAGGTGTCCCACCATTGATACCCACCTGTTTGTCTCCACTGGTGGGAGCGCTAATGTAGACAGGGCTCCAGGTGGACACTGGTTTATAAAGAACTTTGTTACCTAAATGTGCTCAGAATTACATGGTGGTAAAAGGACAGATGGACCTGAGAGCTCTATAAGTTAAGTGAAAAAATGAGCAGATTCTCCCTGGCACAAGAGCGCATTGGTACACTCTGGCAGTAGGGAGCCTTTGATTGTTTGTTATGGGAAGCTTGCTTTTTAATTTTTGGCCACAGGCGGCTTGTTTTGAACCTTCAGCAGTTGGATTGTAAGCAAGGGTCAATTAACTTCTGCAGTGAATGAGACCAGCCTGGTTTTGTTATTAGTGTTAAAAATTGGTGAGATGCGGTGATGTCCTTAAATTAACATTTATCCATATTTGAAAAATATAGACAGTCAAGTGCGTTCTCAGTCAGGCAAACTGAGTGACCCACCTTAAGTAGTGGAAATTGTCATTCACGCTGAAGGTCTCCCTCATGGACTCAGAATATTCTGCTGCAGCCTCTCTAGCTTACTGACAGCATGTAGCAGACTGGCTATACCCATGTAACTTTGCGTAACGTGTCCAGCTTATGAAATATCGCCTACCTACCATATGTATCTGTACTGTGCCTATCACTATCATCTAGATGCCAAATCAATCGAGACGCCTGTTGTTTTCCAAAAAATTGAATGACACATTCATGGCATCCCTATACACAGATCATTTCAACAGAATTTAATGTTGCCATTTTGCTACGTAAAGGGGACATCAGTGCAAGCATTACAAATACTAGAGCACGCATACTGCTCCCACCAGCAAGTCATGACTTACTTTGTGATCCCTGAATGTTTGTATATTAAATCTACACAATGATATATTAAAACTTTTGTAGCTCACAATGCTTATAAAATGTATTGCTGACTGTACAGTAAGGTAATGGTGACATTAATATAAGTCTCTCCATTTCGAAGGCCACTACCTTGACCTAATGCTCGCTTACGACATGGTCCAGTAAGCTTAGGAAATACGAGCCAATGTAACCCGGGTATGTTTCTAATAAGTTAGCCCAGTGTAACAGGTTTGGGACTGAACTGAAGTTTACATACAGTCAAAGGTGTGTAATTTCATTTGAGTCAGTGCAGTTACACAACACTGAATCTGGCTCCTTGAATTATCCCATTACCATAAGTGCTAATGTAACAATTGATGGCAAATTACATATGTCATACAGAATGGCTCAGAACTAGATATGTGCAAAAAAAGGTTTGGTGAAATCTTGTGAAAATATATTCAGTTTCATTCTTGGCTTTACAGAGTGTAAACTGTTTAATCTTTGACATGGTCACAAAATGGTCACTGAGACTTAAGACAACTGCATATGTTCAAAGTGAAAAATTGCTCTTTCCTGGAAAGGCATGTTAGAGCTATTGGAAGGGAATGAACACTTGACTGGTTGCCAGCTATCCAGGCTCTCAAATGGAATACAGCTAACCAGGGCTCTAAGGAATGAGTTCATCATCCCAGAAGTTGTTTTTATAAATCTGACAGTACACATATTTCTAACTTTTTATTAGTACTTTTATTGCAAATGTTTAGTCTCTTCTAGCTTTCATATTTTGACTGTCGCTCCTTTTCATTTTTTTCTTAAGTGAGATGTATCTATTAATAGCCTTGTATGTTTTTTGTGACTGTTGTAATTTGTAGCATTATACTGAGTATGTGTATGGTTGAGCGTGCACACCCTTATTGACAGTGTGCCACTGCTCAGGTATATTTCTGGTTCATAATTCTTCAGAGTAACCACAGTTACTGCACCAGGTGAGTAACCTTCTCTTCTTCACTGAGTGGTGTCCCTGTGGATGCTCCACTCCAGGTGACTGTGGAACAGTGTCCCTCATTTGGCGGAGGGACCTTCTAAGTTGTTGTGGTCCACAGATGATAGCACAGTTAGGCCTATGGTTGCATCTGACCTGAAAGCTTAGTAAATGACATCATGTTTGGTAAATGTGTGTACTGAGGCCCATGTAGCCACTCTACATATGTCAGCTATGGGAATGTTCTTAAGAAAGGCTGTGGATGCTGCCATTCCGTTGGTGGAGTGCATTCTGATCCCTTGTGGGGGCTGCACATTCTTTAAGGTATAACATAGGAGAATGCATTCTTTTATCCACTTGGAAAGTCTCTGATTAGATATGGTCTCTCCTTTAGAGTGTTCCGCTATCGATACAAAAAGTCTTGATGTTTTTCTGAAGGATTTCATCCTGTCAAAGTAGAACGCTAATGCTCGTTTATGTGGAGACATGTTTCTGTTTGAGCCCATCTGCCCAGTATGGTGTGGTGTAATAGATGCGCTCCCCATCACATAAGGGATGCATCTGTTGTAACTATAATCAAGGGGAGCGCCTGATAAAATGGGGTGCCAGCCCTCATGTTGGCAGGATGTGTCCACCACAGAAGTGAGTCCTTGACATGGCTGGGCGCTGTTAGCACTTTGAGTAGACAGTGTCTGCAAGGTTTGTATACTGCGGATAGCCATGCCTGTAGGCAGCGCATCTGAAGACGTGCGTGCCTTACTACATAAGTTGTGGCTGCCATATGGCCCAGAAGTTGGAGACGTGTAGGCTCTGATAGTAGAGCTGTTTCTTATCGAAGAGATTAAGCATGTGATAGTGTCGAATCTCTTTTCTAGTAGAGATGCCCTTGCTGATGTTGAGTTGAGGTATGGGCCTATGAATTCTATCCATTGTACTGGATTTTTGATAATTTATCATGAGTCCCACTGCTTGGAATAGTGATGTTATTCGTTGAGTGGCTCGTAATGCCTCTATTTGAGTGCCTGCTTTTATAAGGCAGTCATCTAGATATGGGGAAACAATTATTCTCTGTCTGCAAAGGTATGCAGTTACTATAGCCAATATCTTTGAGAAGGCCCTTGGTGCTGTGGAGAGGCTGCAGGGAAGTACTCTGCATTGATAGTGACTGTCCCCTGCAACAAACTTGAGAAACCGTCTGTGTGCTGGATATATGGTGACATAAAAATATGCATCTTGTAGGTTAAGGGCTGAAAACCAGTCCCCTTGTTCTAGTTGATAGTGTGCCCATTTTGAATCACTGTACTTCTACAAACTTTCTGGCCAAATAAATCTACTCTCTTCCAGTCTTTGCCCTGGAGTGTGAATTTATGGTAGGTTTGCTTGCCCCTTTGATGTGTTGCTTCCACAATCAGTGAATTGGGCAGAGCATGGGTGAACAAAAACTCCACTCCCTTAGAAGGGACATAATATTTTTTATCAGCCCTTTTGCAGGTGGGTGGGATGGCAGCTGGGGTTTGCCGTGTGCTGTCTGCTGACTCCATTAGTGCTTCGTCAATCAGCAAGGCTATCTTAGACGGGGCTGTGGAGTGCAGAATCTTCAGGAGCTTGTGGTATTTCTCCAATACCTCTTCCAGTGCTATCACTAGATCTTGGGCCACTCTTTTAAACAGTTCTTGAAATTACCTGAAATTATCCTCATTTGTAGGCAGAGGCAATATTATGGTACTATCTGGCAAGCAGGAGGAGTTGTGTGGTGTTGGTAATGCTTCTGGTTCTGCTGCATCATCCACCTCCTCAATGGCTTCTGTTGGAGAATCCATGACCGATCGTGTTGAATGGTGTGGAGAGACATCTCTAGAAGGTCCACTGCAGTCCCTGGTGTACGGTGACCATGTTTCCCAATTATGCCTCTGCATCGGGTATGGCATGGGTGGGGCAAACTCTGAGGGCACATACCATGGTTGTCCTGGATAACCGCCATATGACCAGAGAGGTGAGAAGTGGGTTGATGGGGTAGGAGTGTTGAGGAGAGAACATTCCTTCTTCAATATCCTCCTCTTCCCTGCTGGCAGATAATGCTGGGGACATGCTGCCACATGGAAGTGGTGATGTATCTATGCCATATAATGGTGAGTCCTGCTCCTGATGTTTAGTATTTGACTTGTGTTAGTCTCCCAGTGCCGAACTCGGTGCTGTGGAGTTGGTTGGTGCCAACATCTGAGCCGGTTCCGATGGGACAGTTGGCATCATTGCCATCTGCGTGAGCTGCCTTGGTGCTGTGATTGGTGCCAGAGCAGCGGACCACAATGCAAGTCAGTGCCAAGGTCATGATTGATGCCATTTTCATGGTTGGTGCTGTTTTCAGCGCTGTGGCTGTCGGTGCCAACATCTGTTTACTCAGTGCTGAATTGGAGGAGGTCTTTGTTGTTTTAGATCTCAACTCCATGCCATTGTTACAAGCTTCCTTCAGTGCCATAATGGCAGGAGCCACCGAAGGGGTATGTGCAGCTGTTATTTTGATCGGTGCCAGCCTCTTTTTTGGCAGACTTTTAGATGGCATTGAAGCCCTTTTTCTGAGGTGTTCTTCTGATGGTAATGGTGATGGCTCATGCCCAGGGTCTGAGGCACATCTCAGGGAGTTTTCCATTAGAATCAATTTTAATTTGAGTTCCCTGTCCTTCCTTGCTCTTTCCTTAAGGTTTTTACAGTGGGGACATTTCTGAGTGATATGTTCCTCACCGAGGCATCAAATACATTGACCGTGGCCATCAGATGCCAGCAGGGCATCTCTGCACGAAGTGCATCCTTTGAAGCCTGGGGAACCAGGCACGATAATTGTCTAACTACTATCTATGCTAAAGGATTGGGAAAAGCAAATAACTTTAGGTTTTTTTAAGGAAGGGGTAAGGGAGAATGAACTAACAACTAAGTAAATTAACTTTTATTCCATTATAATTTTCCCCTCGGAACGAGCGGTTGAAGAGAACTGCTGCAGCGCTGTCTCAGACTGTGGATGGTTGAGAAGGAACTGAGAAAGTCGGGTCACACGTGCATGGCTCGTGGCGCCAATGGTGCCGCAAGACATGCTGCACATGTGCGACCTGAGCGGACACTGCTGACAAAGATCTCCAATTCGGACCCAAGGGCACACCAGACACCTGGCGTAGAGCACCCACAGGGACACCACTTGATGAAGAATCAGTATTTTCCCGTAAAATATTTGAGGTCCATGAGAGTTGTGATCTTTTGGTATTACCATTTAATCTCTGGGAGCAGTAGCAGGCCTTTGTTCGAGATAACAGGTTCCCTGCGTTTTCCCAGCTTTATTCTTTTAGCCACCAGAACCTTCTTGTTCAGCTTGTTTGCACTTAGACTCAGTGTGGAGATTGGGATGTTTCAAACACCATATTTGTAGTTTGGAGCACAACAGCTGAAGTGGCAGTGTACTGGGGCCTTTGCTTTAAGAGGTTTATCATAAAGTAGGGTAGGGAGAGCCTAAAGAGCCAGATGCAAGCTTGAATTACCAGTACAGAGACCCAAACCATTAATTGGTAACAGCCATCCTAGACAGGAAATGCCAGAACGAGCATATTCTTTCTGAAAAAAACCTTTGTCCAAGATCATGCTGTCAACAAAGGAAATAGAATGGAGCCAACAATTAATAATTGATGGTCTGTGAAGGGTGCTTTAATGGAGTTATCCATTTTGCTTATTAAGGACCATCTCTCTTCACAAAGAAAGAGAACTTGAGGTACACTCGCCCTTTTCAGAAGCTCTGGAGCATTCCTGGCAGCAGTGAGGCCGTGGTGCTCACAATGGAAATCAGCACCAACATAGAAAGAAACCTCCTGTTAAATTGATATTGGTGGCGAAAGAGCAGCTTCATTTGTCCTTTAGCATTTTAATAAAAGCACAGTAACCTGATAGAACTGTAACACGTCATACCTCTTGCTCTCCTTGTAGCAAGCTTATATAATCTGGAGACAAACCTGAAGATGCTTTAGTGCCTGACAAGGCTTGTAGATCCTCTCTACCTGAACGTGCTATGTAAGTTCTCCTGGCTCACAGGGTTCGTCCCATAGTTTCAGACTCATTGGGCTGTTGCCAGAATATTCTGTTACTCAGGATTTTCACTGGGGTAACTCCATTAACTTCAGTGGAGTTACTCTGGTATGAACCCAGTGTGAACAAAAGCAGAACTCAGTCTGTTGCCTGTTCTTTATAAGGCTCCTGACACTTAGCATCAGACAGTCTGGAAACTGACTAATAGACTGCAAATTTACTCTTACTTTTATAGTTAATGTAAGGGGTCAAGAATATTTTTTAACTTTTGAATAAGGGCTCATCAACCTGAAAAGGTTGAAAAACTCTGGTCTTAAGGAATTAATCTGGGCTGGAGATGGTGAACTGAACTCTAGTAGTGATTCTCCCAATGACTCCTGATGTGACCTTGGGCAAACTACGTAACACCTTTGTTTTCATTCTCCTCTCTTAAATCAGGACAATTATACTTGCCTAATTGCCCCACAAAAATGTTAAAATTAAGGTTTTGATAACCATTATAGAAAGCATGTTTTATTACCAACCAGAGAACTTACATTTTTTTTCAGGGTGCCTAGAACTTCAGTGATCTGAGAACAATAAAAATAACCCTATATTTCATGGCAAGCTCAGAACAGATGAGTTTGCATATTTTGATTTCTAGGAAAGACGTGAAGGGCAGTAATTTTGAATCAAGTAGAAGGACTTACCAAAGTGAGGGACTGATGTGCCAAGTACAGAGTTGAGTGGGGCACTTTGCAAGTTTTCCCCTCCCATTCTGCCAATAACTCATTTGTCAAACTCTCTTTCCCAGAGTTATCCTAACATCAGGTCTCTTAAGCTCATATTTGTGTGGTCTTGTGATGGGGACTAATTAAAGCGACAGGATTAGTTAACAAAAAACACTTCCATTTCACTCTGGATATGGGCCAATTTGAGTTGAGCACATTAGAGACCAGTTGTAAAATTCAGATCCAGATCCTGTGTTTTTTCCAAAGGAGAGCAGGGCTGATTTGGGGGTCCATAGCCAAAACAAAAATATGAATGCAGGACTTCTGAAGAGACCAATACCCTAAACATCAATGCCATACTTGGTACCTACTAAATAAGTTCTCATTTTTTATATGAAGGAATGTTTTACAATGAAATAGGTTCCATCAGAAAATTAGAAGCAACTGGCTTTGGTTAAGAACTAGTTATGGATCCCAGTTAGTTTCTAGGATTAAAAATTTCCTGTAATGCATGGCTAGTTACTAGGTATTTGTAAATTGGTAATATTGTGTGTCTGCATGCGTGCACGTGTGTGCAGCTTTATGACTCTTGCAGCCATCTCTGTGTTGAAATAGAGCAGCTGTTCAATGCTGCTGTGCTGTTAAACAATTTATGTCAGGAAAAGAATGCTGTCTCCAACTGAATTTAAAAGAGGGCAGAAAGTAATGATCGCAGTTATAATTTGGACAAAACCTTGGTTTAACAAAGATCCTCTTGTGAAAAGTGCCATGGATCCCTGCTGACTACAGTTGGTCAGAACCTTGGTTTTGTCCATTCTGAAATACAGCACCTTCAACAGCCATGTCTCTAACACAAAGCTGGGCCATTGGTTCAGTACTGATTCAGGGAAGAATGCCACATATTGAATCACTAGAATTACGTGGGTCTGCTTTGAAAGACTCCCACACAAATTCACCGCTGTCAGATCGATTGCTCTGGATCGACTGAGCAGTCTGTGTAGACCCGCTCAGTTATTCCAGCAATTGACACAGGAAAACTACCCCGGTAAGTGGCATAGCAGTGCATCGAAGGGAACATCGCTGTGTGGAGAGAACGCGGAGACGCAGCGAAGTCGAAGGGAGATACGCAAGTGATTTACGTCACTTGCATATCTCCCGTTGACAGCTGCCGAATCCCGAAGGTAAGTGTAGACCGGGCCTCCTGAGCTGGTTCTTTGCCATGTATTTTGAGATCTAACCCATTGCTACAAACACACGCACCTAGCAATGTAAAAAAAAACAATCTGTGTGGGAAAGTTCTGAAATAATTCTTAACATTCAAAAGGCTTTGGATTGCAGTGATCCAAACTGAGGCATGCTCAAAGGGGGAGCGAGCCTGTCACTTATGAGCCAGATCAGTTTTGGCTTAACTCAAAACTAAAATAGATGCTAATGCAAGCTCCTCACTTTTAGGAAAGTTGCGCTACAAATTGAATTATAATGAACAGATAAACTATTTGCAGTTTAAAGCAGGGTTATTATAGCTCTACTAAAATTTCCAAGGAAGTCAGTATCTGAACTCAGGAACAAAAAGTAAAGCCTGTGCTTCAGAGATGGGCGAGATGAGTTTCCTGGGAAAGAACTCACTTAAGAGCTAACATAGACCACTTCCTGTGATAATAAATGTGGAATTCTTGTTGTGTTGTAGTTCATTTTTAATGAGGCATAGCTAGAATGGATTAACAGAATTTTCAGCCATAAAAGCTAATGTCTTGTGTGAGAATTAAGAGGGTGAGAGAGAGAAAAAATAAGAATACAGCACAGTTGAGGCACTGGAGGCAGAGTTAGAATAAGAACACACATGTGGAAGTTATCAATGGTGTTATGTCCTTTCACCTCATTTGGCCCATTTTTCTGCAGAAGTTCAGTTATATGAAAACTGTAGTCATTGCATCTCTCAACTCTAATTCCGATCAGCCATATTTCTATTGATGGCATTTATTTGTGCAATCATAGTGGTAAAATACATGTATTGGTTACAGTCAAAAGATTTCTCAATGAATATGTTTATTTAGTTTCACCAATTGATGAATGAACAGTTCCACCATAGCAGTAAAAGTTTGGGAATTCGTGATGGAGTTGAGCCAAGTTTCAGGTCCAAAACAAGGTTTTGAAGAACTCAAAAGTTTTTGAAGTCTTTGTTTCAGTCCTTTAAAAAGAAATAGTACAGGCCACTTGCAGGTTCAGTTTCAAACACTATTCAGGAATATTTTGACCTGGGGATTTGGTTCAGGCACATAAGTGTTTTTATTAAGGATAAGTAAATAAAATAAGAATTTACCTGACCCTTCATCTCAAACTGAACCAAATCTAAGCTTTGTTTTTTGGAAATTTGAAAGTAAGCCTGATTTTCTTTTTTTGTTCCTCCAAAAATGTCTGGATAGTTTGGATAAATGTCTGAATAAAGATCTGAACATTTGGATGTTTAACAGAACCAACAAATCTTCTGAGATTTGCCCATCACTAATTCTTACACTCTTATGGTGAAGCTGGAATTCTCTTGAGATTTTTTAAATTTAATTAAAGGTGGCTTTCAATGGCTATGTAAAATGCATGACCGAATGTAAGATTGCTAAGAGGATCTTGCTGCTAGGGAGGCTTCAGAAAAGAGAAACAGAAGATGAAATGAGAGAAAAATAGACTGTTTAACGCTATAATCATAGGCTGCCTTTTCCCTTGCTATATGCTTATCAGCAACGTTAGGGCTGAATACTGCTTCTAGGCAACACATGGAGATCTTATTGATGCCACAGAGAGCTGTCTGAAGAGATCAAGTGGAGTGTAAGAATATATGGCTGTTAGGAAACACAGTGACCCAGATAACTATTGCAGGGGGGAATGGAATAGTATAAATAAGTTTAAAAGCTAAGATATATTTTAATAGCTTTTGAGCTAGGGAAAGTCATTACTATTAAAGAGACAACTATTACTAGTTAATGTTATGTAGAAAAATTAAGCACACCTATACTTCTATCAAGTATTCACTGCTAGGGATTGTTAATGTTTGAATCCATTCCTTTTTGGTTCTCTCTCCACTTTTCATACCATTCTTAGGGATGATACCTCTGAATAAAGACAGGGCTGGGTTAGTAGTTCCTGGCTCCTAACTGTAATTATCAGCTGATGCCAGTTCCTTTTCTGAGTTGTTCTGGACAAGTTTTCATGTCTGAATTGGTACTTCACAGATCAAAAGGTTGCACTTACGTCTTCCGTACGTTAGTCTTACCTGCCACATGGGCCAAATTCTGTTGTTACACATAACCAGTGCTGCTGAATACATAGCACGTAACTAAACAAAACCAGAAAAAATTCCATATGAAAATGACTTTGCAAAAGAATCAGTGCAAAGCTCAGTGTATATTGTCTTAAGGATTTCCTGGTCAAACTGGCTGATGATAAAAAATGGCTTATCTACCCTGTCAGCCTGGCAAACTCAGTCTGGAAAAAGTTCAGCTGGGTTCTCTTCCTAACCTGGCTTATAAAATTTTTGCTGGTGAGGATGCCCAAGTTCTCCCATCACTTACACCGCTGCAGCTTTAGAGTCTTCAGTGGGGTTGCAGTGGTGTAAATTAAAGCAACTGAACCCTGCAACTGCAATGATTTGCAGTAATCACTAGAACAGACTCACGTCCATAGCCATGCTGGCTCTACAAGGCTAACAGCAGTAATCACGGCTGGTTTTTAATGTCAAATAGATCTAGGGGATTAGATGCATTGTGTTAGAAAAGTGCTATTTTTACATTGAATTATACCTCATATTCATATTTTTACATAGAATTATACCTCAGGGTGAACTATAAGAAGAGTTCTTGATGGCATAAAGTCCACTAATATCAAGAGGGATTATGTTAGGGTAACCACCCATCCTTTATTTTAAGGGAACATCCCTTATTTCATTGATTGATCCCTTAGGGCAGTGGTTCTCAACCTTTCTAATGCCGTGACCCCGCAATACAGTTCCTCATATTGCGGTGACCCCAAACCAAAAAATAATTTTGGTGGCTACTTCAAAACTGTAATTTTGCTACAGTTATGATTCGGAATGTAAATACCTGATATGCATTATGTATTCTCATTGTATAATGATTACACACAAAGCACCTTACACAGTATTGTGTGTATGGTGTGTGTACTGTTTTTACATTATTAACCTTTTTTACACCAGCAGGCTGTCTCGCAGGCTCTCTTGGCTCTCCGCCTCCTAGGCTTCTGTCCTCCGGCGCTTGCTGCGTCCGCCCACTGATGACGTCAGCAAGCGCCGGACACACGTAATGCGCTGCTATGGACTGTGGAGCGTTCCCCCCGCTTCCCCCGCCCCTTAGGCCCCGGACGGATGATGCAATCACGTCTGCGCATGCGCGCAGGCATTCAGTTTGGAACGCGCATCCATAATGGTGTGCGTTCCAGCTGAATAGCGCTGCTACAGATGGTAGCGCGACTTCTCAGCGGCTAAAGCCATCGGAAATATGTATTTTCTGATGGCTTTAGGCGACCCCTGTGTTTTGGTCGTTCGACCCCCGCCGGGGTCGCGACCCACAGGTTGAGAACCGCTGCCTTAGGGGGACCACCTGTCCCTTATTTTGTATTAAAACTCATAACTACCATTTTAAACATTAAATTACTTTGTATACAGTAGAAATATATACTGGAGAGAAAAATACATGTTATGCTAAGGAAAATGGCGTTTCCCTAAAATGTCCCTCAAAATAAAGCAGTGTTCCATATTTTTCATGTGGTTTTCCCTTTTTTCCATACAGCAAAAGTAGTCACCCTAGGATCATGGCTACTACCATAAGGAAAGAAAACTTGGTTTGTTGCTACCTAAAATTAGTTCTGTGGGACCTGCTTTCTTGCCCCTGCCAAGAAAAAATGGAAGTGCAACAGAGTAATGTTGGGACCCAGTACCTATCAGTATCATGTTATCATGTTCCTATCAATAGCATGTTAAGGCAGCAGCTGAGAGAAGACAACCAGATTTTTCAGCAGGGGACGTCAATGTCAGGGTCACTTACAGAGCCACAACACATTATAAATATTATTCTTCTAGGACAATTGCTAAGAGTAATAACATTGTTAGTGTTACTCAAATCACAATTTACATTGGCAAGGGCAATTGCACTGCATAATCCAGCTGGCCAGAGACCAAGGATTAACTGGTAACAAATTTAAGATCAGTCTCACGCTCTGTCTGGTTCAGATTCCTCCTTCCACAGACACAGGGGTTGGCAAAGGGACTAAGGGGAGGTGGCTTCCTATTCCCTGCCTGAACTGTTGTATAGCATTGCAATGTTGGTGGTTTACTCTTGGGTGGGTGGTTTCATGGTTGGTTCAGCAATGTCTATATATAGTTTCAGTTTTGTAGATAATTTGGAAGAAAGTCCCTATCTAAGCATGAGATATCTTATTTGACACTTGAACATTCCCTGAACATCCAGCTGCCTTTTGTCACATGATTAAAATTGTGAGGCTATAATAAACAGCAAGGCCCTGGATCAAGACACTGCTACGCTGAGTGAGTCTGTAATTTGTATTGTCGCACGGTTACTCCAGGATAACTGCATAGCTATTTGCAATGCCATAAAAAGGTTCAAGAAACCAAGCCCTGCCCATTTTGGTCAGTTGTGACCCTGTAATTTGTGGCAGCGGCAATGCAAGCATTTCTAGGAGAGGTGTCATGGCACCCTGCTAAGGTGTTTCATGTGTGCTACTAAAATGGAGCTGATGCAAAGATTAAGCTTGCAGTTCAAGGAGGAGAGGGTTGCATTTCCAACCCAGTGCTTGTGGATCTGCACCTGTAATGCCTATTTACTCAGCCTCTGCACTAGTCTCCAGGCTTACCCCCAAACCATCTGATTTTAAATATTCATGAAATTTACATTAAGGTGCATTGTCCATATTCAGTCATGTAATATGTTACCCAAGAACTCTTTGGTATGCGGCAGGTTTAAATATATGGATAGGGGGTGATCCTATGAAATGTTTAGCCTCAATCAGTGTTAGCACAATTGGTAGCATGAGATGTCATGAGACATTTGAAATTTAACTAAAATCCTTTTCTTAGAGACCAGGTCTCCTCACTAATGGATGACACTTCTTCCAAGAGTGATAGAAATAGGATAACGAAAGGCAATTTGAATGTATCTGAGCATCATTTTTATTCATGAGCCTGCTCATCCCCCTCTTGTACCTTTCCTTCCTCCTTGTAACTGTATTGAATCTTTTTAGATTGAGAGAGTTGGGTTGAACATGGTTTGGGCTATTAACATAAATTTACATAATTTGTGGATAAATAAGCACATACTATACACACAAGGGTCAAACTGAATCATGGAGTAAATAGACAATCAAACTGGAGTCAATGTACTTACACCAGAACTAAACTTGGCTCATTAAGTTTACTTTTATTTTGTTTACTGTCCTCAGTTTTCTGACTTTCCTGAACAAATCAAAATAGTGTATTAGCTATGTGGTTTTATAAGGCAAAGACGATATTTCTAAAAGAAAACAGGGCAGTTATAAAGAAGAAAATAATTATGAAGGCAGTATTGTTGGAGGAGATTTAAATTGTGACAAAAATCATTTCAATTGCATGGCCAAGAGATACAGATAGTTTAACAACACTGCAAAAAAGGCTTACGTAACTGTCATACTGTAAATATACTATATGCATGGTATTAGAATTGAACTACATGCTTCTTTGCCATAATGCTCAATCCACGGATGTGGAGGGTATGAGTCTCTTGACAGATGTATTGTAAAACTAGGGCTTGATGATATCAGGAAGTGTTGGTTTCCTGGTGGCTGCCTATGTAAACTCTACATATACAGGGTAGAGTGATGGATTAGGAGAGGCCAGGAGCATAGAAGACTCAAATACTGAACATATAACTTGTTTATCCTTTAGCAAAAACATTATCTTAACCAGAGGTGGGTTTCAGGCCTAGCTAAAGAACCCAGAGTCACATTCAAACATGAACTTGCCTGATGCTGAGAGAGGCTCACATCTCATATGTTGGTACCCATCTTAAAACTTCAACTTAAAAGAACAGTATAATAGGTACTCTGTGCTGTATTTATAGTTTCAGGGGTAGAATTTAATTAGATGTTCAATTTAAGGTTTGTACAGTCCCCACATCCTGTTCAGTCTCTCCAGTCTTCAAGCCAATTGTAGTGTACGTCTGTATATAACATAGGAATTTTGAGATACTGAATCTCAGCAAAGACAGAGATGCACTGTCTAAGGCAGAGCTGAGGTAGCACACTAGGTACTATGCTCTCTCAGGGAGACTTTTTGCTTTTGTCCTTTTTAGGTTTCATTTATCCTTAAATGAAATCATTCTGAAAGTATTTGCTCTCTGTGTGACAAACCTACCAAGGATGGGTTCCTCTACGCACAGTACCTCACCAAATGTTTCACATGTGGGTTTGCCTTTCAAGAGCTCACAATGTTTGTGACATGCTAGAGCCACCATTGTTATGCTTCAATATTACAGCAGAGATTTTGTTTGGTTCTTCTTAATGGAGTGCAGGAGGCTTTCAGTTAACAGTGGCCCTTGTGCATGAGTACAGTATAACAGACACAAACTGAAATCATATAAGGGACAGTGGAGTTTACTTTAACTTTGTTTTTCTTGATGGCAGACCCCTTTCCAAAAATGTGTTTGTTTGGGGGGGGGTTGTTTTGTCTTGTGTAGCTAGCTACACCTCTGAAACTGAAGGACAGTTGAGTTGTCTTGGGCACATTAAAAGTTTAATATCCATTAGTGCATTACGAATAACGTCCAAAGACACCAATCAAAATTAGGTCCCCACTATGCTAGGTGCAGTTCAAAAGATACAGGAAGATGGGGCCTCTGGTATACACTATACAAACGAAATGATCAGGGCGATGATAGGCATATGCCTTGTTACGTACATTCTCCTTGGCTGCCTTTTCATTAGGAGGCATTCATACCTCTTTTGTAAAAACACACGAACTATTGCTGCCATTTGAGTTAATCTTCTGGGCCCAGAAATAGACATAATCCTAATAATTTATCTGGGTGGCTTCACCATCTCTTGTCCACCCATCTTCTTACTCCTCAAACATGGAGTATGGGTCCGTTTTCTTAGAACTCTGAGCTGTTGGGGCACAAGTGCACCCAATAATTGTCAAGGCTCAAAGTTCTTGACCACCCTCTCCCTTAGTTTGGGGTGGCAGGGATCCTCCTGTGCCTGACCCATTCTCAAACCCTTGACAAATCAGCTCCAATCCCACCCCACGCTCTGGGGATGTGAAAGGATGAAAGGGTCTTGTTTTACTACCTTCGCTAGGAGATAGAAAACCAATGTTTATTTATGAAGAAAATAACGTTAGAGACAAAATGTGCAAATAAAGGCAAAAATGCAACCCGAAAGTATGGAGTAGTAGCAGAAGCTACTGCATCAAAGTTCACATAGGCTCGAGGCCATCGCTGCCCCTTGCCCTTCTACTCTGCTGTTCATCACTGACACAGTAATAAGTTTTGCCTGAACTAACCAGGAAAGAGAGACATTCTAATGCAAGATCTTCTTCCTTCCCCCTACCCCAACACTACTCCAGCTGAAATAATGCCTTATAATAAAAAGCATTCTCTGGTTTTGTAGTGGCTTGTTTGCAAACTCATTGGAGCCCAGTGGCAGTAATAGCCCATCGAGCTTTCTGGATGAATTCTCTTTTCTTAAGTTCCATTAGAGCGTTTGTATTGCTGCCACATTAAGCAGCTTTCTCAAGCACTGATGTTCTAGTATATCAGCTTTTCAAGTGACAACAACTGCTGGCAGTTCCAATGTCTTCCTGCCAGTGTTGCTAACTCTTGCAATTTTATTGTGAGGCTTTAGATGATTGCTATTTTTCTTAAAGGTCCAGATGCTGGAGTCATGTGAATACATCACACTCAGCTTTCATTTAAAAATAAGCTTCTAGCCCCGTTTCAGAGAGAAGTTTGAAAATGCGAGGTCAAAGGCACCCTAAAACTCACAAACCAGAAGATGAATAAAAATAATCCCAGAGTTTTTTGTAATACTTTTTAAAAAACACTTGAGGTTGGCAATACGGCAACTACTAGATGCCTGCCATTACAAAGACTTCCGCTATGGAGAGGGTATTTCCATAACTGTCCATGAAACTTCCTTGAAGTGTCTGGCACTGGCTACTATTTAAAACAAAGTACCAAATTCTATGGAGCAAAGGTCAGACATGATATAATATTGCCCACTCTTATGATCCTGTTGCCTTCTACAGAAGGTCTGTACAACACAGCAGCTGAAAACCAGTATAGAGCAACCCCCAATTCTCCCTGTTTTAAAAGAGAAAAACCAAAAGGATTTCATGTTGTCAAAGTACCCTTTTAATCTAATCTGTAGGTGTATAAAAGAGCCAATAATAATGTAAGCCTTTTTGGTAGTTTCTCTCAGGAAACAGATGCGTGTTTAAGGCTTTGTGGGTGATTGCTGTTCTCCATTTGTATAATTTGAATTCCTTTTTCCTTTAATATAAGCATCTGATATCCTTTGTTAAAGGTATACAACTTCCAATAAACTCAAGAGCTGAGACACATGCTCCCTGGTATTCAATGGATGTGTATGACCAAACTTACTGCATGATAGGAAAATGTAAAGTTTTGTACAGTGCTTAAAAAAATTTAGCAATAGGGCATTTTTTCTCCCATGACCCCTTAATCAGCCCCTTGCAACAGACCCTCTTCAAATACTGCTCAGTATCCCCTCAAATACTGCCCAGTATTGTGCTAGTTCTCATGATATGTCAAAGAAAACTTCAGTTCTTCAAAAAAAGCATCCTAGTTGCAAGTGGCTGAGCAATCAACATTAGTTCAAGATCCGGCACAGGGAACAGAAGCAGACCACCCCCTTACCCAGCTTGCTTAGTGAATGGCTGGGACCCCCACATGGGGTCATAAGCCAAGAACTACTGCTATATTATCTCTGTTTTTATCAGAACTGGATGCCAAGATTGTGAAGCAAATATAAATCTGCCAGTGGGTGGAGATAATTACAGTGCCATAAAAGCAGCTGCATGTAGTTTGTTCTAACATCTCATACTCCAGGGTGGGTGGGATCATAGACTCTGTTCATTTGAAATAAACACTTCAGGATACTGTAAAAAACTTATAAAGCTACAGGCAATTCCAGTGAAAGTTTAGGTGTGCCCACAGAAAAACAGTAGGAATAACTTTTATTTTGAGAAGAGTGCCCTGATAACGATCACCTCTCCAACTAAACTGTGGTTTGTATCTTCTGTATGATTAACCATGGGTCTTGTTAAGCCAGCAGAACCCTATTTGTGTAAGCTTATGAACTAAAACAAGCTCTCAAACAGCAAACTGTTGATAAATGGTATAGTTATTTATTTAAATGGTTAATTCTGAAATATATTCAAGAGACCAAATAACCAATATCACTCAGGTTTATTGCTAAAAACCAATAATAGTGTAGTACAGGGAAAAGGCTCACTACAATTCCAGTCTCTGGGAAGCCATCTCATGCAATGGTGTTCCACTCACCACTCACCTGATCTTGACTGCTTTCCTCTCTACTTAAGACAAAGCTTGATTCAGCTGATGGAATACTTAGCGTAAGTGAACATGATTATAATAAAGGTACAGGCCAATTTAGGCTATATAATTGTTACACTATTTGTGCTTAATGAATACTGATATGTACGTGCTGCAGATAATACATATTATTAATATGATATATATGCTATATATACTAGCTAGCACATATTGGTCAACAAAACTGAATGCAGTGGTATTGCTGGGGATGGGAAGAGTTTGTCTAGGATATCGCTGCAGTGCTAATGCCACTATAGTTGATCAAGACTTAGGTATTCAACCTGCCTGCAGCACAGTCATGTTTGAAGTCAACTTTTCACCCTTTTTTTAAAAAGGCTTCACTCAGTCCATTGACTCAGTGTTCCTTCTTTGAAAGTCACTGTTGCATCTTAAACAGCTGTACACTATGAGATAGACGGCTAGGTGGTGAAACAGTGTTGTGAAATGCTCTTCCTATATATTAAGAAATGCTGTACTGATGCAGTCTATTGATTAGTATAGTGGTTTTCAACCGTTGGTCTGCGTACCCCTGGGCGTCCACAGACTACATCTAAGATTTCCGTTTGAAATTTTTTAGGGGTCCACAAATGAAAAAGGTTGAAAACCACTGGATTAACACACCTCTGCAAACAACAAAAAGCTGTTTTCTAATAGCTGAAGAAAGCATTCTGATAGTATTCAGCTCTTTCCCTCTATTACTATTAAGTCTCTTCAGGGTGCTCCTGAAATAGGAAACTGATTCACAAAGATATAAATAGAGTTCTAGATACTTTGATAACAAAAGGCATTTTGTGCTCGCATACGCTTCCCTACCTTCCACAAGACAAACAAGATTGCCCACACAAGTACATGTGGTGCTAATATTTTTTGGACCATACTAACAACTGGACTACACAACCTTCAGGATTAACTGGAAACTAAGTAAAAACAGCAAACAAAAATGCTAAGCCAAGACAGTGTGCCAAACTCAGTTCTCAGAATATCTGACTGTGTACTGCAACAACCGTAACTTCATAAATATCATCATGTCATAATGCTACGATATAAATCCATGATATGCCCATGCTTTGAATACTGTGTGCAGTTCTGGTTACCCTGTCTCAAAAAAAAAAAATATATATATATATATATATATATATGTATATATATATATTAGGCTTGGGAAAGATACAGAGAAGGGCAATGAAAGTGATTAGGATTATGGAACAACTTCCATACATGGAGACATTAAAAGGACTGAGACTGTTCATCTTAGAAAAGAGATGACTAAGGGTGGGGATATGACAGAGGTCTATAAAATCATGAATGGTGCAGAGAAAGAGTAGGGAAGTTTTATTACCCCTAGATGTTTTCCCCCTAGACACTGGGAGGAAAAGAACAGAGGAAAGCTAATGGAGCAAGTTTTACAATCATGGTGGTCTCCCTCACCACATCATAGGACCCTAAATCTTCTTGGTCTTAATCCAGTTTGGCCCAGAGAGAGGGATCCAGATTACATGAGCACCAGCTGAATCCCAACCACCACCCAAAATGAAAGGGGATCACAGGAAACGGGCTCCAGCTCATACCAAGTAACTTCTCCCTTTTATCCAAACAAAGGCTTATGACTGTCTTTAGGAGACCATCAGACAAGGGGTTTTTCCTTCTAAAAACTCTCTCCAGCTAAAAGGAAAGGGAATAAAAAATTTTGTTAAAGGGAAAGCCTTATTTAATACTCTCCATTTCAAATGCTTTCACTGATTTACTTTCTTTTCTGTATCTTTAATAGAAGGTTAAAAGGATTTTTGATGGTGTGTTTGCCATCGTGGGCAGAGATCTCTCTACACCAAACCCCAGGCCTTGTTTAACACTGTTTAATGTCAGACAGTGAGAGGGTTATGTTAACACCTTTGGCCCATTTATTCTATCTAAATGAATACACTGGCATAATTAACAAACGTCTTTAGGGCCAAACAGATTTTTAGATTGAAGAATTAAAATTAATATTTCATGCTGAATAGTATTTTTGATTTGTGTGGGGAGACATACCAATAGTACAAGTACACTCTCAGTGGAAAATATTACTCTATAAAATCAGACAGAGGTAAAAAACCCAATAATTAGAATTAGGGCCTTAGATAACATTTGGCTTCGCTTTTTCTTTATACAATTTGATATGCTAGCTAACAAGTTACATCTTTTATTATGGGTACTACAATTAAATTTTCTTCCATAAATACCAAGAATGTTAACAGTAGTTTAACAAGAAAAAAAGCTTTTCAAGCTATCAAAGCTGAGGCTCCAGTTAAATGCTTTCCTCAATATACACATCTCAAGGAAAACTATAATAAATAGATCAATGGTAACTGGTTCCACACTTCTTACGTTTCTCCATGAGCATCACATAAAAGAGGAGTAGCAATCATTATACATACTTTTCCAATTAAAGGATAAATATATAGATAAGCTATTTGTCTATTAGTTAAAGGTACAATTGGTTATTAAATGCTAACACTAGCAGTGTTTGTTCCCCTAATCAAGGTCAAAGGCCTTTTTTCATAAAATTGTCTAAATATTAGAAGACTTTAGCGAAGGAGATTGATTGATTAGGATTATTGGAGGTAATTATAATTGTGTTCTAAACCTGAGATTTGGTCAGAAAGCAGTATATTAAAGGATAGAAAATGGAGCACAGAATTAATCTCTCTGATTAATAAGCATGATTTGTGTTATGCTTGGAGGGGTCATTACCCAAAAGACAGAGAGCTCCTTTTCAATACCCTAGAGAATAAATATGATTCTAATCTCTAGAATCTAGATCTTTGCTTAATATAGTAATGTCCACACAGCAGGACTGCATCTCCTCGTCAGATCCTGCACCAATTTGGCTCCCTATTAGAAACTGGGAAGATATCACACTTCTATAAGACCAGAAAAGATTCCAAGATTTCAGAAGGGAAATTAATATGTTAAGAAAAACAATGACTGGATGATAAAAAAGAGCTGATTAGAGGCAAAGAATCATACATTAGAAAAGTGGATATGTAAACTTTATTCAACAAGGTTGAAAAACTTGAATTATGTCTGAAAAATCAATTGAAGAAAATATCTAAAAAATTAAAGAGGCCATAAACAAGTCAGATTTACTATAAACAGAAAAAACTGAGCAGACAATTAGACAGAAAAGAATTACATTACGAAAAAGGTAACAAAAGTGATAGCTTACTAGCTAATACATGAAAAATTTAAAGAAAGTACAATTCCAGTCTGGAAAGCTCCAAATGAACTGGCAACTGGCACTAAAGATATATGCAAGGCTTTGCAAATTTCTACAGGAGGCTTTACTCCTTAGAGTCAACTGATCATCAGATAATAAAGGATTATTTAGTTAAAACTAACATACCAAAACTAGAACACTAACACCTCAGAGCCCTGGAGTAAGTTATTAAACAAAAGGATGTCCTAGAGGTTAATTCTCTTAAAAATAGTAAATCTCCTGGTCCTGATAGATTACCTTCAGAATTCTGTAAATGTTTAGGGCACATCTAATACAACAATTAATAGATGCTGTCAATGAAACACAAAAATAAAAACAGATCCTGGATATTTGTAGAGAAATGCAAATTATAGTTATCCCCAAACCTGGTAATGACTCATCCAATTTTGCCTCTTACAGGCCTAGCCTCTTATTAAATCAAGATGCAAAAATGTATATCTGTTCTAGCAAATAATTTTTTTTTCAGTCTAGGTATATTAATAGAGAACAGACAGGGTTTGTATTCAATAGGCAGTTAATGGATAATGTTCAGACTTTTAGACCTAATCTTCGGTGCAGACTCGACCAGTGAGCCTCATCTGTTTTTATCACTGGAAGCAGAAAAAGCTTTTGACAGAGTAACTGGCAGGTCTTATAAAAATACTCAGTACATTTGGTTTAGGCCCTTAATTTCAAAACTGCATTTTTATCTCCTATTCCAATCCATATGCTACTATAAGAGTAAATGGATACTTACCGGAAAAAAATCCCCCTTTTTAGAGGCATATGCCAATGATACCCATTATCACATCTTCTCTTTGCCATTGTAATACAGTCATTCTCCCAGACATAATTATAATATAAATGGAATTACAATAGGGAACACAAATTAGCCCTTTATGCAGATGATATCATGATATTTATTACAAATCCAACTCGCATGCTTACAGAATTACAAAAGGAAATCTTAAAATCTAGCCAAGTGTCAGGATTGAAAATAAACTATGACAAGTCAGAACGCCTGCCTGTGAGTGCAAGCACTGATCTGCAGAAGGATATAAAAGATAAATACAAATACAAATGGGTAACTACTTCAGTGAGATACCTGGGAATAAAATTTCATAAAAGATGGTAAGATTTATATAGTATTATCTATATACCTCTGATTAAGAAACTCAAAACAGATCCAGAAAATTGGTCAAAATATGAACTTTTATGGCTAGGTACAATGGCAACAATTAAAATGAATTTCTTACCTTAAATTAACTTCCTTTTCCAAACACTCCTGGTTTTAGTCCCAGGGTATTTCTTAGATTAATGACAATCCATGATAAACATACACATCTGGGAAAATAAGAAACCCAGGGTTAAGCAATGTACTTTACAAAGGCCATGGCAAAAGGGAGGATTAGCTTCACCAAATATTAAGCACTATTATCAAGCTAGTCAGATCAAAAACGTAATGTACTGGTTAACACCAACCCTAATAAGCACTGCGTAGAGATAGAACAAGCTCCCTGTTGTGCAATCAAACTCTGTATGATCCCCTAGAAAAGAAGTCCTATAAGCCAAAATCAATATATAACCACTCTTTTTATGAAGGCAACAGTAGAAACTTGGGATAGAGGTGATGGGTATGGAATTTAGTTTTCTAAATAAACTAAAGCCCATAGGAGATAATATAAATTTTAACTCTGGTAAAACTCTGGGAAGTTTTGACATTTGTGTATGTACAGTTATATCAAAATGCAGCCAACTTTTAGAGACAATATATTTAGATCACTTGATGAAATACAACTCTTAAGAGACACCAACATTTCAATATATCAGTATCTACAACTAGACATTTTGCAATCTACCCCCATGAAAAGGCAAACTGAAGCAGAAAATTATAAAAGAATGGCTCTGTTAATAATAAAATAATAATAATAAAAATAGCTTCACTACTGGTGCTAGGGAAAAATCGCAACCCCACAAAATAATTTCTTAATCCCTACCTTTAAAAACCCCAAACCAACCATTTCAGTAATTCTGTGGTCTGAGAGGTAATATTCAATGTGCTTCCCTTGTATTTTGCTTTTAGTCTGCTTCTCTGGCTAATGATGTTGAGTGTGGTTGTGTCACTAGCACTTTACCTCAAAGCACTATATAATTTAAGAGCATGCTTGTGTTTTCAATTATCTTTCCTCCTCTAGGAATGTATTTTCCTCCTTCTGTGGATAGCTGTTGTAGATGGAAATGACTGAAAATTGCTTTCATTAAATGTGAAATCAAGAAAACACAAGGTCAAGGCTAATGGGAAGGAGGGCTTAAAGCACTTGATTAAATCTGTCAGAAATGTAAACATTTTTGCAGTTAGGAGACAAATCTCAGTGGTGTGCTTGGCTCTCATGCAAAGGAAGCAGCACCTCATAATGGAGTGGAGCAGGATTTGAGGAGGGTGCATCTGAAGCCCATTCACACTGATGGTTTCCCATCGCAGTGCTCCTCAGGAGGAAGTGATGGTTGGAGCTGTAGCTGAGTAAGTTACCCTGGGGTTTTACAACTTCCCCACTCCCCATGGAGGTTGGAGGAAATTACAGATTGAAAGACTACTGTAGCTGGAACAGTGGCTATGGGATGGAGCAATCCTCCACACCTTCTGTATTACCAAGCCCTGCTATTCTGCATATTGGAGTGAGGAATTAGTCTGTGTGCAAATTTATTTTATTTATGGACTTGTCTATGGTGTTCATCATCAGAGGATCCTCAATTACCCTTCTGGGTTAAAAATGATTATCCTCATTTTAGAGATGGGGAACTGAGGAGCAAGGATTCAAATCAAAATATTCAAAAGTGAACACTGATGTTCAGTCCTTCTACTTTTGATTGCCCAATCAGAGACACTTTTTGCTGGATTTCTTTCCAGAAGCAGAGGACCAATGCCTCCAGCTACAAAAAGACTCACGGAGTCTGCAGTTGAGGACCTGAAATCACTGGCTGCTTTACAAAGTTTTGGCCTTGGTGACTTTCTCAAGTTGGCAGGGGAAGTGTAAAAGAGCTGGTAATAATAAAACATGACAGACTCAAGAGATCTAGAACCTGAGGTTCATAGACATTGTCTCTCACACAATACACTAAGTGTTATCAAGAAAATAAAAACACTATATATAGATACTGTAGCACAGAGTGCACTTGAGTCTCTTGTCCACCACATCAATTAGCTGGCCCATTAAAGCAGTTCCTTTATTCACAGAACTTGGAATTTTGAAACTGCACAGGTGCTACAATGCTTAGACAGCTGCAGAGACTCTACAGCATTTGAGAGGGGAGGTCTTTCCAGCACAGTTTAGGAGAGTAGCAAGAGTTTTAATTTCTAGAGCAACCATTTTTTGTTTCACGTAGCTGCTGTGGGCCACAAGAGACAGAACCCCACCTGTCCATGCTTATCCTGCTCCAAATGGAAAATAAAGAAAATATATGTGGTTTTTTTAAATAAATAGTTAACACGGCATAACTCCCAGCCTGCCACAAATGTATCTCTCCAAAAAGTATTCTTGGGAAGAGTAGGTGCTTCCTTGACTCTCTTCAATTTTCACATCATATGCTTTGCTTTCAGAGGAAGTGTACTTCTCCCCTCCCCCCTCTAAATCTTCAGGGAGAAATAGCATCATATTTTTGCAGCTGTATTTGCCAGAGTGCAGTTTCCATCAGTCTCTTGGCCCTCAGTGCCTTGAATATCCTGTAGTTTACATTCCTCAAAGAACAATGGCTGAATCTTAGTCAACCTCAGCAGGTCACATAGTTGTATTTAAACCAGCATTAGACTTCCAGCGATTCTCCTGTCTTCCATTTTTTATCATCCCTTGTAAGACAGCATAGCCAGAAAAGCACCCTATACAACATAGTGACTAGGAATGAACACACACATCTTTCTAATTCAGACTTCAGAAGTCCAGTAAAGACACAGCCAGGGCACTCAAAGCCATAGTTGGGTGCAGACAGTTTGGGGTGGGAAGTGTAGCTCCCCTGCCTCTATTCTGGGCAGTTCCTCCCTAAATTCCCAATGTCACCTGCACAAGGCTGACAGCACAAATAAGAATCTGTCTATGAAAGAAAGAACCCAGCTCCAGCTCCACTCCCAGAAGCAGAGCACTCTCCTTGTTCTTCCTGGCTGCCTTGAGCACACTTTCCCCATCAGTGATCCGCAGAGCAATCTGCAGTTTCTCCACATGGTGATAAAAAGAACCTGTATCTCTAAACAGGATGGTAAGTCCGAGTAGCTCTGTGGCCCAAGTATCCTGATCATGGGGCTCTGCCTTCCTTTTCGTTGGTCTCCCTCATGCAGGGCAAGGGGCAATCCCTAGCAAGCACTCAACAGCCACTCACACAGGCAGAGTACAAGTGCTGAGCAACACTCTCAGTAACTCCACCTCCACAATTGCCATGGGGACAGAGAGAACCGCCAATGTCTCTTATGGGTGTTTCTCCCTTTGCTTCAAGAGACAAGAGAAAACCCCTAGAGAAAACTCTCCTTCTTTGGCCTTTGGGAGAGGGAGGGTCAGAAGCACAACAGCCCCCTCAACCCCCAAATGGTCTCCCATCTCCATATAAAAGGGTAGGAAAAAAAGCCTTTCCTCAATCTCAGAAGAGACGTGGCCACAAGAAGAGCGAGCTACGAAGCTGTCTATCTTCCTACAGTAGCTGTAATCTCTTCCAGTTAATTTCTAGCATCAATTCAGCTGCCTATGTTGCTGAAACCTATTGCCAGCAATGGCTAAAATTCCCATGTAGGCAAAGCTGCCATGATAGCAAAGGGAGCCCCATTGTTTGTGCATTTGTCAATAATGGCAGTCAAAGAGCCTAACAAACCCCACAGCAGCAGACTCCCTCCTCCCCCATCCTAATAATTATGGGTTAGATTGTTCCCAATAGGCACTAGCTGCATTGGGGCAAGGCCAGAACTGCACCACTCCATGAGATGCCTTGAGGAGAGACTGTGCTCAACCCTCCCCAGAGCTCCCGCTGCACACAGAGATCTTTCACGCTGACTACATTCTTTCAGGAGGCGCCCTGTGCATCTTCTCAGCTCTGCTGGCACACAGAGAGGCGTCAGGGCATGTTCTGCCCCCATGTTGTACTGAGGAGGGTAACAAAGAGCAGTCCTTGTATACAGGAGAGCATAGAGACTGCACCTATATCACACTGTCACCAGGTACATCCAGCCCGTCCCCCTCCGGGGTGGGTTGGGGAGTGTGGCAGCTCCGTGGTTATTGCTCACCTGACTGTCCTTGGACTCAGGACGTATGGTCCCATGGCCTGAGTCAATAGGGCTGCTCTGAGGATCAGGGCTGTGCGGCCCCATGTCCAGAGTCCAGGGGCCGCCACAAGAGGGGTGACAGCCAGGATAGGTGGATCCGGGCCCTCCCTACTCCACCAGGTGCCAGGCAGTAGCAAGGTTACTCACCATTGAGTCAGCAGGGAATCCACCCACAACACGCTGACTCTTCCTGGGAGTCACAGCTGTTTCCCCCTTCCCTGGGCTGTTTCCTCCCGTCTCCTGACATGGTGGTCCACAGAGCTTCCGGGTTCCACAGCACACACAGTCCTCTGAGACTCTGACTCCAGTTGGGGGCCTGGACATGCCGGGGACCCTGCCTGGCTCTCCGGGTCTCTGGCTGCCTCAGGCAGTGGCCACAGTGGTTCCTGGGCTGGAGCCTTCAGCAAACCACCTTCCTCCTCTGTGGTCAGCCTAGATTGAGCTGGGCTGCTCCCTTTTATATTGAGGCAGCAGCTGGAGCATTCCCAATGCTGGCTGAGGGCAGGACTTCTGCCACCCATAGTGTGTGGTTAATCCTTTCGTGGCCAGTATGGGGGTAAGTCCACCCCATCACAAGGGTAAGGTTGGACACCTTGTCCCCTCTCTCCTCCCTTACTAGTGTCCTGCACAGGGATGAGTCAGATTTTAGCCCTGTATTCACAACAGGCCATTTTGCTCTCAAGCTATCATTGAGGGAATTGTTATTGGAAAAACAGGCCAGTGATTGGTTAAAAATCTTCTCTTTCCCCAATCTGTTTTGTCAAGGCCCTGAGAGGAATGGGTCCTACTTCCCTTTGCCCTAAGTGTTAAAAAGCTGACGAGTGGAGTACACAGAAGAATAAGTACTAGTTAAGACGGTCACATCTTGACCTGAAAATGGAGGCATGCTGTTCACAGAGCAGTGTGGTGTAGGGAGCTTCAGTAGAGTGGGTTGAGGATCAGACCTCAGAACATGGAGGGAAAGAAAGGAAAGCTCTGCAATGGAGACAGTTTTAGGGATAATACCCTCTTCCTTACTCGAATACAGTCTTTGTTCAGTGCCAGAACAAAATGACTCATTCTGTGATTCTTTACCGTTCCTTAACAGATTTCTATACGCAATGCAAACCAGTGGATTTTAACATTAAACAGAGCACTGTGACTCTGGAATCAGTAAGGAACTCTAAGCATGGAAAATGGTATCTCAGAAACAAACATCTCATTTTAGACAGGTCACTCTTTCTTCTCTAAGAAGCAGTTTCAGCAACCACTTCACACTTCTTGCACACCTCGAGGCACAGCAGAACAGGACAGCAGCTCTGCCTCAGTTTCCTCAGTAGACTTCAGCACACTCCAGTTAAGGCGGTGGCTTAGCCCTCTAGCCCAGACACAAAGTTCAGTCCCTTCCAGGGAAACAAAGTCAAAGTCAAAGTCCAACATAAACACAAACTAAAAGAATCTTCATCTCCATGGGGCTCAGCTCTCAGCTCCCTTCCTTTCAGACAGCCCTCAGCTCCAGCAGCTTCCTTAACAGTGTTGTATTAATTTAGATGGAATATCGCAAGAGATGCCAAGAGTTGGCTGTCCTTAAGAGTGAGATTTGAGATTTATGACCCCAAAGAGTGAGATTCTAAGGCCAGTGAGTTAGACTTTCCATGTGGTGTGTTAGGTCATTGCTTAAGACAGGGACTCTCATCTTTGATCTTTGGCTACATCCAATAGCCCAGGATTTTAATCCAAACAGCACTTAATAGTTTGATTTAAAATGTACACTGCTTAACAATGCATATGGAACACTTAAATGTCCTAATTCACACTAAGTCTAGGGCATGTGAGAATTCTATATGCAATGCAAACCAGTGTGATTTTAATAAAACAATTCTTTGCTGGTTGGAACAAAAACCTGGAAGGTTGGAGATCCCTGAGGACTAGAGTTAATAACCCCTGGTTTAGGCACACAGTCAGTCAGTGGACAGAACAAGAGAAATAGTCAAAAATAAAATCTTTTTATACAAATCTAACAAAAAAGAAAACTGTTTTAAGTCACTACCCTTCTTAGCAGAAGCCTATTAATGGCCTTGCACACTTGCATCACAGGAGCTCCAACAGTGGATTTATCAACTCCGAATTGATTCCCAATTGACTGGTAGCAGTCTGGGGTTGCCAGTTTCCACAGAGCTATGGCCATTCACTTCTCCACTGTCAGAGCTGGTCTCAAGCGAGTATTCACATGCTTCAGGCTAGGGACAGCTCCACACAAAGTTAAAAGAAAGTGGCCTTTTGCATACAAAAGTTCTGCAGCCACTGCTCATCATCCCACACCTTCAGAACGATGCCATTCCACAAATCTGTGCTTGTTTCCCAGGACCAGAACTGGTGCTCCACGGACTGAAGATGATGCATGATAGCCTGCAGCAAACAGGAATTGTTCCGCTCTATGGTTTGTAGCAGGGCGCCCTCACTAATATCACTATTTTCCATGCTGCGGCTCCTCTCTCGCCTTTGAAAATACTGCAGGATAAGCCGTGAGGTATTTGTGATGCTCACAATAGTGCAGAGCTAAGCAGGCTCCCTGTCTCTCTGGCAATGGCGTGCGCGCAGCATAGAAAAATGGCGCAAAAAAGCATTTGCAGTTTGTTTGGGACAAGAACGGAGGGGGAGGGAGCATGTTGCATCATGGGAGGATGACAAGCTTCCCAAAAGCCTTTGTGGCTAGTTGCCCTGTGGGATAGCTACCCACAGTGCAGTGCTTTGAATGTTGATCCAAGCATGGCGAGTGGGGATGCAAGAGCCCATGCAAGGAGCATGATGTGGTCATACTCCTGTGACTTCTAAAATTCAGCAGGTGAAAGCTGATTTAAAGTAAAACAACTTCAGTCTGCAGTGTAGACATACCTTCTGAAAAAGTGTCCAACATTAAAAAGATTAAACAAGGGTCGGGATTTGATATACAGACACTTCGGCTTGCTTAGAACCATGGCAAACATAACATTAAAAATCCTTTTAACCTTTTATTAAAGGCACAGGAAAAGAAAGAAAAACAGTTAATGCGTTTAAAATGTAAAGTATTAAGTAAGGCTTTCATTTGAACATTTCTTTTCCTTTTCGCTGGAGAGAGGTTATAGAAGGAAAACAAACTTGTCTGACAGTCTCTTAGACGGTATCAAAGAAGATAACTGTCTTTCTGGGGAAAACAGAAGTGGTTAGTTGAAATGGGCTGCAGCTGTTGTTATTGAAGTCTGATCCTGTTTCCTAGAAGAGAAAAGAAAAACACATACAAAAGGAGAGAGAAAATAATAGCGAAGACAGAAAATGCAGGCTCTGTTTCTGGTGTTGGCTCTCACTTGCAACCTCCCTACTGGGAAAACACAGGCACAGCATGTGGTATCAACTGAGACCCAGCAAACTCATATCAGCTGTTTAGGACACTACTTTCAGCTGCTTCCCTGGTTACAGGCTTATAACATTGTTTCAAAATATGCAGTCTTGACCAGATAAGACAGACTCTTATTAGACAGATGGGAAAAGGAGAGAGATAGGAAAGAGAAGAAAAAACATGAGGAAGGAAATAAAGTCTGGGGCAGAGACAAAGTCTCACATGCCAAGTGATTTTGGGGATTTAGCCAGTGGAGGTGGTCATGTCATTTGACTCCCTCTCTCTCTGACCCAATCTGGTCAGGACATCTCTCAGGATTAGGATAAAGAAAATCTGGGATCCCAGGTGGTGGTGGGGATGATAGCCATGATGGTAAAGATCACCAGTAGCCAATTTTTCTCTGAAAACTTCCTTCCTTTAAGGACCCAGAAAGGGAGTGATGGGTGGAGTAACACATTCCCTCATTCATTTGGGCCACCAGTTAGGCCTAATTTCCAACAAATCAATTTTGATTCAGTGATTTCTGATTCCATACTTTTTTTGAGCACCAAACATGATCTTAACACAGTCTTTGAGTTAAGCCCTGCTGCTATAAATTTACATCAGCAGGCTTTTGTGTTCAGACTAATTCACTAATTTTTGCACCTTTTCCCATCAACACTTGTTTTTATAGGTCACTGTGATATTTTATTGTACACAACACTCACTTTTTACCACTGAGTACACAAACAGGATAAATCTATAGGTCCAGTTAACACACCACCACCCATCAATGGGATCCTGGTATCAAACTAAATCTGTGATAATAAGACAGTAAATACCATAATACACAATATAAATCCATGGTACAACCACAATTTGAATAATGCATGCTGTTCTGGTTTCCCCAGCTCAAAAAAAATATTAGAATTGAAAAAGATACAGAGAAGAGCAGCAAAAATTATTGGTATGGAATAGCTTCAATATGACAGATTAAAAAGACTGGGACTGTTCAGCTTTGAAAAAAGACATTAAGGGGGGTTGAGATAGAGGTCTATAAAATCCATGCATGGTGTGCAGAAAGTGAATAAGGAAGTGTTATTTATCCCTTCACATAACACAAGAACCAGGGGTCACCCAACGACACTAATAGGCAGCATGTTTATAACAAACAAAAGGAAGTACTTCTTCATACAATGCAGAGTCAACCTGTGGAACTTGTTGACAGGGGACGTTGTAAGGACAAAAGTATTACTAGATTAAAAAAAGAATTAGATAAGGTCATGGACGATAGGTCCATCAATGGCTATTAGCCAAGATGATGAGGGATGCAACCCCATGTTCTGGGTGTCCCTAAGCCTCGAACTGCCAGATGCTGACCTGATGACAGGGAATGGATCACTCAGTGATGGCCCTGTTCTGTTTATTCCCTCTGAAGCATCTGGCACTGGCCACTGATGAAAGACAGGGTAATAGACCCAGTATGGCCATTCTTATGTTTGCATGTTTTTTACCCCACTGACAACACAAATTTGAAACTTAAATTGTGTTGACTTGCTTTGACTGGTCAGATGGTGTTGTGTCTGTTTCCCAGCTGAATGAGTGTGCAAGCACTGGAGCACCAAAATTGGGTTTCTGCAACTAGCTGTGCCTAGGACTCAAACTCTCACTAACATTTTGCCAGTCAAACTCAACTGTTCAAGTGTTTCTGGAAATCAAAAACAAATTGGAAAGTGTGCATAGGCACAGCAAATTTATTTAAAGATTCAGATTAACAGTCATGAACAATAACTGTTAGCATTATCCTCCCAGCTTTAGCTGAACTACAGCATGTGCTCTGCTGCTGACTTCATAAACATGGAGTCCCACTGGATGCTTCCGAATAAGATACACAGTACACACCAACCTTCCATAATGAATCTATTGTTTTTAAACTGGACCATAAAGGGAGGTGGAAATCTACTTATAGCCAGAAAGGAGGGTCTCAGAATAGAAGGCAATGAACTTGGAAGATACTGATAAGGAAGCCACTGAAAAGGAGAGTTCAATAATAGAACATGAGGATCCAAGCCTTCCACTGAAGTGTTTTGCCATTTGAGCTTAAGTGGTAAATCTGAAAGCTCAGGCAAGCAAGCAAGGCACTACTACACCTTAACCTCTTTTCCTTACAGCTATTCTAATTAAATAAGGTAATTAAACGTAAAGGACTGGTGGCAAATTAACCACAAAAGCCATGTAGAAGGCTATCCCTATACCTGGAGTTAGACAAATTTATTCCAACATGTAACATTTGGTCAGCATTTTCAGATCTGTTAGGCGACCCCTCCGGAATCTAAAGAAACACAGTTTCCCTCTCTGTTCTCAAATTCTGCATGCTACAAGCAGAGGAGAAGTAACTGATGTTTATAGCTGTTAAAAAGGCAACACAGTCCATTCAAATATAGTACTGTATGAAGAACAATGACATTTTTAGTTGCAGGGCTGCTCCATTTGGAGCAAATCTGGTTTGAAGCAGTTTGGCTCCAATGGAGTTCTTTAGTAACTCTCACTGGCTAACATTTGCCTTAGAAGTAACAATTTAAAAATTAAAATAACCACGGCTGCTTTTGAGAGAGCACGCTGTAATTAAATACAGCCCAGTAACGTACTTCACAAAGCATCCAAGCAAGTTAGAAAGCTCTTTCACAGGTGCCTACTGAAGCACTACTCTTACTAGCTGCCTTTCTCTCTCTCTCTCTCTCTCAAATTCATTTGACAGGTACTGTTACAGAAATAGTGCACTCTGTATTTATAGCTCCTATAAGGTTTAGTCATCAGTGTGTGACTGTGGCCACACCCCGAGGGCTAAAAATAGGACTGGTTAAGCACACTGAAACCAGATTTACTGAATGACGTAATAGTGCTACTCCTGTTGTCAACAGAGAAACTTCTTTGGCTCAGTTTTTCCAGCAATTATTTACTTAGCAATAGGCAGATAAATGACTATCTCCCTAAGAAGCTGCCTTGATCATGGCAAATTATTACATGATTATTCTATATAACCCTTGACTTTTGAGATTATCAAACTGTTTTCCAAGTCCCTCAAAGACAGAGTTTTTTTACGTAAAATTATCTCGTGTAGGGAAGGCAGTGGCAGGTCAGCATCATATCTGCATACTGTAATGCAGAGGTCACAGCAGTAGAATTACATAAAACAGAATTCAGATCACCTGAGCTCTGACGTGGCCATGTTTCAGTCGATCAGTCATATCCTCTCTGCATAAGCAGAAAATGTCCATATATGGGTTTCCTTGAAAAACAAAAGTACAGAAGTCTCCCAGAAATTTTCCAATCTGTCCACAAATTGGAAAGAGTCCAATGGAAGGCAACAAAAATTATTAGGGGGCTAGAGCACATGACTTATGAGGACAGACTGAGGCTTGTTTAGTCTGCAGAGGAGAAGAGTAAGGGAGGATTTGATAGCAGCCTTCAACTACTTGAAGGAGGGTTCCAAAAATGATGGAGCTTTGCTATTCTCAGTGGTAGCAGATGACAGAACAAGGAGCAATGGTCTCAAGTTGCAGTGGGGGAAGTTTAGGTTGGATATTAGGAAAAAATTTTTCACTGGGAGGGTGGTGAAGCACTGGAATGGGTTACCTAGGGAGGTGATGGAATCTCCATCCTTAGAGGTTTTTAAGGTATGGCTTGACAAAGCCCTGGCTGGGGTGATTTAGTTGGGGTTGGTCTTGCTGTGAGCAGGGGGTTGGATTAAATGATGTTCTGAGGTCCCTTCTAGCCCTAATCTTCTATGATTCTATGAAATATGGCACTGTGGCTAATTAGGGTGCAACTTTTATTTTTCTGACAAGTGGGAGTGAATTACATGCCTGAAAAAGGAGAACTGGAAAACTAAAAACAAAACAAAAATTAATCCCCGACTTTCAGGCTAAATGATTCACTAATGAGGCTATATGGGAAATTTAGCAAAAATAAGTTTTAATTCTTTAATTTCTTTGTGAGACACACCTTGTACTTCCTAGTTTGTTGATATCCCATAATGCATTATTCTGCAGCAACAGTGATATCTTAGACTATGTCTTCTGTGACTTTAAGGTAAAACACAGAATGATGTAAACTGGGATTGTCTTCTGCTAAGCAAGGAAAAGGGCCAGAAGGATTTCAGCAGGGAAAGTCACTTTTAAGTTAATTCTGTGTTAAATGCCCCTCTCCTACACAGTTAATGAGGAACATGATGCACTGACCTAAGTTTGTGTTGCAAACTTCACAGAGCCCTGCTGATGTCCCAGGTACCCAGGTTTTGCTGCAACTTCAACTTCCTCAAGGAATCTTGGGGTCTGTGTCCCACTGAATGTTCCTGAAGTTACTTGGGGAGTAGGCTTTCTCCTCCCTTGTAATGCTACCATGAGTTGGTCATTATGTGATGAGCATATAAGCTAAGAAGAGAAGTCCGAAGATAATGTTCAGGATAGAAAAGCTCTGTCTCTGCTTCCCATTGTGCTGCAAGAAGCTCTGGTGGAACAGACAAACAGGATCTTAAAGCAACTAGCCACAGCGTTGGGTACAATGTGGGTTGAATTTGGGAACAGGCCCTGAGACTTGGAGTCAGATCGCTTGATAAATCACCCAGCCATATCACTGAAACCTCAAAGATGTAACAGAGCAATGAAGGGAACTTTCAAGGGGCTTGGAACCAGTGTGATGGGTCTCTGACAGACTGAGAGACCATCAAGGTGGGATGAGGAAAATGCAATTTAGAACTGGATATGGGTTAGGAATTGCTATACTGGATCAGACCCGAGGTCCATCTAGCTCTATATTCCTTTATAGTATTCATCTGACAAGATGAACTGCAAAGCATGTATTTTGTTTTTAATCTGATCTTCTCTCTATCGTTAATTCAACTGTTTGAGTTTTACATGATCATTTGGGAATTTTATACAGACTCCCAGAGACAAACCATTTCATCCTCCAAATTAAGATTTTCTGGAGCCTAACTCTGTCCAAAGGGCATAAGGTGTGTCCCTTACAAGGCTGCAATCAGACAGTCAGATGGGAAATGTCTACTGACCACAGAAGAGAACTATTTAAGGAGTAAAAGGTGACAGTTGTGCAAACACATTTTCTATACCAGTGAAGAATCATGGTGCTGCAGGCTTATGAGAAAACATGTTGGTTCTTGACATTCTCAAATTATCATATCTGCAGTAGAATAAATGGTAAATTTCCCTATTACTTATTGGCTGCAATTTCTGACAAAACATGAATAACCATTTAAATCAAACTCAGTTTGTAGAAAAGCCCAAAATCTTATAAAATAAAGAAGTCAGATTCTGGTTGAGGCAAATTTTATAAAACCTCTTGACACTGCTCCTCTCCCTCCTGGCTCCAGTTTGCAAACACTTGGGCAAATCTCACTTTTAGCATTCAAATTACAAACTGTGTGTGTTTTGCTTGACATAGTTCCAGGAGACCAGTAGCATGTAAGCTTCTTCTACACTGCAGAAGGGTACAGTTACCAGAGCCCACATCAGGAAGGAACCAGATTCCACTGTGTATGGTGTAGAAAGAGAAAAAACATCCCACTAAACAAAATAAATGAAGATATTAGGAAAACATTTATCCAGGTACTGTTGTTTCTCTTTGGTCCCTGACCCATCCTTAATCAAGGGTGCACAGAATTGGTGAGTTAGGAAATAAGCAATGAAGGAATTCTTGACTGGTTTGAGTAAACATTCATTAGCTACGAGTAGGCATTGGTGATAGTCGCAGATAAATCCTAGGCTGGATTGTTGATTGCTGGAAAAAGGTCTTCTCTGCAAAGTGAAGATGGGATTTTCCTGTGTCTGAGGGCAGTTCTGTCTTGTTTTACCTTTATCAAAAATGTATAGCTTCTCCATGGATTCATCTAGAGATAAACTGACTGGAAATGGAGCAAAACTGTTCTCTTCCATTAGTGTAAATCCAGAATAACTCAATTGACTCCATTAATTATACCAGATTCAGGATGGTTCAGATGAGAAATGTCTACCCCTGACTTTCTGCAATTAAAGCTTGGGGTGGGAAGTTGGGACCCTAAGGTTCTCATGGTTTGACTCGGAGTAAGACACTTCAGACATAACCTTAAGAAAGCTGAATGGATTCAAATAAACAACAGGGTGTCCAGCTGCAGTGTAATTTCAGCAACGTGGGGATTTTGGAAGCTGGGGTTTGGGTTGGCTGAAGATGTCTGAGCACACTGGAAACAGTGCACTGCAAGAGAGCAAGTGCTCTGAACGATGCAGATCTCCAAGCACCATTTTCAAAATAGCACAAAGGCAGCTTCAAGTGCTCAGAACTTAGTCAGATGAGACCCTCAGAGGTATGAGCGACGGTGCTTAGGCAGAAGCATCTCATGGCGTCTCCTGCAACTCTTTACCTCTAACCAGAGCAAGCAGACTGCTATCCGTAATCCTGGACAGCAGTCTCTCATTCCACTGAGAGACAGGCTGTACGACACCAGCTTGACTCTGACACTAGAAGGGAAACATGCTTCTAAAACAGAGCACACACGGTTATGGGGTAAAGTGTACTTTTGATCAATGCAGCTAGTGAGGGGCATTTAACAACAAGGAGTCCAAAGGAAAGAGGTCCAGTGATAAAGTGCCAAGGGAGGCTACTGGTTCAGGGCTTTGCTATCCACTCTTTGGCTATTTGGGCAATGGCTTTGGAGCCATCTTAAAAGTTGGCAGTCATTCCCAGGCATCGTAGTGTGGGTTGGTGGCACCTGAAAATGCCAAACAGCTGCTTGCCTCACCCGGCCAGGACTAGTGATGTGGGTGCACTGGGGGTTAGTGTTAAGGAGGTCAGCCTTGGTGGGGACATAAGAGGTTTGTGTAGCAGAGATGCTGTAGGCTGCTACAACACTGGGTTGGACTGAAGGCCTATCATCAGCACCTGTAGCTACATTGTTCCACACAACATGAGGGGATGAGGAAGAGCGGGACCAAGGGGAGGACAGCACTGCAGGTACAAGTATAGCAGCCATGAGGTCTCCACAGAGGCCACTATGTGCTCTGCCTGCTGCATCTGTCCAGATGCTATGGATGTTAGGCTGTGCCTGATTTCTTGGGTTCTCATTACTCCTAACTGAGCAGTTGCCCCAGCGCAGGGTCAGGGCAGATTGTGCTGGGAGAATGCCCATTGCTCATTTGTCGAGGATCTCTCTCATTTCCATTAAGGTCTCCAGGACCTTTGGGTAGCAGTCAAGAGGAGCACCCAAATGCGGCTTTCTGAAGGTTCCCCTGTTATTTTTACATTCAGTTTACTCTTCAGGAACAGAGTAAATCTCTTATGTGTGCCGAGGCTTAATGCTTGTGAAGTCTTGTGAGCTCCTCAATTGAAGGTGCTACAAAGTACTACTATTAAATTACTTGTTACCAACAGCATTTTCCTATACCTGTATTTATACTGCTAAAATCACACTGAACAACACAGAAACCTGCAATTGAATAACCCCATCCAGTAACATTACACACACACAAAAATCAATGACCATTAAAGTTATGCAAGGTGGCAAGAAAAACAAGAAAACGCCGAGTTCAGGCTGAGCTGGTCTGATCCTGCATACTGAGTCATTGCTAGACAAACAAGGAAGTCATAGAAGAATCACTGTATAATTGGTATACATCACCTCCAACTGGGAATTTCCTCATTTGCCTTAACTTGGAATATTTCAAGTAATTTCCTTTGCTGCTTAAGTCAATTCAAAAAAACTTTATGAAACCACTATTTATATAACATATTTAATATAATTCTATGGGAAATTTATGCTGCTAAATCAACATCATATACTCTAATTCCATCTTTCAGCTATTGAAATATGCAATAATGCATTGTCACATCTACCTGTAACAATAAAGTTCAATCTATAATTAACAATAAAGTTGGATACATATGTACATTCCTTTACGTATGGGTAAATATGGCTGGGATCTTTGCCCCAATACTTATGAAAATGTATGAAAAGCATCTACCGTGCAGGGGCAACTACTTCAAACTATCGAAGTTGGTTATTTGTTCAGATTCTGACACACTGAAGTCCCTCTAGACTAGTTGTACACCACAGGCTAGAGAAAAGCTTAACTTAAACATAGTATTAGTAATAATTGCCTAAGGTATATCACTTTTCATCCAATAGGGTCTCAAACTGACGTTGAATAAAATATACAGAGAGATACATTTCATTGGTAGTTGAAATGACCTATGTCTTTGGTAAAATAGGCCATGTGCTAAACAGCCCACAGCAATGCTGCACAACTGTTGAAACTGGAGACCTGAACAATAACACCCAAGTGAAACTACAAGGGAAGGGATTTAGGAAAGCAGTACTGTACATTAACTACCTGCAGTGGGATTTGGTCGGCGCTACTGTTGACAGCTACCCCTTACCCTTAAAAGGCCCCTGGAACCTAGGGTGTGTGTGTTCTTTAATGGTGAGTTGCAAAGAATTTTTTAAAAAATGGGCTTGTGTCCTTTTTTGCTTCTTGATGTTGCACAGATGGTCTAAATACTTTTCTGCACTTTTTTCCCCCTTGGTAGTACCAACAGTGCCAATTATGGTGTTCCTGGAGAATGAATTGAATGGTCTGGAAAATGTAGGTTGTTATTTTTCATACTTTTATTGAAAAGATAGGGTATAGAACTTTTTACAAAGACATCCTTTTTCCAGTATGTTTATTAGACAAGGCTGACTAGGTGTTTTTAAAAATATGTAAAATAGTGACTCAAAATCTCTTCCATTCAGAATTACTTAGCTTTCAAGCAACTCTCTTGTGAAGAACTAGTTACCACTATGTTTTCCAGCATAATCCATGTGTGAAGCGACGAACAATTTAAATAAACTAACTTTTCAGTCCTATTTTATACTTCCTGCAGAAGTAAGAGCGGGCACAAGTGCTTCCCCCCTACCGCCCCTTTGCAGAGTTTAGAAGTAATGGAAATGATTTACAAACTTCCGACACATTAGAATAAATTACTACATTCTCTTTATATGTTAGTGTTTAAATCACGTGCCAAAACACTTATTGCCTTCTGGCTGCCTTGCTGACCCTTCTCTTATTTACAGAAGGAACTAATCTAATGCAGTTGACTGCGGGTTTGGTGACTTTTTGTTTTTTGTTTTTAATTCTGTCAGGAATTTAACAATCAAGGGACTTCAATTGAATGAAAAATACTCCAGGAGCATAAGAGAGAACTCAAGCAAAATTACTTTACACTAATACTAATAAACCTTTATGGCAAAGTCATAGAATCCAAGGAAGTTTTAGGTATTCATTTCCCATTAGCTTGAATTAGAATTGTGTATGGGCTACAACTCTGTACCATGACTAGAAAATACAGCCTGTGTAATAAGTTGCTGGTGACTGAGTTTACTGAATTAAAGAACAAATGAGCTCAAGAGACTTTTTTTTTAAGTGGACATGTAGGGCCCGATTCGATTTCACTGAAGTCAATGGCAAAGCTCCTTTCCTTTGATTTCAGTGGTGGAGGCTAACATCCTTTAAAAAGCAAGAATGTGGGATTAAGATGGATTTTCAAAGGTCAAGAATGTTGAGCCAAGAGGATGACCTACTTGGTGAAGTTTGGTGAATAAAGTCACGCGAGTTTATCACAGGTTACAGGCAGCCAAGCCTGTAACAGATACTTTTATGAGACTGAAGACAAAGGATGACCCTCTGCCTATCGCAAAGTCAGATAAAAACAGCTGACTGTGACACCTCTGATCAATGTTGCCAACTCTCATGGCTCTTACAACAAAGCTCATACTCGTTAGATTTTTTTTAATCCCCAGATCCAAGACTCATGTGATTACATAAGAATGTCTGTCACTTTCTATTTAAAAAAAATAGTTTCTTTCCCTCATGGTTCTAAGGGAAGCTTGAAAACATGATCTAGGTACACCCTAAAAGCTCAGAAACCAGCAATCAAATAAAAAGTACCCTGCAGACTGGTGCAATCCCAGAGTACCTCCTCAAGGCCTGAGATAGCCTGCAGGCAACCTGCCCTAAGTTTCCTTTTAGTTCCTTACAATGATTTACTGTCGGACCACTAAGTCCTCCTGGCCTATTATACCCACCGCCAGTGTCCATGTCTCGGTTAAGAGCCCCTGGCAGGCAGCATACATCCCAGGATGCCATGTCAGGCTGACAGATGGGTACCTCCGCCCCCTCAGAAAAGAGTCACCAACCACCACTACCTTATGTTTCCTCTGGGGAGTGGTGGCTGAGATCCTCCCAGCCTTGGAGGTACCTGTTTTCTCCTCCTCCACTTTTGGGGGCAATTCCTCATCGCTCGTTGCCAAGCAGCATAACCGTTCTTCATCACTATGGTGGGTGGGCTGGGAGTAAGGGGTGGAGAACTGCCTGCTTCTAGAACTAACCAGCAGCCAGTGTCCTCCTTTTGACAGAGCCATATCCTCCTCCCTCAGTGGCATGACAGCAAATCTCTCTAGCTGGATAGCTTCCTCAGCCTTGGAGGTCTCCATTTGAATACTCTTAATGGGCACGGATGCACCTCAGCCTAGCCACCTCTTTCTGTAGTTCTCCCATCTGCTTCCTGAGAGATTCCACCAGCAGACACCTTTCACATTGGATGATGCCCCCATCTCCATCTCTCCCTGCACATGCCTCTGCCCTTCCCTGGGCCTTCATCTATTTGTAACCCCCACAGGAATCTTAAAGGGACATGTCCTGGAACCAGGGTTGACTAACCTCTAGTCCCTACTACCCTTTAATGGGGACAGTCCCTTTGTTACACACCCTAAATAAAAAAAAATCTCCTTTTTAATCCAATGTCGTCACTTTTGGAGGGCTTGAAGTATGATTTTTAAATGCTCAGGACTGGCAAGACTGTTAGGTGTTGTCTTCCTTGCAATGCTGTGACTCTTTCAAGTCGTAGCTGGATTGTTATAGCATATCCCACATAGAAATACATCAGATGAAAATATTTTCTCCCCCAGCTCTTTGTTCAATGGTGTACTAGGTTTGAACCTAACATTCCAAACAAACCTCCTTTACTTTCTCTCCACGCCCAGATTCTCAACTTTCTCTTCTTCTGTGTTACAATAAAGCATGCTGAATCTACATATTTAAAAAAAATAAATAAAGGACGCACATGGAAGACCTAATGAGCACTTTGGAAAATTGAGTGTGCTTTCTCAAGAACATAATAGGATTGAGGGGAACAATAGCACTCTTTGTTAAACATTCACTATGCTCCCAATTTATGGGGGTTTTAGTTTTATATAATGGATTCAGGAAAGTGTCTTATGCAACAATTGCTGATCACCAGTGAATCAGAGAAGGCATGGAACATGAGGCTATGTAAGCTGCAGGACAAATAGCAAACTCCCTGTTTTCTTTTCTTTTCCTTTCCTTTCTTGCTCGTCATAGAAAGTAGCACTTTAACTAACGATAGCCTCACTAAGAAGAAATATATCTTCCCCTATCACCCCAAAATAACCCATTTCAATAGTAAAATCATGCAGCAACAGAAGGAATCAAATTTTAAAAGCACGTTTCACATGGAAACTGGCAGCCTTTGTTGGTCCACATCTCTGTCAAAACTGTAACAAAAATGCTCAGTGTGTGGAAAAGTCCTGCCAAAAGGCTGGAACAAGAAGAAAACCCTAGAAAGGGGAGACAGGGGAAAAGGCAAGGAGAAAAGGCAGAACACTATCACTGTGGTAGAACGTTCACAGAGTTAAGTGAGAATCTAAAGTCCCAAACCAGCAAGGTTATAATCCTATGCTTAACTGTGAGTACTCTTCCCTGGGACTACAATGTGCACAATTACCCTGATGAATTGGGGGCCTACGTGCAGTTCATTCTATTATATTGATGCAAACAGTTGCTGGCAAAGAGAAACTTGGAAGCGTTTTCCTGCCGTTTTATATGCAACCATTACAATCAACACTGTTTCCCCTAAAGGGAAGAAAAGAGAACCATGTGCTTGAGTCATTTCTTAGGACATAAACACTAACAGCTGTTTTCCTTGTGGTAATCATCTTTATTTTGCAAGAAAATCTTTTTAGGGAGCTGTGAACAATGTATAAAGCGCCTTGCCAGTGTAGGGTCTAATGACATGAGACCAACAAGAAGACAGACACTCAGCACTTTACAGGATCAGATCCTGAACGAGAGAAATGGCCAGACTGTGTATTCTATTTCCATTCTACTTGCTTCAGACTTCCCTGTGGATAGATGTATTAAGTAATATTTGGATGTGTTCACACGCCTCTCCTTCCCCTGTCTTGCAAAAAGTGTGGTCATTTAGTGTCAGTAATTTTAAATGTTGTTCCTCTTTACATGAAGGTAGACAACAACAACAAACGAAAATTTAAAGTGCAGTAGCTTGAAGACAAGTTATGGGTTAAAAAAGGGAAAATATAAGGATCTGTGGGAGAGTACTAGGTATCAAATGTATGAAAGGATATTGGATTAAAAAAATTAAGAAAACCACTTGGATGATGACTATATTTTTGTATAAAAGTTGGTTTTAGAGGCAAAAGCTTCACCAGGCAGAGTGCATGTTCCCCTGTGTTCACTGGTCTTAATTCAAATGAATTAATTTGCTTCAGGTTCCTCGAGCACAAATGTATCTCAGGTCTCATTATCAAAAACACAATAGTTTAGTTAATTGCTCATCTCTTGTTCACTGAATCCTGACTCTTGAAATAAAGTTTTCAAAAGAACTATGAGAACTGATATGGCTTTGTGTTCGCCACCCTGAACTATTCTGTACAATACGTTGTGTTGGGTAACAAAGGCACTGAAGGTAAACCTAATCAAGCACTTTATCCTGTGTTTCATCTGAGCACTTTACATTGTTGTCTGGAACTTGCATTTGTAAACTAATACTAAAATCGATTCCTGAAGATGTGCTTTTCAAACCTTGTCCTGTATCTTGTGGCTTTCAAGCTTAACACCTGGAAACCCTAGCCATTCTAGGACCCCATCTGAAACTATCTGGATTTTATCATAATTTGTTTTGGAAAATCAGTAGTCCAAAACCAAGTTTTAAATTATTACAATTATGAATGACAACAGATCATATAATGGGAACAAGTGAAGATCAAGAACATAATTTATCTGCAGCCAGCTACAGAGAATGCAGAGTGTACAGCACCTGTATCACTCTAGCTCTTCAGTCTACATTTAATACACTTCACTAGCTAAATTAGATCGCCATGCCTTAAATATAGATAAACAGATTGAGCTAATCTGAAAACACCAAAATACGTCATCATATAGGCAACAACAAAGGGCTCCTTTACCATGCAACGATTTCAAGGTCAAGTTGATGCAGTAAATGTGCCACACTGTGCTGCCTACCTGCCCTGTGGAGTGAGCTCTTCAGAATAGCAATAGATCCAAATCAATAATGGTGGGCCAAATTTAGACATTGCAGATGTGGGCCTAGCTCCTTTGTTATCAATGCTGTGTCCACTTACTGAGCTTCTGAACTTAATCCATTACCTTGAAAAAAGAGTTTTTCATCCATAGTCCTTAATACACTTTACAAAAAGGATAACTTCTATTATTCTAATTTTACAGTGAGGCACACTGCAGTGACATGAATTCCCAAGGTCAGAGAGCAACTCTTCTGACTTTCAATCATGTGCCCTGTCCACCAGAACACACCGCATCTACACTGTGCTCATAAAAACTAGAGAGGCACCCATAGTTACCCATTCCCAAGCCATCAGTGTAACAGTAGGATCAACCAATTTCTGCTACACCATCAGCATGAAAGAAAATCTAGATCAAAGGGTGAACTAACCATTGCTGACAAATAATTTATATGTCTTCTCCTAGCTCTGTTTTGCAATACCAATAATTCCTAAAAGCCAGTTAGACCATGAAATGGAAAAAATAGGAGACTGGCCCACAAATCTTAATTGACCTTCTTAAACGATGCCATATACCAACAGAGCCCACTGATTTGAGGGTATTCAGCATCCTACACAACTGGGTGCACGGGGTTCTCTCTTTACAAGAGCACTGTATTATAATAGTAATGCTCATTTGACCACTCTTAGGTTTGTCATAACACACCTATTATAAATTTCAGTATTATTGGTCTATATAACTCAGTTGCAGAAGCATACTCTTCTCCGAAACTTGGGTTCAGGCCTGTAGCTCAATTCCTTTCAACAACGGATATATTTTTAAGTTAAAAGGGCAAAAACCAAAGTCACATTGGGACGACTTTTTTCCATTTTAATAAAACAATCAGCATTCTAAAAATTTTAATTCCCAGTCCCCATCATGAAATTATAAAGTCAGTTTCCTTTTTAAAAAAAGGTTTTAAAAAAATGTCCGAGTAGTTAACATTTGTAGTGAAACATTTGCATAACTTGTTATAATTAAGCAGCAAAGACAAAAACATAGGGCATTTCCTGGCAACAAATGAGTGGGGCTGACAAGCTGAGGCTTTGCCAAACACTAACTCCTGCTGGGCATAAATCCTCAGGATGTACATGCCATAAAGAGACTGTTATTGCTGTTATAAAAGGAAAATTATTAAATTCAAGTAATCGATATTTTTAATAGGTGAAGACATTCAAATTTATCTGTAAAGAGAGTTGTTTCCCAGGACAGTAGCCAGTCATATTATTTGCATTGTTTCTCAATGTTTCACTCGCCTTCATAATTAAAGCTTTTATTTGGCCAAGGAAAAAAACATTGAAAACAAGCTGTTTTGCAGTACTGAACTGTCCATGCTGTAGACTAACATGACACTAAATATGGATTTATGGGGCAGGTTCACATTTTGTGAACTTCCTTTAAAAAGAAAGGTCTGTGGTTCAAAACAACAATGATAAGATTGCCAAAAGGAAAAGCAGGATTTTAAAGCTGCCTCTCTTCTCTTAATTCCGACCATTGGCTTTCTTGTTTCCCGCAGTGGTGTGAATTAGGTCATCTTCGGTCAAAATTTGTTTATAACTGTTTTTTTTTTCTAATTTAGTTATTGCTCAGAAATGAATAAATAGGAAAACTAATTTTCCTTGTGGACTGTGTGTTGAAGCGCTGAGTGCCCCAAGTCAATGGAAGCTGGGAGAATTTAACCATCTGCAGGCTCAGGTACATCATCATCTCAGATGTATTCAATATTAATTATATCAAGCACTACAACCTTACAGCTTCAATGTGTTCATTATTAGTTATAATGTATCCAGTAACCACTATGCTATTAAAATATGTAGTCAACATTCTGTACAGCAGATGCCATACCGAGAACAACTGACACTACGGAGTAGAATTCAACTTCAATTTCTTGGCACAATTTCCTTGAATAACGGGAACTGTGTTCATGCACTGATGACCCAAACAGAATCCAAAATATTTGGGCAACTTCAAAAATCTCAGCCTCACTCCCATTTTAAAATGAATCGAGAGTAAGTATCCAAATCCGTTAGGTGGCTTTGAAAATTTCACTCAAAATATATATGTGCGTTTGTATTTCTCTTTCAGTCTCTCTCTGACTACATAGGGGGAGATTTTATTCATTCATATTTTGGGTCTTTTACAAGACATTACAATTACATTGTATTGACATGTATAGGTATATTTCAAATATTAAGCAACATACTGCATATTGACCATATATTGTTCTATAATTAACATTTTCTTTTCTTTTTTCCCCCTCAAAATTATTTAAGCACAACCTTAACGTGGTATATATATATGAGAGAGAGAGAGAGAGAGAGAGAGAGAGAGAGAGAGATCAATCTTGTATACATATTTATAGGAAAGTAGAAAAGCAAAGATTCCTTTCATTTTCTATAAAGAGCAAGAATAGGTGAAACTTTCTTATTCCTGGTCTGAATCCTTTTAACAGGCCAACTCCCAATATATATGTCTTTCAGTCCTAGTCAATTTCAATCTCTATTTTTATTTTTAAAAATTTCTTTCAGGATGGTTTTCCAAACAATTATTACCATCCAGCAGTCATCTATCAAGGGTATAAAAGAGAGCCTGGCTGTGTTGCATTTCATTCAGATATGTATGAATATCTGAATGAATCTGCATTTCATTCAGATATTAGGCAATATTATGTATTTTATCCCATAGTGAAACATACTTTCTGTAAACTAAATAGTACTGAACTTGCACTCTGTGGTTAGTATTAGAGACAATATTTGTCGCTGCATTATCTCATTCCATTCTTTTTCTGTTATTTCATATTTACATTCTGCACTCCATAAATTAATAGTTTATGAAGTTTGGACTTCATTCATTACTTTCTTCACTAACAGTATTTTTAATAAAGTAAGCAATCTACATAAACTCATATTGCACATTCTCTCTTTTTTCCCCCCCTGTATTAGCTACATCAGTTTGTTTTAAGGGTTGTCCATCCCTAAAGAAATGCTTCCCTTTGTCATAGTGATATTTGCTTCAAAATTTAAAAGCTTTGTTATTCAGACTGGGTTTGAAAGCCCTATCATTTTTATTTTTTATATTAGCGTGATCTGCTCTTTTTGTCTGGTCAGATGCCTCACATATGCCCAGTTAGTAAGTGCACTTTTTAGGGTTGCCAACATTGTATTTAAAAAATACGGGACAGACCTCAGACGTCCCCAATCTTGACCTGAGCCTCTGTGGGCAAGTCTTTCCTCCTACCCCAAGGATTCCTAGGGTTTCTCTCTCCAGCTCGGGATGCTGCAGAGAATGCAGGGTCAGCCGCCACTGTCATCCTGTGCAGGTTCTGCGCAGGCAGCAGAAGCTGAGCTGGAGCCTGCAGTTGCTGGTCTTTGCCTGCTGCAGTGCTCCACACTCTGCTGGGGATGTTGGCAGAGACTCTGCGACCGGGAAAGCTGCACCCTGCCAGACAGAGCCTCTTTCTGACTCTGGCACACAGCCCCGTCTGCTTGCTCTGCTATACAGACCCTGCGCAGGGAAAGCAGCCAGGGATGCATTCAAGGGCTGGAGTCAGCAGGGGGCCATTACTCACAGGTGCCTGAGTACTCACATTCCTCTCCTGAGCCCAGCCCTTGAGCGCAGCCCTGTCTGCTTTCCCTGTGCAGCACTGACAGACCAGGGTCAAGAGGGGAGTGGAAAGATGCACCTCTGAGTACCGGCCCCTGCTGTTGAAATACAGGATGAAAGGTGTCCCGTACTGAGTTAGTATGGGACAGGCAATTTTCTATTTAAATAAGGGACGTGCCTTGTAATACCGGACTGTTGGCAACCCAGTAGCAGATGGTATCTCATGGATGCTGGAACTTTGGGATTTGAGTCCAGCACACAATTTTATAATACAATCTCCTGAACTTGGGTAGCACCAGGCCTCCCATCTCAATTGGATGTTCTGTTTTGATTTGACCAGACACACTTTTGAATAACTTTTTATTTAAACTTAAACTTTGTTTTTTTATTCTCAACATTTACTCCCTGAGCAACTTCAGCATCCCTGATCTTTTGTGCTAATAGTTCAAAAAATAAATCAAATCGTAAGGTTGATAAGGGACACCCCTCTCTTGTTCCTATGCATAATGGAACCAGTTCAGTCTTTGGGACTCATCACCAAATAACATGACATTAGCGTTTTGGTAGATTATTTTCATCTACTTCTGAAAGTGTTCCTCAAACCATACTTCTCCAATATTCTAAGCAAAAATGGGCATTCTACAAGTGTCAAAAGGCTTTTTTTTTTTTTTTTTTTTTGCATTTATAGTTAGAATGAAGGCCTATTTACTAGCACCCTGGGAACGCTGTACCAAATGTAAGAGGTTTTGTATGGTAATTAAAGAGCTTCTTTTTTTATAAAGCCAGATTGGCTTTGAGGCAAGAATTATGCATTACTGTTTCCAATTTGGATGCTAGTATTTTAGTTAAAATCTTACAATCTATATTTATGAATTAGTTGGGCCTATAAGATACTGGATCTGATGAATCCTGATTTAGTTTAGTTTTCAAAACTACTTCTGTATGATATAAGGTATTTGGTGAACACGATGTTCCTGATAAATGAATTACCTGTGTTTTAAACATTTTATAGAATTCAGAGCTATAGCCATCTGATCCAGGACTTTCCCTTGACTTTAGCAACGGGATTATCATCTCTTTTTGTTCCTGTGTTATAGTGCTACCTACAGGCCCACCAACAGGGGAAGATAAAGGGAGCAACTGCCCAGGGGCCGGACGATTTAAAAGGGCCCTGGCGGATGGGAGGATAGATATGTTTCTGTCTCTCCACACATCCCTCACCCAAGGCCCCACACTGCTCACGCTCTCTGCCCCTCCTCTGAGCCAAGCTTATTTATTATGCACCATGCAGGTTCCTGGGTGGCTGAGGAAGTGATATCTGTTACTTAGCTTCCTGGGTTCATCAGTAATCTCCCTGGGGAATCCCAGAGACCCAGGAAGCTGAATAGCAGATACCGCCACCTCAGCCACCCAGGAACCTGCATGGCACATAATAAATAAGTAAAAACTTCCGACAGAAGCCCACTCGCACCTCAGCCACCCCTTTCTAGAGGGCCATTGACTGTTCTGCTCTGGGGCCCGGAACTGCTGTCGGTGGGCCTGCCTATGTAAAAGGATAGCTAGCTCCTTAAATGGGCTCAGCATTCCTATTCTAATCCAGGTGCTCCCACTTTGGCCAATAAAGAAGGCAGGGCAGCACCTGGAGGCTATGAAGGGGCTGGTGAGAAGGTAACTCAGGAAGCCACAGCAGACAGGTTCAGCTAGGAAAAGTAGGAGATGGGAGCTGTTCAAGAGAGGAGGAGGTTTCTGGGAAAGGGCTGAATGTAGGAAAATAACCAGAGCAGTTTGCTAGCTGGAGTCCCAAGCTAGATAGCATAGCTGGACCGCTGACGGCTGCAGCAGCAGATGTCTACTGTCTTTAAACCATAGAGTAGGAACCCAGGGCCAGAGAGGGCTGAAGGAAGGTGGAGTTGCGGAGGGGCTTACCTGGTGATGTCTCTTTGCTGGAGAACTGGATTCTAAAGAATCATGAGAGGGCCAAGGGAAGTGAGGGATGCATCCCTGGCATGGATGCTCCCAGCAGAAAGGCTGATTGGGAGTTTCTGCTAAGAAGAGTGGCATTGCACTCCAGAATGGGTGGTGGTCCTGGCAGAGGCACAGAGGAAGACTGATCGAAAGCTCATGTATCGTGAGAACAAAGCTGGATTTTAAAGGTAATGTGCCAAGGGGGTGATATGGACTTTTTCACTATGTAAAAGAAACTTTGATTTCAAAATTAGATCTATTCCAGTATACATTATGGCAGTTTCAAGGGAGAAGAGTGGAGTCCTTCCCATTAGGGTATAGAACCCTCCAGACATATATCATGTCCTGTGCTTTAGATGCTGATTCCATAATCTGAGCTTTTTTTACATGGACCTTTTTGCCTAATCATTAGTCTATCCCACATCATGTTGAGAAAACAGTTAGTCACCTGCTATTACCTGTGAATTCTGGACTGTTGAAATCATTCCAAAAACATTATTTAAAAATGAGATGTTACATATTGTAACAGCACATCTCTTCACCAAATCGAATCTGCTCTCTGGGTCTATTTTAGCCTCTCACATTCCATGCTACTTGTGTACACACCATTGTCTTATCGGAACTTGAAAAGTTCCATATATATTTGGGATACCCGTTCCCTTTTAAGTTTGATTACTACTTTTGTTTTGCAATAAGCTTTTTGTGGCATTGTCACCAATACAGTCTACTTTGTCAATGCAGAAAATACCTTTTTTCATTTTATTGGGTGGCTTAGTCCCCTAACATTCCCAGAGCACCAGATCGTTCCCGATACTTTTACTCGTTTTTCTTAATAAAACCACAAAGGACTACTTAGATATGGTGGTTTAGTCATATATTTAACAAGCAATATTTTACAATAAATTGCAGATTGTTCTTGCTACTTTTGGTATTTGCTGCAATGCTGTGAATCATTTTTAATTATTTTGCCTTCAAGTGGGTGGAATATATACTTGCAGAAGAATTCCATTATTTAGCATCAGTTGATGATACAGCAGGTGGTATCCACTGAGTTTCTATAGCGCCTACACTCTTGCTGCACTGTCAATATTTGACTAATATTTAATAAAGCATATCAACATAGAAATTCCAAATTCTATCCCATGCCATAACCACTTAAAAGGAATTGTTATTTTTATAACTGTTGACTGATTGTTTCCACATGTTTATCTTTTTCAGGATATTTTTGTTACTAATATTTATATAAAATGTCTTGGCTGTATAAATTGACTTTAAAAATTAAAACATAATATTTAAGCATAAATATCATAATTTAAATATCAGGGAATAACGAATTCTTTGCTAGAGCCACTTGCACAAATGATGTATTTGCTCTCAAACAATATTAGCCTGCAACAAAAAATATTTCTCCCTTTGGATGTCATGATTATTCACAATTGATTTTTGTGTGTCAGTTTTCATTGAGTGGAAGCAGAAATCAGTAACAAATCTTATTTACTGAATAAATTCTAATTGATCTTAACCTAGCTAAAGGTAAGCTATCCATCACATATCATGGAAGAACCAGAATAGTTTAAAATAATCCTCTCATCTTGACTATGCATGTTGAGAAAAGAGGCTTTGTCTGTTTATCTGTGGCTGACATATTATCCATATTACCTTGTTAAAACAGGATTTTCTTTGGCAGACTTTTTCATCCTGACACCTTTAATGAGGAACAGATAAATCTCCTTCCCACTGAGTAAATTTACTCTGCACCATCCTGCCTAATGTGTTAATCCTGAACTCGAGTGACCATCTCTAGGGATTAGAGAACAGTTAAATCTTTGGCCTCTGTTAAGACTGCTGACATGAATGTCTGGTAGGGCCATTAGCTGGGGTAGCTTTGTGATATGACTACTTTTCCACTACAAACTAGACTGAAATGAGCAGCTTATTGCACATATAGAAATATAGAGTGGAAAGGGCACAGAATTAAAAGGGAGAACAAGAAAGAAAGAGTGGGATATAAGTGTGGAGGAAAAGGGAAAGGTACAGGGAATTAATTGGACAGGAAGAAATGGGACAGAAGGAAAGATAAAGGACAAATTATTGAGAAGACTGAAGCCAGGAGGAGGAGATTTCTCATGATTGATTAGAGAGGTCAAGAATAGATCGGCCTGGGCTGTGAAGTTTGGATCCAAATGCATGAAGGACTTGGGCCTGGAACAGAAAACTGGATCCAAGTCTAGTTAAGAGAAACTGGACTAGCCCTAAGTCAGTTCCAGTGCTGATTGGTGCATTTTAAAATTCTCTTACTGTTGTCTAGAAACTCAACAGGATCTTAGACTGAAGTTTACAGTTTTTCTGCTACAGTGTTACCCTTACCTTATGCACTGTAATATCATACATCTATTAAATAAATCCTCAGCCTCAACAGACCGCCTACTAATACATTCAGTAACTAAGTGAACGGTGAGCTCACTGAGTAAATTACTGCTTGGTAGATGCAATGCATCTATGTTCTCTGCTTCCAGCAGAACTGCTGTTTATTTTCCAGACAATCAATAGTGTTGGCAACAGGCTTTTTTCCCCCAAAATGTCAAGGTTTCTGAAAATGAAGGGCTGAAAGCATTTTAAAATTCATGCCACTCCACTTAATCACATTACTGACTAGATTCTTGGATGTTTGTTGGGCTGATCAGTCCTACAACACTTCCAGCCAAGTGTGGGACTTACTGCTTTGTAGCCCCATTGTAGTCAGTAGGACTGCTCAGACAGGTGAGACCTTTGACAGTGACCAGACCCAGGAAAGAAATGTAAATATATGCTTAACTTCATGCAAGCAATTAGTCCCGTTGAAGTAAATGAGACTACATGCAAGCTTAGAGTTATGTACGTACTTAAATGCTTTGCTGGACTGGGTCTTAAGGCCTGCTCTAAATACAAGTTGCACCAGTTGAACTAAAGAGGTGATTTCAAACAGACTTGTTTGAAATAGGCCTGGTCTATACTTAACCGCAAAATTTGGCAGCAGTCAACGGGAGTTACATGAGTTACTCTTACGTCAACTTCCTAAATTCTCTTCTGCGCGCTGTCTCCACTACGCTGTGCCAACAGTTAATGCGTACCTGTCAATGCAACATTATGCTTTTTTTGGAGATGGTTTTATTTAATTGACTTCTGGATCGACTGAGCAGGTCTTCACTTCCACTCAATCGACCTGGATAAATTGAACTGATGGCGGCGAATTTGCCACTGTCAGTATAGACATAGCCTTAGTTAAACCAGTGCACTTTAATGAATGGACACTCATATCAGTTTGGCTTGCCTCTGTAATCCAGAACTGCTTGCTTAAACCAGGACAAATTAGGTTTAAAAACTGCTACAAAAATGTCCATACCAGAGATTTCCACCTGTTTAATTACAGGGGCTTAAATTTACACCTTTAAATGGAGGGAACTACTATGTGCAGACAAGTTCTTTGTATTCACAGGACAGGATCCGCAATTCTGTTTAGCATGCCCAGTAGATTACTTGGGAACAGCTATGAAGTTCCAAGCAAAGTAGATGCATTACTACCAAATATACATAAGATCAAACAACTTACTTTAATTTCAATCTCGCATAGTTCAAGATAAAGCAGCTGTTCCCTTCTAAGAAACACAGGCTCTTGGTTATGTCCATTTGCTCTCTGGAGAAGTGCTCTCCTGAAACAGCATAAGGAGACACACCGATCGAACACTGCTGCAGCCTAAAAACAGTAGTGGCCATATGGCTGCCGGAAAAAATGGTCATTGCCTCCAAAATCCTTTAGGACTTCCCTGCGCTAACTCAATTTGATTTGGTACAGTGTAGAGGGGAGGAGTTTCCCTTTAGTGTAAATATTTTATGAGGCATGAATTCACTGAAAAGTAAAGCACTTTCCTGGCTTGGATGAGTCCGTGTGTCACAATTACAGGGTGAGCTTTATAGTCCCTCAAGTGCACATCTCTGGTGACAGGCCTTGCTACCTTCACTCCTCTCTGAGGAGAGCCGGGCAGTCCTATTACTCTTAGACTTGGTCTCTCGCTGTTTACCAACCATGATAACACAACAGGCCCAACTGTGTTTGGTATCTGTAAGTCTTCTTTCTCCAGGAACCTGTGTCCAGCAGTGACTCAAAGAGCTTCTTTAAACCAAGGCATTATATTTTAATTCACTCAAACAATATGTAGCATGCAGAGCAAAGGGATAAAACAACAAAAAGCCTGTCTGCCTGGATCTTACCCAAAACTTGCAAGGAAAAAATCTATTTTAGGTAAATTCCACTCAATCCAGACCCTTTGCTTCTGGCCTGGGAGAGAAAACCTCTGTAGCACTTTTGTAGTGTGTCTGTGTCAGACATTCATTTCCAGCTGTTGCCGTACACTCACTACTCCCTTGCTCTCTAGGCTGGGACTCTTAATGGTTTGGTGCTCTTTAGATCCTAGGCTCAGACCCAGGAAAAATTAACCTGTTGGCCTAGTTGGAGCCAGGCAGGTGGCTAATTAATAGCTCCCCTATTGTACCATGAAGACCCTTAGTATTGTCTCTAGCAGGACTTTATTTTTGCAATTGTCTTGTTCCCTAATTTTTCCCTCCTAACAGCCTCCATGCAGTCAGGAATCATCATGTCAAGCAAGTAAAATGAGGTGCTAATAATAATCATAAAAATACAGTTAAGTCCATCGTTCTCCACGGCATGACATTTTATTTACACTAATTTGACACCTGGGAGGCATGAAACTTTAGGGATATAAGACAGGAAGGGACCTCCTGGTTCACTGAGGCCAGACCCATGTGATACACGCCTGTTCGTAAACTTACCAAATTTCTTCATAAAACTAATTAGTTTGCTTGTTCCCACTACGTCTATTGGGAGGCTGCCCACACTCCTCAGACGCTTAGAAACCCTCAGATTAATTTCCAGTAAACATTTATTCATGACCAATTTCTACTCATTTGTTCTTGTGCCAATATTGTCCTTTAGCTTAAATAGCTCTTTTTCCCCTCTTTGGTTTTTAAATCACTCCTCCCCCGCTTCCCAAGACTTATGTTCATGGAAATTATCTACTTCAGTCTCGCTACTCTGTTCTGTAAATAAATGGAAAGCTTATTTTCCTCAATGATTTTGGGGATTTTTAGGGATTTTGGGGATTTCCTCCTGCATTGCACTGTATGATGGCCTATCCATGTAGTTACAAAATAAACTGATATAAAAATAGAGTCCAAGTAGTTTCTGCCTTCACTATCCTTTTTTTTTTTTTTAAATGGTCACCTTGACTTTACATTGATTAGAAAAGAATGCAAGAAGTCAAGTAGCTGTATACATGGGATTAGAGAGGCTCTTTTTAAACTTTTAGCTGGAGTGCCATTTTCAAAAGTAACTTAGGCACTTAAGAGCCTAAATCTCATTGAAAGCTAATGGGACTTAGGTGCTTTTGAAAATTCTACCAATGATTAGTAATTCATATAGCTGCTATGTTCCTAAACTGAAATAAATTGGGCATAATGACTGATTTTGTATAATAATCCAGAAATGAAGATCTTTTCTCTAAACTCTTTAGTTTTTCCAATACTATTTGCTTCAAAACCAATAGTTTACAGAATTTGCTATACACTAACCCTTAATTGTTTCATATACCTGGATTTAAAGTTTGTGGAGGTGGAAATATCATTTCACAGGGAGAAGTAAACATGGATTATTTTGTATCTTTTCTGAGAATTAATATTGGAATGTCTGGAAATGCTGTTAAGGCTCCACTATAAAGCAATCTTTTTAAATGTGTGGGAGTGCAGAGTTAAAGTCATACAAACTATTTTTATAGAAGAAATTGAAACTTGTGTTTTTTGTTTTGAGAGGTAGTCTGATTTCTACAAGACAGTGATGAAAATCTGCTTTTTCAAAATAAAAACTATAATTTATAATGAATAAAACAAGAGAAGCAGGCCTATAAGGTTATATTACAGAAAAGAGGGGCCCTGACACAAGTGTATTCCTACTCTAAAATACGTACTGTCCTATTTCAGATGCATGCTGTACCAAATTAAGTGCAGTCTCCTAGTGAGTGATCTAATCAGTTTACCAGAAGAATTTAAGTGTCACAACACTGCAAAAAATATTTTCAATTTCCTTTTGCCATTTTACTTAAAAAAAAAAAAAGGCCAAATGCGAAAGCTGTGAGAGCAGGTCAACTTCAGATAAGTGCTCCAAAATGTGGATGTTTATCTGATGTTCTCAGCAATGCACATTGGACTGGAAATCTCACCATAACTACCTTCTGGATGGTATTGTAGTACATCTCCTCAACTATAACCAATCACCACAAAAAGCACCCAAAAAGAAAAAAAAAAAGTTTTAGAGTGATTCTAATTTACAACAAAAAATGTAGATATGAAACATATATAATGTAGACTATGACCATGGGCAGTTTTTAAAAGGAGTCACTAAAGCAAATTAAGCAATGCATGTTAACTTTCATCTGCTCAGTCACTTATTTCAGTTGCACGTTGAACAGTGAAGTTTGGATTTTGCACTGCATATCCTCAAAATGGAGAAGTGGATGGATACAGAGTTTTGGTGCAGAATCATCACTAGTTTCACTTGGTTTACTTCATCCTTGAAGTCAAATGATTATATTTACTGTTTCCTTTATATATTGTCCTATTTGCTCTAACTAAGTACAGAATACAATCTCTGGAGGATAACAGTCAACACATTATCCCTACTGGGTTCTTCTTTTTTCAAGGACTGTTAAAAAAAAATATCTACAACTAATGATGAGGAATGAAAAATAAAATTATTTTAGTGGAGAAATAAATGTAAACAAAGGCTATGAATGCAACTCATTTCCAGCTTCTTTTGCAGTGGTTAGAGGTTTGAAGGAAAAAACAGCCTTGCTCTAAACTGCCACTTTGCCCCCTTAGCTGTAATAGGAGCTTTACCTCCTTAGAACAAGAACGACTTTCTCACTTCCACTACTGGGCCTGAAAACACCATGGTCAGATAAGTACAATAGAAAACCACTGATCCTTTCCCACTTTCCAACATCTTGAGTCACTGCTGCTCTCTAAAACTGGCTACATCCATCTTTCCAGCAGTGCTGTAATCACAAATATAGAGGTGACACCACACCGTTTTCCACAGCCAGAACAATAAACTCTGCCCTCAAGATACATATGCTCAAGTCCCAATGCACTCAAAGGGAGTTACACATGCATAATCAAGCACAGAGGTCCTGATTCTCTTCTGCAGTTATTCACACCTGTGCAAACTGTGTAAAATGCTACCCAACCACAATGATATTGATTTTATAGCCACTTTGGATGGGTGTAAATGACTACTTAAGGTGTTAGCCAGTGGAGAACTGGATCCAGTGACGTCAGCTACAACTTTTGCATAGCTTTGTATTTGAACTCATAAATCAAAGTTGCTAATAAATCAAAGGGGTTAGGCAAGAAGGAAGAAGTCAGAAACACAGAAAACTGCACCATCCAAAATTCTGTTCTGCTTTTTTAAAAATGTGTTTGAAAAGAGGCGGATCATTAAAGTATACGCTCAAATATTTTGTCTGGCGGAATACAGTAATGTTTGCGGTGTTGGCAGGGTGTAAAGAGGAACACCTTAGCTGGTATTTGAGAATCGGATCTGTTCTTCCATTCTCTGTGTATGCCAACAGTGCCTGGGCAAGTTTCTAGCATGGGAGTGTTCAAAGGTGAATGGTGAAATTGAAGACTGGCACTTATTACCAGAATGCATACGAAGGAGTAATGAGTGGTGCTCTGTGATGCCCCTGCCTATTGAAAACACACATTTTTCCCTTATAAATTCATATTTTAAAAGACCAGTTTTGTTGTAAATGTTAAACGTAATGCTTAATAATACACAAAGGCAATTGGCTTCTGTACTTCGAAGTCTTGAAGCAAAAGACTTAATTAACACCAATAGTATATGTATTCTGTTTAATGGAGTTGAACTTACAGAAAGTGTTTATAATGTGTGATCCACAATAACCAGGATTAAGGGATTGACCCTGTAATGCCCCAATCCCATGATGTGGAGAAATATACACTATCCTCAGAACAGTGAGACTACACCTTCTTGTGCATGGGTGTGTGTAACATGAAAAATTAGTTATTCTGGGGGATGGGGATAGTAGAAAGCAGCCAATGCTAAAGGACCCTCATTTATAAAGTGGGAAAAAGAAATGCCATCTTTCAATATGTTCTGCTGGTAGGAGCAATACAGACAGCATTTACAGTGACCCATCCATGAGTGGGCAAAGTACCTCTGCTCTGAGGTGAGCAGATCGCCTTAGTTTGTCTGCTACTGATCTCTTTCTATCCATAACTGAGCCTTTAAAAAGAAAGTTTCTTTCTATTAGCTACTTTCTCAAAGCCAGTCTGAATTTTCTCACAGTTAGCTATCTTAGTTATTATAATGTGTTTTAAAGGATGGTCCAAATCCTGTGCTTCACCTAACTATAAGTAGCAATGGGAAAGCAAACGCAATATGACTTCAGCTTCTACTTTTCATGACAAAATTTAGAGAGCTCAACCCTAAACCTCTTCTCCACTGCTCACACCCTTGATCTCAGTGCTCTTTGGGGAAGAAAAGCAGTTTACCTTCATTGCCTCAGTGTGATATTTGGGTCCTGGCCCCAGAAATTTTGAAGGCTTAAATCCATCTGCTATGCTGAACTTTCAGGGTTGAGTTTAGCAAACTCTAACATGACCACTGCAGGCTATTTCAACTTTCTCCCCCACCCTTCTTACTGCGCAAATTTACACAGAATGGAGTTTCAAAGCCAGTGTTCTTTCTGACTTACAGGCTGGTTAGGACTTACATGTCCTTTGTATGTGTTACCGTGCTTTACTGATAACTCAGTTTTTAATACCAGTCAATTTACTGTCAGTAAAAAAAAAAACAAAACCCTAATAAACTTTTCATGACTCAGCCTGCCACTATAATAAAATAGTGAGAAATAGTGAGTATTTACTAAAAAGAGACTAGACAACCACTGTTTTCCTGTCTAGGGAATGGGCTGAAGTGAAACAACACAGAGAACATAAAAACTAAGAATAATATTATTAATCACAAATATGATATGAAAAAGATGCAGTTGCAACTAATCCCAGATGCCTTTTAAGTCAGTCCTAAAGGCCAAAGTAATAGCATACGAATAAGACACAAAGTGATACTTAGGAAAGAAATTTCAGCTAGAAGCATGGGATGCATAAGGTAAACTATACATTACAGAGAGTCAAATTATTTGTTAAGGTTACAACAAATTATTTGTTAAGGTTAACTGTTGACTTAAACAATCCCTTATTCAAACTGGGGTGTGTGACTGGTCCCTAATGTTGTTTCCACATTCTGAGAGAATGGCTAAAACATTTTAAATGGGAGAAAATCTAAATAATGACTAATGCCCTTGTGGGATGGATGTTCACCAAGATGATAATTTGTGCTAAAATTAATAAAGATTTCTCAAAATATTAATAAACACCTAGCAGCAGTCTGAATATTCATGAACAATAAATATGGTACCGTGAATCACAGTAAACTGAATACAACTCTTATCCATGAAAATAACTTGTGAATTAGATAGGTTTGCGAGGTTGGATTTTTTTCCCCTTACACTATTTGAACAGCCTTATTATTTAATCAGACACTGTTAATCAGCATGACTCCCCCAACTGCTGGCACCCTTGATATGTGGCAGATCATACTTAGCCAGTAAATAAAGGGCATACATGGTGGGTGGGAATCGAATGGCTCAGGTGACTGATAATGGTCTACACAACCCCTAATGCATCTCAGGTGAATAACAAGCAGAAGTCTTCACTACATGAAAGTTGTTTTGTGGCCTGTATTAACTTCTTTTGTGTTCTCACTCTAATTCTCAGTGAACATGCATTCAAATCACAACCCCCAACACTGCCATAATTAGTGCTAACTGAGAGTCTCAGCAGCAATGATAAGTAGAGAATCAGTCCTTACCTCTAGCCAGGACTGGAGCACATTTGTGTTTCAGATGCAGACATGTGAACGGCCACTGTATATGCTGTCCCTGTTCTGTAGATAAATAGGAATTCAATTTTCCGCTCCTTTCAGCAGAACTACAATCAAAGAGAATTATTGTAAGACATAACTTTTAAAACAAACAAAAGATTGTCTACATTCCTGCACACCATAGTTTCTCCTGCAGCAAGTCACACAGCAATATAAAATCAACTAGGAATAGGACTGCGGTTAATTGCAAAACTGCACCAATGAACACACTTCCTTGCCGTGCTATCACATTAATCACCTCATACTCTTTGCAAACTAGCATTATAATAAGGGGAAGTGCCCCAGCAGTGCTGGTTAACACAAATGCTAACAGTTTAGCAGCTGACAGAGACCTAGAAGGGTATGTACACAGTGGAGTTTTAATCATACCAGGAAGTTGTTGGGTTTTTTGTTTTTAAAAAAGCTTTAAAAAACTCTTTTCATTAACATGGATTAAACGCTGTTGCATTATAGCTGGCCCCAATGTTCAGAACTCATGAGTCAGAACCCTAAAAAATCACAAGCTTTTAACCAACCAACATTTTGGGTTCTTTTTATTGTCATCCTGAATTCTGAACCTTTAGACTCCACTTGGGTCTTTTTTCAGCTTTTTTCCCCCCACTATGCTGAGGGCTAGAAAGGTAAATTTTTTTAAATAAAAAGCTGCTTATAAGAAATATGTCGGAATTTACATGCTTCAATCTGAAATAAAAACCTCAACTTTTGACCTTTTGTTAGCGGGCTGGGAAAACTAAAGCTATAGTGTTTTTTTTCCCCTACTACCTGCTGAACTCTATGCAACTGAAAAATCTGAAGCAAACAAAAGCTAAAACATGGAGATTATGTCTCTGATCCTGCAAAATATAGCACATTAATGGAATGCCTCTACTCCTGAAGATCTCAGCTGACTTCAGTAGCTATCTGTGCAGGCATAGCAGTTTGCCCATGTGCTACACATTGCAGAAGCAAGGCCTAAAAAAGTAGAAACAACTGACTCAGGTGCAAACCATGATTAAAGACATGCTGACTAATACAAAGAAAAACAACTTCATAAATCAATATCAAAATTAAAATAAACTTTTAAAAAGTTTTATATTGCTGTGGAAGGATCCCCTAAAGCAGAGTTCAGCTTCACTCAATCTCTCAAATGGTTGTGGCTGGCAGACTTTATTAAATTGATAAATCCTACCCATTACACATATAACTCAGTGGTTACCCACAATCATGATTTCTGAGGTAAATGGTATGAGAAACTGAAATAAATGTTTATGTGAAGTAAGTCGGGTTTTCTGGGGAAGTCTCCAACACTCTAAAGCCAGTTGTTAAAATGTTCAATTTTCAGAACATTTCAAAAATAAGAGAGAGGCTAGAAAACTACACAGATTAGTGCAGAAAATATTCAGCCTCCCTACTTTTGCTGTTCTCATTGATGGAAATCCCCATAATTTTTAGACTAGATTATAGCAGGCTCCTCCCTCCCCATTTCTGTGAGCAAAGGGGAAGTGAGACTAGGCATTTTTGTTTAGACTTGGGAAACAGATCAATAGAGGCTCACCCTCCATTTGCAACATACAGCTTGGTGAATAAGAGTACAACCTTAACCGCCATGTTTATTTCTGCATTGTGAATTGACACTTGTCCATACATAATTATGTATGCATTAATAAAACATCTTTCCTTAATTTGATTTGGAGTCCTTTGGCCCCATGAAACAGATATAGCATTAGTCCAACTCACAGGAGTTAATCACACAACTTTGGAAAGGTGCTTGATATTGGGTTGGTGTCTTCAGGGAGCTCATTTTTACTGTCCTTCTCAACTGTGAATCGTTTGTTGTCACTTCACAGTAGAAAATTTAATTTCTCACTTCTTTGCATCTACTTGTAAAATGGCTTGTAGCTGTACCACCTTCTACTCTGACCCTACCAGATTTCTCAATCTAAACAGCGTCAGCTGAGGTGAGTATTTTGGATAGGAGAGCTCTAAAGAAAACCCAAATACTTTCAGTATTAAATCAATACCTCAGCATGGTGTTACCTATGGTGCACTCTGATTGATGCAATATAAAACCAAGATTGTTGCCATTTAAAGTGATTTAAAAATCCCATAGTATATTTCACAAGAAAAGAACTATTAGTCCCTGTGTCTTGACCAATTTCCAGCTTGTATGATTTACATTTTGCCTTGCTACATTTCCTCTGTATTCTCAATTAGATACAGCATACTTTACTGCTGACCTATTAGCTGTAGTGGAGTGTTGTGTGCTGTTCAAAAATTGCTGGTTTTCACACCATCGTTGAATGGCCTTCTGTGGTCAGCAACAGGACTGTACAATCATAAATGTTAGTAATGCTTTCTAAGTTGCTTTAGGATCCATCCAGAGGAGACACTATCTACCACTCTGTCCTCCTACCTCTTTAATCACTCCTACAGCATATGCTTCGGATGATTCTCCTCATCTGCCCTTCAATTTTCAGTGGGAGCTCCATAGGACCCTGTTCTTGGTCCCCTTTCCTTCTCCCTCTATATCTTATCCACAACAACAAATTCAACAACTCTCTATGCTGTTGACTCACAGGTCAAACTCTCCCCCAGAGCTGGCCCCTTCTGTCCAAAGTAAAATCTTGGTTTGTCTCTCTGACATCATCTGGTAGACATCTAGCCATCAGCTCAAGATCAACTTGGCTAAAACCGAGTTCTTAATCTGTCCCCCAAACTCTCCCTGTTCCCTTCTTTCTCAATCCCTGTAAACAACATCGCCATGCTGCCTGTCACTCAGTCCCATAAACTGGGCATCCTCTTCCACTCGGTCCTCTCTCTAGCTCCTCACACCCAGCTTTATGTCTAAACCTTGCTGATTCTTTCTGAATAACATCTCTAAGATGCAGCATTTCCCATCATCCATACAACAAACTCTCATCCAAGCTCTCATCAGCTTGCATCTCAATTACTTCAACATCCTTTTTGTGGCTTTGACAAATACAGTCTTGCCCCACTCACATCCATTCAGAATGCTGTTGCAAAGATTATTTTCCAAGTCAGTCACTTGGACCATGTCACCCCTCTCTTTGCATCCCTCCACTGGTTCCTCCTCCTCTAGTGCAAACAAACAAACTGCTTGCATTTGCTTTCAAGGCCTTCACAGTCAATCAACACACTATCTATCTCTCATCCACTCTCAAACTGTCAACACCAACCTTCAACTGGCCCATAATTGCCAGTCTCTATTGCCTACTTGTTAATTTTCACACAAGCACCTTTGTGCGCTGCCCAATATGCTTGGGATGTGATCCATGTAAACCTCCACAAAGCTACCTCATTTACACCTTCAAATCCATAGGCTGTCCTTTGCTAAGATGCCTACCAAAAGATTGACATCAGTTAGGTTGCTGGTATACTGAGACTACTGCCTATCATGCTGACCAATATTGTCTCATTGTTTCCTTGTACTCCTCCATAGCTTGGCCTGTATCCACCTGTTATCTTTTCTCTTATACTTAGATTGTAACTACTTTCTTTTTATTCTGTGTTTGTACAGCACCTAGCACAATGGGGACCTGATCCATGAGTATAAATGTCAGAACATTATCATCAAAATCCAGTGTTTAGTTTTAAGGTAAAGCTAGGGAAACAAACCAAAGCCACTAAGAAAAGGCAACTGAAAAGATAACAAAACAAAACTAGAGTTTTAGAATCATTGGTGATGGGATTGGGAGGAACCTCAGGTTGCTCTAAGGCCAAGACTCTACTTTCTTAAGTAGGAAAGATTCTACATTATACTCTCCACGAGACAAATCTTTAATCCTCAGTCAGCCCCAATGCAGGCAAATTCCCCATTGACATTAGAGAGCTTTGAGTAAAGACTTGAGGATTTATATTCATAAGGACTTGAAAATCTCTACTCTTCATTTGCATAAACCTTGTGCAAATCTTACAGGCCAAAGATTAAGAAGCTATTTGTTTTGGAAAAGCTTATTTATTTTAAATATTGGATACCTAACAGACCTAGCAATCAAATTTTTGTGGATCTATAGAGTGCAGCCATAAAACAAAATGGGCTCTCCCTGCGCAATTATATCGCATGCAACACCAAATTAATAAGAAATGATGTGACATCCATTATAATGTGCCACCCATTTTGATAAAGCTCATTGGAAGTACTGAAATCAGGAAACTCTGATTTGAAATGAGCCTCTTGAATTTGTTTTCACTTTCACCTTTCATTTAATCTTGTAGTTTTAGTTTTGTTTTACAGAAAAGTACATCCATAAATTGCTAACATATGGAAAGTTCCCTCTTACATATTGCTTTAGAATTCTAATGAGTGCATAACAAGTAACTTTTTAATGAGGTTCCAGTGAGATCTAATAGATTTTCAAATAGAATTAAAAATTATGATCAGTGGTCATAGAGGTGAAGTTCCCTTGTCATAAACAAGGACTCTTTGATTATACTGTCAAACTTTAATATCTCACCCCAAGACATAAGAACATGTAATTGTATGACACTATGTATAGTTTAAGTAGATTTCATATATGGTCAAAAGTTTTTTTCCATTCCTGTGTTCTGACTATAACTGTAATTATATTACATAGCCCATAGTACTCAGATCTTTCATATTTTTAGTTTAAACTGTAAATTGAGATGTTACTTTTGATCAAGCTCTGCATTTCTAAATGGAATTGTGATAACACTGGTCTCTGCAGTAGATTCAGAGATGTTGAAAGACATGTTAGAAACTCCCAAGGTATACTTTATATACTTCTGGGAATTATAGGCTGGGTAGGTGGATAGGTGAGTAGAAAAAAATACAAAAATTTCAGAAAGGTTGACTGGAGCAGTATACACTGAGTTTGATTTTCTGTTTGGACAAAACCTAATCTGCAAGGTTCGGACCACTCTCAGTTCCCAGAATCTAGGCCAAAGTGAAATGTAAATAAAGAGAATTAAAGATATGTACGTCCTATAACTCTTGTACAGTCCTAGAGGGGTGAAAGTACATTGGGTTTGCTCCTATTGAAATCAGTGAAAGTTCAATTGGAGAAGAAAAAAGTAATTTAGGTGAAAGTCTGACAAGCAAGTCCAGTTTACTAAAGAAAAAGCAGCTAAGTGCTAACGAGGTTGTTAGGAAAGTTTCTCTCTTCCTTACCAAAGGTAAATGTGTGTTTTATTTATCTGTTCTGTTTCTTGTTTGGCATATAGGCTTTATGTTCCTTTTTTATAGTCTATAAATAAAGGTCTAATTTTATCATTAGAAATGCTGATTTTCAATACTGGAAGACAAACTCTAGATTGATTTGCCATCCTCATACCCTAGATTTAAAAAAATAGACAATGGGAGGGATATTGGGGAACTTCATTCTACCCAGAGGCCTCAATCAAGGTCAGGCCCCCTAATTTGAGGACACCAGATACCCTCCTCCCCCACAAAAACACAGCTCCTGCCCTGAATTAATGTTAACCTGATCCTGCAAACATTTAATGCAGATGTTTTAACATCATGAGTAGTCTCAATGACTGCTCCCATGTGTAAAGTTAAACACTGAAAAATACTTACAGGATTGGGGTCTATTGTCTAAAAAAAATTTACCTCACATTTTAAAAGCCATTAAAACTTTTTCCCTTAAAAACACACACACACACACCCCACTGTTTGTAAACTTGAGATAATTTTTCCCAAAGAATTAGGCACCTATGTCAATCTTTAGCCCGGCAAAATCTTTTACACAGATGCAATTCAAATACACATCACCTGTAGCTGAAAATCATTATCCACTTCAAATGAGTTTGGTGTCCTCTGTCCAATTTCCAGGGGACAAGCACCCACATCAAGAAAACCACTGTGGCTGTGGCCTTGCTGCCAAACCCAGTTAAGACAGAGCCAGGATTATTAAATAGCTAAAGTGAACATTCAAACCACTTGTTCAGGTAGAGTAAGCTGACTTCCTGCCAGGACAAGGGTCTCCCAAGGAAGAAGGGCTGCTGGAACTTCACTAACAGGAGTTTAAGACTGGATAAGTCTGGTGAAGCTTGGTCCCATGCTAGAATCATTCCCTTTAATGCTGACCTAGAGCTGAACTCTTGGGTCAAGTGGGCAGGGAGAGCTCCTTGGTGGTCTTAGCAGAAGAACTCAAACATGAAGTGCAAGGGAGAAGACAAAAAGAGAAGGGGAAGGAAAAGGAAGAAGAGAAGAGAAGTAAAAGAGAGGGAAAAAGTAATGTGCGGGGAGGGAGGAGAGTGAAAGCCAGGGGGAAGGGAAGGCGAGGGGAGGGAGGAGAGTCAAAGCC
>ML677085.1:7305964-7353864 GCA_007922155.1 Mesoclemmys tuberculata
AAAGCCAGGGGGAAGGGAAGGCGAGGGAAGCGCGGAGAGTGAAAGGGAGGAGAACAGCGGGAGAAGGAAGGGGAAAGGAGAAGAATAAAAGAGGCGGAAGAAAGTGAGAAAAGGAGACAGCAGAGGCGAAGGTCGGCCCCGCGCTCGGCCGGCGGAGGGGCTCTGGAGCCGGTTTGCCGCCCCTGGCTAGGAGCGGAGCAGTCTGGCGGGCAGCGCTGGCCGGAGCCCACGTCGCTCCCCTGTGGCGGGGGGGGGGGGGCCGGGGCGGGGGGGGGGGGGGGCAGGGCACGGCAGTGGGCGGGGCGAGGGGCGCGGCGAGGGGCGGGGCGGGCTCGCAGTCGGCACTGACTGACTCGCCCCGGCTCGGGACAGCGCTCGGCCTGGGCTCTCCGTCCCGCAGCTCCGCGCCGCCGGCCCCGCCGTGCTCCGCTGCCCCGAGGCGGGTGAGTGCCGGGGGCCGCGCGGGGGCCGCTGCCCGGCGGGCGGGCGGGCAGGGCAGTGGAGTCCCCCCTTCGGCAGCGCGGCAGTTCCTGCCCCGCCTGGCGCCGGGTGAATGAGGAAGCGGCACGGGCGCTGCCGCGCGGAGCGGAGCGGAGCGGCTCGTGCCGTGATGGCGGGGCCCTCGGGGCCGCCCGTCCCCTCTCCGGCGGGCCCTGGGGCTCGGGTTCCCCTCGCAGCAGCCGGGGGAGGGTCGCTGCTTTTCGGCTCCGTCTGCGGGTCGGGGACGCTCCTGTAAGGCGGGGGGGGGGGGGGGCCGGCCCCGCCGCGCCTCCCCCCGCGCGCTCCCTGCGGGCGGCCGGCGGCGGCGTGAGGGGAGGGCGCGCGGCTGGCGCGGGCAGTTGGCGGAGGTTGCCGCTGCCGCGTGCCGCGGGGATCACTTCGCCCCGGCCTGCGCGTCGTAGCAGCCTCCATGCTCCGAGGGATGCTCTCTCCTCTCCTCTCCTCTCCTCTCCTGTTGGCGGAGCCGCCCCGAGAGCGGGCTCAGGTGGCTGAGTGAAACTTCGGCTTTAAACGTGGGCTTCGCCCTGCGCGTGTCTTCTGGGTTAGGGACGCTCCGCTGCGTGCCTGGAAATCAGGGAGCAGGGCTACCTGGGGCTTGGCCCGTCGGCTTGGCAGCCTTGTTTGCTGACATCGGATCCTGTGTTCCTTCCCGGGTGAATGTGCTTCTAAGATTTTCCTTCCCGGGGCCTGCGGCAAATGCCTGACTTCTGACACACCAAACTTCGCTCAAGTGTAAAAGCTGGTCTGGGGTGTTTATAAATCAGCCAGGGATTTTGTTGAATGGCTTCCTGAATATTATGAGCCAGGGCAATAAACATAATATTGAAACAGGGGACGCTGGTTAGCCTTAGCTAAATAGTGACTATAAAAGCTGATGCCAAGTCATATATATATATATGTATAATACTCGATTTGCATAACAAAACCTGAATCTAGTGCATTTAGAAATCCGATACAAAAGCCTTCATAGCTGATTTGTGTTTCCAGTCTTCTTGAGCGGGTGGGAGCTGGCAACAGTACATAGAACTTTTTGAAACCATCGTTGCTGAAATATAGTCAACAAGACAATTGATGCTAATCAAATAGTTCTTGCAACGAATGACGGAAGTTTGTTTACTTAGGTGTTGCCAGTGATCAGGAGGTTTTTGTTAACGTTAATACACTGCCATAAGGATGCTAACTCTTGGATGGAGTTGTATCCCTGTGTGTGAGATGGCTCAGTTGTCTGAATGAGAGACTTCTTTTTTTCTTTAATGTGGACTTTGTCCTTAGCATGTCTTTGGGTATCACTGTGATAATACTGATCATAAGCTCCAGGAAGCACAGCTAACCTGGACAGGGAAACTGTGTTCAGGGAGGAGTCATTATTTGGTTCATACAATTTAAGGAATGCTACAGATTGAAATTGATTTATCCATACATCAGCTATAAATTAGATTATAAAACATCCTTAGCGTCTGTTGATTTAGGAGATGAAGTAGCATATCAGCTGAACAGATTTTAAAAATATATATACATACCAAAAGCAAATGGCCGCAAAGCTGAGTTATCAATGAGCTAAGCAAATTGTAACTATATGACAAAATAATGGAATTCTTATGTCTTCAACCCCATTCGAATATCTGGAGCTTGTGTAACCCATGTGTGTGAGTGTGTCAGTGAATGAATGAGAGACAGGTCCTGCCGTGTTGATCCAGAATATGGGTTTTTACAGCTCCCAACTACAGAGCCTTGGCTCTTTCACTCAAGCTGAAGCAGCTCATGTAGTTAGCTTTTGAGGCCCTTGGTTCAAATCCTGTCATGTCAGTCAAGATTGTATCTGCCACATTTGCATTTAATATAGATACTAAGTATGGTAATCTTAGTCTTTAGCCCAGATATGTGCATCATCAGTTTCTATTTCTCAAGCAAAGCTATTGGATATGCAGCACACTTAAGCTGTATAAATAATCAGCATGTCAAAATAAAATCTTTCACTAAGTGATCATATCTGAAATCTTAGTTTACAGGTGGTGGTTGGATATTGTGCTGTGTCTCTCCTAAAAAGGATAGCGCAGAAGAGGTAATTGTTTGGACATAGGAACTGCCAAGCTCGGTAAAATCCAAAGTCCATCTAGTCCACTATCCTCTCTATTGACTGTGGCAAGTACCAAGGGAAGATGTATAAACCCCACTGAAGGCAGATGGGAGATAGTCTGCTCCTGTATTGTCTCACTCTGTTAATCTCAAATAGTTAGAAATTGGTTTAACATGAAGTTAAATGTCTCTAACAAAAGTTAGCATTTAACTTTCATAATTCTGGATGTTCTTTTTATCCTTATAAATGTTCAGTTTCTTTTGAATTTTAGTAAATTCTTGCCCTAAATGTGTGCATGAGGCAATGTCTACACAGCGCTCAGAGGTGTGATTTGCAGTTTGGGTAGGCATACCCATGCTTGCTTAAATCTAGCTAACCCACTGAAAGAGCAGAGAAGGCATGGGCTTTCCAAGACTCCTTGGACCCCATGGGTATGTACTCACATTGCTAGTCCACACTGAGGTCTGTGCTGCTGCATCTTCACTGCCATTTTAGTGAGCTAGCTAGATTAAAGCTAGCATGGATATACCTACCCAAGATGTAAATCACATGTCCGGTTGCGGTGTAGGTGTACTCCAAGTGCTTCTGTTACTCAGTACGCTAGCTACTGTCTAATATGCCGGCAAGCAAGGCTCAGCACCAAAGAAACATCCATAGAAAGCAATGCCATTGAGTTTTGAGGTGACTGCAGTTTGTCAAGCCAAAGCAGCAATATTGTAGCTTTCCTGAAAGGTTCCCTAATTGCTCCACATGTTGAGTCTATAGCCTAGGACGCTTGTGTAAGATGATGGAGACCCCAGTTCAAACCTCTCTCTCCCAGATGAGTGTCGTAATGACTGAGCTACTTCAGTAGTTTAAAAAAATATATATATTCAGCATTTCCTGTTTAGAGCAGTTCCTGAAAACATCTGTTACAAGAATGTGTGAATTAATATCTAATATTCTGACTGGTGGATTATCAGTTACCCAGAGCCACAGTGCAGAATCTGCAAACTTTGGGGAAAGAGTTAAACACTGCAGATTTCAACACACAGCTTCAGAATATTATCATCTTTTTCATCTTCTACTTTCTACCTCAAGTCAATTGTTAAAATACAATCTCTGGGTTCCAAAAATGCATTCCAATGCTGAAATTTAAAAATACGGTATCCTTTATCTTACTCTTTTTTTATAATACTCTTCTTGACTTAAGGTTCTATGCTGTCGTCTTTATAAAACCTTCTTACAAATGGCTCTCAATTAAGCATTAACTGTTTAAAATACAGTATTTCTAAAGGGGCTTAGAGACCGAAAGGCTAAAAACTATACACTTTGGAATTTTAAACCAAAATTTCTACAACATGAAAAATATTATTCCATTATGCGCTAATTAAATGATTTTGTGTAATAGTAAATGAAACAGTCTAATTCTAGGAATTTAAACTTAGCCGTCAAGTTATTATCGCTGCTCAGTGGCAATGAATGGCTCAATATGAGAGCACAGGCAACCATCATCTATTATAAAGCTCTGTTGATGTAAGGTCAATATAGTTATTAAATGCAGCACAGAATCATTGTTTGTCTGATGTGAAGTAGAATTCATAGAAAGTAGCTTGAGTTCTGTCCCCTCAGTAACTGAGCCAAGAAGACACCACCTTATTTAAAATAGTAATTCCCATTCTGAGACAAACCTGACAAAAAGAGATCTCTTAAACATAGGAAGCAATTTACTTTGTCTGGTACCTTGTCCATCCCATAACTATTTAAATATATTTGTTTCTTTAAATAACTTACAGCCTACCTTTTCCTTGTGCTTGTACAGTCATAGTTCCGTCACTGTGACATTGGTCTGGTGAGACTGAAATACTGGGGTATAATAAATTCAGATGTCTGACCTCGCAGCACAGTGAAGAGAAGATGGGCTGTGAGGAAGGAAGCTCAGCTTAAACATTATTACTTTTGCTGGCTTGCTCATTTTGGAAGGATATTTTAAAAAACAAGCAAACAAACAAAAACAACCACGCCCACCAAATGTATTTCCTTATCTGAATAATAGATTACAGAAATATATTTATTAATAACAAGTTTTTGTATTAAAGCCACTCTCTAAATGGGCCCTAGGCCTAAAATTAGAGCTGCCATTCTAATTTCTGCTTCAAGGACATGTACATTATGTCCCTCTGCTTTGCTTGTCTACTTAATTTTTGGGAGTAGATAAGAGATTTATGTGTTCTAGATCTCAGCTCTCTAATGAGCTGGACTTCAGATCTTAGATCTCAGATTTGAGGAAGAAATAAGAAACTCTTCTTCCCTCACAAGCAAGATCAGAAAGACATTTACTTCCCACGAAAAAAGTTGAGTAGACCGACCAGGCCTTGAAACATCAGACAGTACACAAAGGCCGATAGGAAAGATGAAAGGAAAGGAGAGAACCATCAGTGAAGTCCCAGAGTAACCCACTTGTTAGAAACCCAACTCCTCCACTATCCTTGGCTGTTGAGAAGTTTGCTGGGACTCCTACCGAATGCTCTTTCTGGACTTTACTCTGGGCCTCCATTGTGCATATCAGCTTCTGGGTAGTAGGTGCCTGATAAACATGAACTCTTTTTCCTCTTCAGCCTTGTAACAATTTGGGAAGATCCATTACTATGCCTCTCCATGGCTTCCTTTGAGTCCTCCTCTCCCTGAATAGCCTCAGTGCCTGGTTTGGTTCCTGATAGTTTAACGGGTCCTGGATGCCAGCAGCGAAAGGGGTCTGAGTCTTGCAGAAGGATAAAATAAACATGGGTAATGGGAAATGTGCGTGCTCTCAGCTCCTATGACAATCAGGCCATTCAATATTTTTAAATGTGTTAGTTTATGGAGAAATTGAGGTATTGAGGCCCGCTTGCCAGGGAAAGCTTCCAAACCTGTCAGTGTCAAGAAGATTTCTTTTCCCACTAGACTGAATTAGATTTTGGACCTGTCAAATTTGCTATCACTTGTTATCTTTCTTTTTAATTTACAGGAATTCAGTTAGAATTGACGCTGTTCTAGCTAGTAGAAGGGAGGAGCGAGGAAAGATCCAAAGGCATAAACTGAGGTGCCAGATGGTAAAATTAAAATTTTATAAAATGTTTCTTCAACTAAAGGGGAGGGCAGGTCACAAAATTAATAACAAGCTATAGAACATGCCTTGTATTCCAGCCCAGGATCATTCTGTAACTCTGTTGACGGAGACAAGGAGCAAAGCAGTAGCTTGGCCCTCAGTTTACTGGAGACAATGCCTTGTGCCACTCAACGAGCAATTCAGAAGAAAGCCATCTATTCCTCCTTTACCAGCAGGACCATGATGATGAGATGCAAGTTCTTGGGGGTGATAAAGGGGTTAAAAGTTCAAGAAACTTGAACATCCTTGATCCATCTGAGATATAGAGGGCCTTTACAAATGGTTGAAATGTTGGTGCCACGTGGTTTGAAGGGCGTGTGTGTGTGTTTTATGTGTTCGTTAAACTTTTCGAATAAATGCATATTTTATTTTTACTTAATGCTTAAAGCTGAAGCTTTCAAAAGATGGAGACTTAATGGGAGTTGGATATTTAAAAATTTTAAATCCCTATTTAAAAATCCCTGCCTAAATATTTAAATACATTTTGATGCAAATACAGATTCACCTTTGTAAGTGATGGTGCTGTGTCAGTATGGCTGCTGCACATGATCGCACACTGAAATCAGTTTAATGTGATTGATATCTGACACTATAAAAGAAAAGCAGTTTCTATAAACAGAATTTCACAGAACATTTTACTTAAATAGAAATAATTTTAGGTATTTCTGTTCCTGTGAGTCTGGATTAACGTGCAGTTAGTATGCAGATTTGTGAGGTGCTGAGTGTTGAAAAGTTTATTTAAGAGTGCTTTGTCAAGCACATTCAGTTGGCATTTAGGCAGTGATAACTGCTTAATAAACTGTTCAGTGTGTTTCTATGGGGGTGTCAGATAATTTCGTAGAACTACAGCATGAGTACATGTATCATAATGGTTTTAGCTTGAAAGGGACATGCTCAAAGTTGCTAGGCCTTAAATTATACATATTCGACTATGTTTTGGAGTGTGTGTGTGTGTGGGGGGGTGCTTCTTGTTGCCTGTCTTTTTGAGCAAGCAGAGAATCAAAACTTAAAAAATTTGGCTCAGGAAAGGATTCCTGTGAATTACAATGTTCCGGGCTTGCAAGATCAGGCAGATTGGCAAAGTACTGAGGAGAACAAGAGATTAATTTGGGTCACATTACAGTCATGATGTAATGTCAGTCAGATTCTGTGCTTGGTTGGTATGACATCCAATAATGTATCTTTACAATTCACTGACAGTACTATTACTGTGTTGTTAACTTCTGTGAGCTCCCCAGTCATGGACCAAGATCCCATTATGCTAGGTGCTGTACATACCCATGGCACAAATCCAGCACCTGCCCTAAAGTGCTTAGTATGGATGATTTTCTCTGTTGGGACAGAAATACAAACCCCCTGAGATTATAAACTTGTTTGTTTTTCTTTTCATTGTGGATTAGATGGGTTGTGTGAAGTAGTATCCTGTTTCTGTTTCAACAGCAAACTGAATGGATCTGTCAGACCTTAAGAATGGCATTAATGTTTGTTTATGCAAAGGCCACTTTTTTCATTTACTTTTGTGACTACAGCACTATATCATCTGTCCTTGGATTGCAAAGGTGATTTAAAGATCACAGGCCTGGTTCTAATACTGGCTGTGTCATAGTCAACGCTTGCATATCTTGAAACCTGCATATCTTGAGCAATAGATCTCCCCCCCCCAAACATGAAAATTTATACATGTTGCTTGTTGGGAAATGAAAATCTAGTCCTGTTTTGGCTTAACCTAGTTTTTTATTACGTGATGGTTTCATGAGATAGGGAACGAAAAGGTGAAACTTACTCTTAGGACCCTTAAGTTAAAGGTCAAGTTATCTAATAAGCCTTTTAGAACCTCATTTTCTCCCTGGACCTTTGTATTGCAAACCTGTTAAAAGCAATGTTTGTGAATGTTGATTTTCGCCCTTCTTATCACTTTAAAGTCCTTGGTTTCTTGAGGAAGTGCAGTTTATCTTAGCTACCACATTTTTCTGCCTGACTAAGGAACTTGCCAAACCTGAACACTCAGCGATTACAGAGTTTAGTTCTCATCAAGCCTGTGGCAGCTCGTATGTTTTTCAATGCACCTGATTTACTTTGTGCCAACATGCAATATGGGCAGAGTTACAGCGAGGAGGAAGTCTTATTGTTTGTTGTGATATCAGACTGGTCTTTTTATTTATCTGCTGATTGATACACATTTCTGGAAACTTGTGGCCAGGTATTTAAAGGTATTTAGGTGTCTAAAGATGCAGCTAGGGGCCTAGTGGGATTTTCAAAAGCACCTAACTCCCATTGAAACCAATGGGACTTAGGTGCCTAGGTGCTTCTGAAAATCCTAAATACCTTGAAAAATCTGGCTCTTAGTCAAATATGGACCAGATACTGCAAGCCTCTTACTCATTCAAAACTCAATTGTAATTTCAATGCAGCTTAGTTAGTCTATTGCTAACACAGCGATTTGGTGAGTTTTTTTTAAAACTGAACTTCCCAGGCAGTGTGCATATTTGCCAAAACCTTTTGTTTAGGAATTACTTTGAACTGGGTGGGTAGCAAAGTGAGGCATGAGGCTTTTTCATTTAAAGAAAACTTGCTGCATGAGAAATTAATGACAATGGAGAAACTCTGGGCCAAATCCTTCCATAGTACCATCCCTTTGAAATATAGGTAGCAAGATCCACCCCAGGCCTTTGATTTGCAGTTGTCAGAAGACGTTCAATGATGGAGCTGAATGAGCATCATTCAAGTACTTAGAAATTTTTTTTGTTTAAAATGAAACTGTTTTAATTCTGGGAATCCCGTAGTAAAATGATAGCTTTTGTAATGCCACCTGGGTGACTTTGCACTTGGCTGGCTCAGCTAAGTAACTAAAAGAAGGGAGTGCTTATCTAATTTTTTTTAGTGTTACTTGGATTATGCCAGTGTAAATGCTAGCTTGTGACAGTGGCGTAATTATGTCATATAATATTTTAATGGAAAGCTTTTGTCTAGGTAAGATTTATTGCTTATTTTTAACAGTTTCTGATTCACTTAAATACACGTAAGGAAAGAACATCACTGTATGTATTTATTTAGGGATGGGTGGGTGTATTCCTCTTGTTAAGTTCTCATGCTTTTGACAGCAAACTTTGCTTCCTTTATATATTCAAGTAGTAATTCCTACAATAAGATCTAAAACCCCAAACAGTCATACAAGTATATTTGCCTGTGAAGGGGTAGAAGTTGATTTGACTAAAGATGCTTTCAGTATCGACAGTAGACTGTTCAAAGGCACCTGGAGATCTTTGCTGCAAAAATACCCTATTTCTCATAGTCTCTAGTGCAGAGATACTCAGAGATCAGTGGTTCAACAGCCAAATTAGCCATCCACATTACCCAAAAGAACCACAGTAGTGTGAATTAATTAATTTATTTACTAAAGTTGTATGTATTCATATTTAAACAGTATGATGGGAAATATTTAGTTTATATATCTATTCTACATCTTTATCTATATATATTATTCTCACAGCAAAATGACTGACCAAGTATTATTTTATCAATTACAATTGGTTAATAACATAGTAAAAGTATCCTGCTTGATTAATAACTTAGATGGGTTAGTTGAATTATTACACAGTTTTATTATCATCTGTTATAAAAAGCTGCATGAGACATATTAATTAGGCGCCTCAGTCTGAGTATTGCTGCTCTAGATCTTAAATGTGTGGTGTGATCATAGAGTGACTTAATTATTTATCATTCAGTAAAGCTGATCCATTAGAGCTCTGTTAATGCAGAATTTCCAGTGACTCCAGAAAAGTTTCACTGTGCTCTTATGCCTCTTTTGGCTGAGGACTGTGGCTTTCGGTGAACTAAAAAAATTCTTACCAAGTTAATATCTTGTCAGGAAATTGAGAGAGTTCACTGATACTATCCTTTGCTTGGGTTCCTTAGCAGCTGTCTGAAGCTGATTCTTGTCATTTCAGGTTAGTGAGTTTATCCTGGTTCACCCTGGGGATTATGTGGCTCAGGTGCACAAGAGCACAGCTGAATTGATTTTGATAGACTAAGAACTGACCCAAACTTGGAAGTCAGCCTTGGCTGTTGCTGATGGCTCAAATTGTATATGGATCAGAGGGAAGTCGTAGCCTCAGTGCTGAGGTCTCCCCGCTCCAAGTCACACCACTGCAGACGGGGACTCTGTCTCACCACTTCTCTAAACCCACTGCCAGGGGAAGAGGTAAAGAATGGGTGGACTGGAGGGTCTAGTAGACAAGGCTGCAGAACTCTTATGCCCCTTCTGATCCAGCAGAATAAACAATACAGCCTGAAGCCGTGTTATCTCATCCGTAGAGCTCCCTGCACTCTGGCCATAAAGACTCTTTGGTAATACAGCTGGTATAGAGTGGCTCTGCTATGGAACTGCAGGCTGCTGGAGGTCAGAGCCACTGTGAAGACAGAATGCTTGCTTCAGATCCCTGGGGGCCTGCCAGGTTAAGGAAGAGTCTCTAATTTATTCCACAAGGGGCAGGGAGGCTACCCCTGCAGTTCCACCCTGTGGAATAATAGAAAAGGAACTTTTTGAGGGGATCCTTGCAGAAACGTCTGTCTTTTAGGGACCCCTTATACAGGATTTTCTAAAGGAAGGGATTATTTGGGCCAAAGGGTTTATAGGGCCTTCCTGTTGACTTGCTTGGAGATTTGGCCTGGAATCTCTAGTTAAAAACAAAAAAACAGACTAGTTTCTATAGAATGACCATTAAAATTGTGGAATCTACCATCTGCTTGTGCCTCGCCCTTCCACCTCTAGTTGAACCAGGTTATTACCTTAGTGCTTAGTTAGTTAGTACTCTGTCTGCAGTAGGTTGAACTTGCTCCTTTGTGTAAGCACTTTGGAAATCTCTTGAAATTGAAAGGTGTTTATGAGCTCACATTTCTCTCATTAATTTAATCAGAAATGGGTCTCGTTGTGACAAAGGTTGGGTTTTAAAAGAGGATGTCTGGCAAGTGAAAGCATAGTTTCATTTTACCTAGAGTGAAGGTTCTTGGATAGAAAAAATGACATCAGGCTTTGCTGTTTGCTTTGTATGATTTTTTTTAAATTATGATTTCCACACTTCTCTGGTTTCCAGAGCAGTAGTCCCCTGGGTCCCAAAGAGTGGGCTGCCAACTGTTCCCATAGTGGTCTTCCCAGTAGAGCCATGGTACCACAACTTCCTTGTACTCCTGAGACTGAACCCCGGGCATCCTGAAGGCCTGTGAACATGGCCATTGACTCCTGATGGGCTAGCCCTCAGCTCTGCCTCTCTTGCATTATGCTGGAAAGAAAAGGGGAAAGGTGGTGTTTTGGTTTGTTCTGACCTCAGCTCGCCTCTTTTTCTTCCTCTGATGAAGAGTGGAAGGCACAGAGTGGATGTGAGATCCCTTGTTGCAGGGAGCTAGCAGTCAAGTGTACAAGGTCTTAAGGTACAGTGAACCAGGAGTGCTACTTGGGCTCTGAGCAAGGGGAGAGCCAGAATTTTCCTTCTGGAGAAAGGTAGGAGAACTGGTGCATGTGTAGCATGCATTGACGGGAATGGGGACTTGTGAATGAGGAAAAGCAGGAATGGGGAGACAGAAACACAGTGTAGAGTGTGTCATAACTAGAGAGGCTGGAATCAAGAGGGATTATAATGGGATACTGGGCTAGAGGAGAGAACAGAAATGGGAGAGCAAGGCGATGGGGAAGTTGAACTGGCTTAAGGAGGGGCCTGAGATATTGGAGGAGCAAATAGTGCATAATATGGGAAATTATAATTATCCTGAAAAAATACAGAAGACCATGTTTTCAAGCCATATGTTGCTGCTTACCATTGCTGATCCATGTGTATCTGGGATGCAGCATACCAGTGTTGTACTCGCATGCTTTCTGGATGTTTCACTAAGTTTCTTGGAACTCTGGCTTTTATTATAAGGTTCTGGGAAAGAGCTGAAAGAGAGCACACTGGGATTGGGGTTGGTGGAAGAAGTCATGCACTGCTTCTTTGTAACTCTATCCTTTACTTTGCATTAATGTATAAACTGTTTTTCTTCAACAAGTGCCCCCTAATGCTCTTAACTGTCTCCAAAGGCAATCCCAGGGCTTTAGTAAAATATGTTTGTATGTCTGCTGGATTGATCTTCTGACCTATGTTGGGTATTGTAATTTGGATCTATCTACTTTCCTTTTCCAGTGGGTAAAAATAAGCAAATGTAGCTTTGCTTGAGAGAAGCATTTCTTTAAAAATTAGATGACATAATAAAATGGTTTTCTTCACACAGGTTTAATATCTTGTGGTGGTTGTACCTCATTATTTTAAGGCTTGGAGTTGACACTCGTGTTCTACCTGGGGAAGTTCAATGTGGACGACTTATGGCTGAAAACTATTTGTAATTTAGAAGCTTCCCCTATGCTTTTTTGTTTTGTCTCATTATCTCTTTATTTCTTATCATTTAGCAGCTATGGGTCTGATCTTATTCTAATTAAAGTTAGTGATAAAAATTGCACTGACTACAATAAGAGTAAGCCCCAAATCCTTAGCTCAGTCAAGAGCTGGTAACTGTTCGCAGTTGTGTATTAAGCTCATCAGGCATGTAATTGGATTTTGGAAGTGCATTGTGACACTCATCCATTATTCACTAAACTTCCAGACAGAATAAAAATGTATTGCAAATCTTATAATACATGTTCTCTTATTTCAAAAGCTGCTGACAGTATAACAGGCTGCAACAGTACTGGCTTAACAGTTTTTCACATAAATGCTATGTGGGTTTTAACATGCTATATTAGGTTACCTTTGCCACCTGAGTGGCACAAGTGTTGAGAATATTTGTATCTATAATTAGGTGGACTTTACTGTTTTCCCAGGAATCCTGGATGGATTTTCCAGGTATGGTAGTTACTGGTGCAGAAGACTTCCAAGAAGGATCTTGGTACTAAATGTTCGCAGTGTTCTTGTAATCATGTTGCTCCCAGGATATTAGAGAGACAAGGTGGGTGAGGTAATGTTTATTGGACCAACTTCTGTTGGTGAGAGACAGCTCTTCTGCATGTCTGAGAAAGGTGCTTAAAGTGTCACAGTTAAATACGAAGTGGAACAGATTTGTTTAGCATAAATCATTAATACATATCGTAAGATTATGAGCTAAAGAAGACTTTCTCAAAGTTGATCCAGTAAAAGACATTACCTCATCCACTTTGTCTCTGTCATATTGTCAGAGACCTTTCAAGGTGACCCATTAACACTTCTACAGTGATAAGACAAAAAAGGGGGTTAGTGGTTATAGATTGTGGTAATAAGCCATAAATCCAATGTCTTTATTAAGTCCATGATTTTTAGGATGTAGCAAAGTTATGAATTTAACTTCCTCGTCTCATCTTTTGAAGGTGTTGTGCATGTTTCCTTTGAGAACAAGGACTAGGAGATCAGATGTGGAGTTATGCTGTTGTGAGAAGTGTTCACTGATGGATGATGGGGTGTTTTTCTGTTTTATCAGTTTTCCTTGTGAGTTCATTTGAGAACATACATAGGTGTTAGTGGGACCTGGTTTGTGGGGAGTTTGCTTCTGATGATGATCTTGGTGAAGTTTGGGGGGTTGTTTGAAGAGCAGAAGAGGGGTTTTGGGAAGGATTTCTTCTCTTGCTACTAAATGTTCAATATTGGCTCTTAGAAAGTACATATAAATTATGGTAGAGATACATATATGTACCTATTTTCTTGGTTTTGTGAGGTCATGGGTTTGTGTGTAATAAGTAGGGAGGAGGAGAACCAGTTTAATTTATTTGATTGAGCAATAAAAACTGTGTTTGAGCACCATTGGGTGGAAACAGAAAAGACAGATTATGAAAAGTTCCGCCTCTAAATAATTCATGATGTGATGTGTATACATTTTTGTATGAAGTTAGTGAGTATCTCTGAAACAGATACAGTATATCATGATTTTTGGAGTATTTTAGCTAAAATTCTAACTTTTATGTTTCTGCCATGACAACTAACCAACCTGATCAATGTGTAAAAATCTCAAATTATATGGAGGACTAGACTAAGGCCCATTCAGACTGGTTAAAGGGAGACAGTCAACTTGAAAATCACTTTTTTTTTTTTTTTTTTTTTTTGCCAGAAAATGTTATACCTACAAGAACATTTGTGTTGACTATAGTGGAAATGATTTAGTGAATAACAATTACTTGTCTGTGCTTTAGTTTATTAGCTTTGTGTGTAGACTGAGAGTTCCTTCCTGTGTTGAAACGTTTTTACAAACATCAGCAAGGGAGCAGAAGACCCCTTAATTATTGTAAAGAATTTTAAAATAATAAAAATATTTAATGACATACCATTTAAAGGGTGCTGCAGATCAGACACTTGATTACAAAAATTTTGACCAGCTGCGAGAGAGAGACACATAACCATCTTTACATCAGCTGGAGACTTTATGCTATTTGAAAATGGGCTGAGGTGCGGGGGTTGTGAATTATTGGAAACCCTGATCTGGGTACCAAATTCCCCTACTTTGTGTTGCCTTTCTTGCCTGTTTCCCCTCAAACTAATTTCCTCAGTTCTTCTGCTCAGTGCTGCTTTCCAATGGTAAATTGATCCAGACAGCATAGTAATTTGTGATTGAGTCTTAGCAGTGGGCAATGAAGATTATGTAATTTAGTTTTGAATTAAGGATTTACATTTATTTAGCACTGGCGGTTCAGAAAGAGCCCAAACACACTGAATTTCATAAACCGATTAAAGTATGTTGGTGTGGTACATAAAAATAGACAGCTCTACGTGTATAGAGTATACGCACGTCTAGTTATTATACCAGTCACATAAGGGTGTGTAAATTCACTTGTAAAGTTTTTATAAAGTGCTTTGGGCACATTTGGGCTTTATTATTATTTATATTACCATAGCCCTTAAGAGCTCTAGTTGTCAACCGGGACCCCATTGTGCTAGGTGCTGTACAAACACACAATATCCACTTGGCTCTTGAGAACAGTTATAATTTTGTTAGGCCTTTTGTCTTTGTCTTATCCAAAAGGTGATGATGCCATTACCCCCAGGCACTATGCGGGAGAGCACTGATGAAATGTTACTTAATTGCCAACATCCATTTGTGAGCACATTCTGTAGGTTTTTCTTCATAGTCTTCCTTACAAGTATCTAGCTCTGTGACCTGCTAAGTGCACTATGTAAAATATGGTTGCAGTATTACACTGTGGTAGGGAAACACTGTAGAGCAGTGGTTCCCAACCTGTGGCCCAGGGAGGCTTTCAAAGTCCACTCCCATCCTGCTGGCTGCAAAGGCAGCTGCTGCCTAAGGACCCAGGCGGAGCATTGTCGCGGGGCTAAAAGACCAGTGTAAGCTCTTCCTAAGCTTTCTAAGATTAGCACTTCCCTCCCCCTGGGTGTAGAGGGGAGCATGCCAGAAAGGCAAAGTGCTCTGCTTGGGCCCCAGGCACTGGACTCTCTGCTGGAGCCAGAAGGAGAGGAGCGCTGATCTCCTGTCCTCCTGGCTGCAGAAGGGAGCCACTGCTTAGGGACCCAGATGGAGCACACAACACTACAAGATGCTGCAATTTCCCTGCTGTAGCCAGATCAGCACCGCTTTCCAGGTAAAGTGCTCTACCTGGGTCCATAGGTGCTGGGGTCCCTGCTGGAGCCGGAGGGAGGGGAGATCAGTGCTCCCTTCTGTTGCCTGATTTTGGCTGTTTAATAATTTGAGTGAGGTTATAGGCACGCTTAGAGATCTGATGAGAAGATAATGAGATTCTAGTCCTGGAGTTCTACAAGGGCCCCTGGGGTGCACAACAGGAATGCTCACACTGATAACCAAATATATATAGTTTTACAGACTTCTATTAAGATGGCATAGAATAATAGACAAATGGATAATGATTAGGATTACAGTCTTCTTAAAACACGTGAAAGATATATATCATCTATATAGATATTACACCTTTCCCTGATGACCTGGTTGAGATAGATGTCTGGTTCCTCAGTTCTTGAATGGAGGGGTGTAGAGCTAGGCAGTGCTAGAGAGCTGAGCTATACGTATGTGTGTGTGTATGTATATGTGTGTGTATATGTGTGTGTGTGTGTGTGTATATATGTATGTATATATATGTATATGTATGTATATGTGTATATATATGTATATGTATATATATATATAAGGCTAAGACTACGAATAATACTAAAAAGTATAAACTAAGAACAAAGACCCTAACCAAAGCCAACACAAAAGAAGCCCAAAAGAAGAAGTAGCTGACAATCACCCAATTAACATGGTTTGCCCTTTTTATACTCTGAACAACATGGGTCCTCTTTCTAAGTCCAAACTTGGCTTCTTCACCCACAAATTATTAGGGTATACTTATTCTATCGGCCGTCAGGTTTGTGCGTATTATTGACGCACTTGTCTTCTCTCCAGATTGTTCACTCATCTCTCCTTTGTTGTTTCTGGCCCTTTCTGTGAATGGCGTATCTCTGAAGTTTACTTGTGGCATAAACTGAGGCTGTCTTGGTGCCTCCTGACTTATCTAGGGTAAAGGTTATAACCATATGTGTAACTTGCAATTTTCTGGGCCATAGGTCCCGAGCATGTATATGCTAATGGCCTTAGATTGTCATACAAGATGTGGCCTGTAGGTTTCTTGCATTGCAGCTGTAATACCGTGACACAAATCTGAGTCTGTTATAATAAAACAGATAGGTACGTTTATAGAGAAAAGTACATATGTGCAAGCAAGCAGGCTAGTCCTGTAAGCTACATCTCCCCTGGCTCCAGCAGAGAGCCAAGTGCTCTGCCTGAGTCCCTTGGTGCTGGGGTCCCTGCCGGAGCCAGAAGGAGGGGAGCACTGATCTCCTGTCCCCTTGGCTGCAGTAGGGAGCCACTGCACAGGGACCCAACTGGAGCGCGCAAGGCTATAAGACAGGTGTGGTTTCCCTGTTGCAGCCGGTGGAGGGCGGGGAGTAGTTCAGCAAGGAGGGAGGCAGCCTCCTTGCTGAACTCCTGCCATCTGGCTGCAGTGGTGGTGGGAGAGGAGACTGCTTGCTGGCAGAGACCGGTGACCCTTCAGGGTTGTAAAAATTATATCTATGGCCCTCAAGCCAAAAAGGTTGGGAACCACTGGCCTAGAGCTACCTTGGTGTAATACATGGTTTTCAATGGAGTTACAGCAAAGGTAGACCTATTGATATGCATGTTCCTCTGGCCAATTTACTGAAGCATTAGAGTCCCTCATGGTGAACCTGGCTTATTATATATGTTTTATTTTTTTAAGTTGTTTAAATAACCAGGGTGATTATAAAGCAATGGTTGTGGTCTGGAATCGTATGTTGAAGGGTGTGCACTGGGAAGAGATGGGCGATTAGTCATTCCTACCTGTGTTCTTATTCTGTTGCCAAAGTTAGTTACGAAGACCAAAGATAACTAAAAGACAAATGTGGACAGAGGCACTCTGAAGTAGGCCCCACTTGTGTGTCTGCTGTTGCTGCTACTCTGAGATTTATGGTACTTTTTACTTTCTCCTTTTAAATGTTTTTTAAAGACTGACAAGTTAATTTAGTTTTCCCAATTGTAGTAGTTTCTGAGTGCAAGCGTTAGCCAGCAGTAAAACAGTATGGTTATGACCTTCTTGGAATTGCTTTTGCTCCAGGGTCTTGCTTTGGAAAGTCAGTTTAATATCATTCCTGATTTTTCTTAAACATTAAACACTACTTTGCCTGCTTAGTTTGCGTTAGAGAAAAGAATTTGCAAAACTCCCAATGAGGCATGTCGTTCAATACTGATATGCTTGAATGAGCAGGTATTTAAATATGTTGACTTGATCTAAGGCTGTAAACATCATGGCTGCAATGGAAGAGAAAACAAACTGAAGCAGGATCCAGGGAGAAAAAGGGATATAATGAGAGAGAGTGATGTACTGCTTAGGGTGCTGGGCAGGGAGTCAAGAGATGTGGGTACTATTTCCAGCTTGACTGCTGAATTGATGTTATCTTGGGAAAGTCATTTTCTCTGTGCTTCAGTTCATCTGTGAGAAATGATTGTCCTTCTTTTCTCCTACCCTTTCACTGCATTGTTTGCTTAAACTGTAAACTCTTCAGGACGGGGACTGTCCGTAGCCTAGCACAAACTGATCTTGATCGGAGTTGGGCCTCTGGGTGCTACTGTATTAAGAATAACAATTCAACAATGAGAGACTGTTGCCTGACTAATTTGTGTGAAATACAATATTGTGTCAAGGCTTCTAATGAAATGATCACAGGGTAAACAGTTCTGCTGACATGCAAGGTTGTAATTTGAAGACAACATTTAAAGGTAAAACAAATACCGGTAATGCTCTTGTACTTTTTTTTTCTTTCCTTTTTGCTGTTCGATCATACATAAAGAGGATCCTGAAATGTTGTTTTTTTGTTTTTTTCCCCCAACTTGTTTTATACTCAGGGCATCGTTCCTCTTTATTTATATGCATGAACTAGTAGACAAGATCTGCTCAAGGAATTAGTTCTATGGCCTGTGCTATACAGGTCAGACTAGGTGATCACAGTGGTCGCTTCTGGCCTTGGAATATGAGTAATGTTGGAATATAAGGCGCCCAATGAACAGTTACGTCACACATTTACGGAAATGCAATTTATGTGCAATGTGAATTGTGTAGTGGGAGATCCAGTATGCAGACCAAAGAACAATGTCCTTCCTACCATATGTATTGTAGTCTCACTTCCCCACAACCGCCACCCCTTATCAGTATCTTCTTCATTACAAACGTCTTGTAATGTATGTCATTCCAAGAAACAGAGAATGTTCTTTAAATATGCCTTAGATGAAAATTTGTTCATTTGAGAAGTTGGGTGCTAATAACGGTTATGGGCAAGTAATTCATTTTCTTAACGAGGAGCATGTTAGGGCGGGAGTGTGTTTGTAGCTTTTATTCCTTTCATGTGGGCCCTGGAATCTAGATGCTGATTGAATGTGACAGAATAATACAGGTGATTTCAAAATGCATTTAACACTATCTGTACTGGAATTGTCAAATTAGACATTGAATTGGCAGAATATAGTCAAGAATATAAACTTGTTTTAAAATAAAAGTTTTACATGTTTTGGTTGGGTGTTCTTACTGTGCAAATCTTTAGAGTCCAGCAGAAGAGATTGAATCAGTAATTGACATCACCAGCATGTTGCATAGTGGGGTGTTCCAGAACAGCAGAATGCATAGATTAGCAGTGCGGTGGATGTCATGGGATGGAAGGAGGGAGTCGGAGACACTTTTTTCCTAAAATTTTGCACTTTTGCTAGCACCAATTCAGGTCTATTGGTGCTAATGTTGGTAGGAGTGCTAGTGTAGACAAAGCATTGGTGTTTTAACTACTGTTGTCGAACTTCAAAGCACAGCCAAAACCAGATACCTCTGTCCTTCAGTTAGGCCTCTAGACCCTGTTTATGCTGCAAATGCAACCAAAATTAAGTACTGTAGTTAAACTTAGTTTTTGCCAAAATGTGTTCTAATGCTTGGTTGGTCCAGGCTGTCTGGATAGTGGCAAATAATGGTGTAACCAAAATGGTTCAGTCTGGGCAGAACCATCCTTCAATACCTTTTGAGCAAAACTAGAGTTTAATAACATTTAATTTTGTTTTCTACTAATGTAGATGGGCACACTAAGGAATCAGTCTGGGCATGTTGAACCAAATATTGTAGCTTGTTTAATAGTACTAGGATTTCAGTGGCTTCTGATATTAACACCCAGTGCTAGAAGTTTTTATACCTTAGTGGCTAAGTTTTGCTTGCATTTCCCAGACAAATAGTCATGTTGACTTCAATGCTAAGGCTGTTCACATAAGCAAGGCAATCAGTATTTGGTCCTTGGTTTTGGTGTTGCTGTTTCAATCTGGAATGGCCTGATCTGCACTCGAGCCTAAGGAAAGTTGAGAACTTCTGCCTGAGTAAGAAGTGTGGCCCTAAACCAGGATCTAATCCTGGTGGGCACCTGTAACCACAGTGAAGTGAGGAGCAAGGTCTTAAAACTGTGTTTACACTGGGGCTTGTCTATACACACATCTACCAGTTTAGTTAAACCAGTGCAAATGCATGTGTAGGCACAATTTTATTTAGGTTTGAGTTTGAGTTAGCATTTTGGTTTAGCTTAAAACTGTTCCGAACTGACATTGTAAGCTACAATGAACCTGGTTCAAACCAAAATAAGTGTGTCCATACAGCCTTTTGAAGAGTTTAACCAAATTGTTTTGAAAACAAAGCTTAAGATAAACTGGTATAATTCTGTGTTTAGACAGGCCAGAAGGCAGTATTTCACTAGGATTTTTCAGGTATTGTCCAATAGGTGCACTCCATGGCAGCACTGTAGTGGAAACTGTAGTATAGGCAGTGCTCAGGTATTTTCACGGCCATGCTTGGAGCATAGCTAGACAATATGGCAATTTGGTGCTAAAAACACCTGAGCTTTTCTTCTATTGCAATGTCTCCCATAGTGGAGCAGCACTCATTTGCAGTTCTGTGTCCGAAAATCCTTGTGTACAGAAAACCTCAGAGTAGGAATGGAAAGCATAGTGCTGAGTACTACTTAGTTTAAGATGGAAATGTAAACCTACAGATGTAATTGCTAATATAATTTTGCTCTTTCTCAACATTATTTTCCACATGACTAAAATCAAAATTGATAAGAAGCTGAGTCTTAAATTTTATAATTTTAGGAAATCAATTGTTTTAAACCCTGCTCTAATTCTCCTACAGTTTACTGCACTTCATCTTTGTTTTCAAAACCTTATGCATGAACTAGCTCCAAAGTTTATTAGATCAGCTTTTCTGCCTCTAAATGACTTTTTGTGGAAAAAGCTGCATTTAATCCTTAAATCAAGGAATTCTAAACGGATTTTCTGCTAAATGATATAATCTTTCCCATAGTTTGGCATTATTTTCTATGCACTGGACAAGATACACGAAACAACTAGTTAATAGTTTAAGGATTTCATCCTTTTTATCCTTTTTCTGAGAAGGTAGTTGAGGATTCAAACTGTGCATGATCTAGGCACACATTGTTCAAGTATTTTACTTCCCTGTTTGTGCAGCATATTCTTCTAATAAGCTTAACTTTTCCATTGTGTGTGCTCTGCATTATTAAAACACCCTTTTTTTAAAGGAAATGCTGGCAGAAAGCTGTTCTAAGAATTGTTTGCAGAAGTTCATATAAAATGCACCAAATCAATCATTTTGGTGATCCACTTCTGTAGCTGAAGTTCCTGGCATATCTGAACTGCTGATTGTGAATCTTTCTACTGTTGGTATCTTGACTTCAGGGCCCAGGTCCCAAACTCTGTGGCCCTGAATTCAGTGAAGTTCCTTAACATCAGTGTATAACCAGGGCAGAAATTATCAGTGATACTCAGAAGAAAATTGTCTGGTAGTCTCATAATGTTCAAAAGCCTTATCACACTTTAGATCAGGGTTTCTCTCATAAAACCAAAGCTACCTTCTTTTTTCCTCTTTATCATATGTCCCAGGATCCTTTATATATCTTCCCAAAGTCCTTTGCAGTTTTTCAGCCCAAATGTTTCAAAAATACGTAATGTATAATTTGCTTATATTTGTTGTACTTCATCTAGTCATTGAAGGCTGCAACATGTTCTATTCGTTGAACTGGATAATTTCACTTTTGAAAAATATGGTTTTTACATTTTGTCACCCATTTCTTGTATTAATTACATATTTCCAATTACTGTATGTCCAATAACACTAATTAATGTTAGCATCGCTTCAGATACACAGTGATTTAACTCTCATTTGAGTGTGAATGTTTCTTTTCCTGACTTTCTTGAAGTGAAGTTGATAAAGGTATGGGTAGTCAGCATAAAATTCTAGGGAACAATACCAGAACTTATTAAACCATTCTGTAAGTATGTAGTGTTCTTATTTTAATTAACTGAATTTGTCATCATTTAAATTATTTAGGAAAATGCATTATGAAACTGGTATTATACCAGTGCCAAATCTGTGGAGGGGAAAATAGGACAAGCAATGCATTCCTGTCGAATCTCACCCTTTAAAATATATCAGGGTATGTAAGTATTGGTTCTTTTCCAGAATCTCTTTTGTCCTTATAGCTAAATTTTCCTCTGTATGAAAGGGACTTTGTTGTGTTTTGTGGCTCTTTCTGCCGTTGAAATAGAGGGCTAGGATTTTCCTGTTAAGGGAAATTTGACTAGACTAGATTTGCTTGATGTAATAAAATTCTGAGCTAGAACAGAACCTGGTCATGAAAAATTTAACAGATTGTGTTTTATTCAACTGATAAATTGAACCTTTAACATGTTCCTGCTTGTCTGTCTGTGTGTGTGTCTCTCTCTCACCCTGATTGAAATACTCCACAGACAGTAATCAGTTAAGGGTTCTGAGAGAGATTATGGAGCCGGTATTTATGGCTGCAACTTCACTGTACATTCTAAGCCCTGTTTTTTGTTTTGTTTTCCCTGCCTGTGGGAGAGGCACAGTTAAATTTCTTGTGGACTGAACATTCTCAGGAGAGAGTGTGATTTAAATCTGGAAAAAAAGGTTGTCTGGGTTACAATGTAGTGAAAATGTAACTTGCTTCTGACTTTTGCAAAAGATATCTAATGTCTTTTGTTCACTCCTAACTCATCAATGGCTTGATTTTACTACAATCTTGTCATAAACTTAAGCCTTCTATCCACTAGTGCTTGTAGGGTATTCTGAACAATTTTTTTTCTCAAAAGGGAACCACAGATTTAAGTATTGATGGCTCTAATGACTGAAGAGGGGTCAACAACTTTTCAATGAACTGGACCATGCACACACAACATTTTAGATTTCTGTTGGTAATTACAAATTTAAAGGGATGCTATCACGATAAAAACATACCTTAAAAATTATTTCCTTATATGGTGGTAATAGTTTAAATTATTGAAGGTCCTCTTGTTTTTTGTAAAGCTTTTTTAAATTTGTGCTGTTTATTTTTCATGGTTTGAACTGAAAGCAGTGCAAAAAATTTAATGGGCTAGTAATAATTGTGCAAGAGGTGAGTGCTGTAGTGTTTGGGCTGCAAGCACTGGGAGAATACTATGGTGAAAACAAAATATAGTTCTCACTGGAACTTTAGAAGAAAACTAAAAAGATAAATCGATGGATATTAAATTTTGCAAAAGCTTGGAAACACAAGAAAACAATTAAATTTAGCTTAACCTGTCAGGCCTTTTTATGTTGGTATCAGAAATAGCAAAAAACCTTTAATCTGCTTATTGGTAGAGGGCCATTGGAAAAAAAAATCTGTCCAATTGCCGAGAAGGCACAAGAGATGCTTGTACTTGGAACCCCTCCCAGAACGCATACCTGCAGCTATATCATCCTGGTGGAGGTGGCTTCAATATCGCCTAGCCTCTGCATGACGTTACTCTGAAACTCTTACTGGCAGCTTGCCAGGATCTGAGAATTGCTCGTAGTTTGCATGTAACTTTACATGATTATATAAAATATAGATGCACACAAGCATCCTTGACAGGTGCATAGAAATTGCTTGTTTTAGTGTTTGCCATTAATAAAATAAACTTCCTATAACTAAGCAGCTAGGTTCTCCCCCTGCACTTACAGAGAACAGCCAGCCAAAGTTCTCTTTTGGCTGCATTTCAGTAAAATCTTTCAGGTTAAGCACAGTTGTACCATGATGCTGTTCGGATGGTGGACCACAAGGAAAGTCCAAGTGCAGTAGAAAGTAAGTATTCATGACACAGTTGTTGCCTACTGAGAACACTGTGAAGCGTGCAAAGGGATCACAGGGAGAACCTGTCCTTGATGTAGTAACACAGCTTTTAGGTATTTGTTTATTCTGTACCTTATTGTCAGATTCAACCTTGGTGAGTGAGAAAATCAACTCCCCTTTACACCACTGCTATTTCTGTCCTTTATTTTTCTTCCTTCCCCATCCTGCTTTCTCTTCTTTTCCTCCTTCTTCAATGTTTGCCTCTCCTCTGTTCTTTCTCCTGCATTTCCTTCCCTGTAGCAGTTCGAGGTTCCTGCCTCCCCCTGAGTTTTACTCTCACTTAATTCCCCAGTCCCTCTGCTAAAATGATCAGCAATGAAATAGCTAATGTTGACACTGAAGTAACATCCCTGGGCTTTAGAGCTGGCAGTCCAGTGAAATTAATAGGGGGTAAGGGAGTTCACACCTCTGAGTTATTGCCTGCAAACGCAGCAGACATCACTGTCCACTTGGAAGGTTTTCTTTGCAACCATGGGGGCTAGAAAGGCAGTTTAAAAAATGTAAAATGAAATCTGAGATTCAGTACTATCTTACGTCCCACATGCACCATACATACATAAAGTAGGAAGCATATTTGATACATCTGGCCCAAGAGTTGTAGCCACAGTGTCCTGGTTACATTCTAATGTATATGTTGTTCTGCGTCCCAAAAGATCCCCAGTGGTTTACTGTATAGTCCTAATCTCCTGTCCTAAAACAGCATTTTATTACCTGTTCCTGTGTTGCACCTCAGGGGTGGCTGCTTTTCTGTGCTGGTAAGAATTCCTGAGGATATAATATGGTAAAAATACAATATTTGTGTTTTGGCACTTTTTAAACTTGTTTTTGAAATTTCTGAACTGTTTTAGTTAACTTCCGTGATGATGTACTGTAGTAAACACTTAAGTTAATTGTCTGTCTGCTTGAAAGAAATGTACAATCTCCCTCAAAGATAGAAAAAATGTCAGCAATCCTCTCATAGAACGAATTATGCTATTGTTCATGTTTTAGTTTACTAAAGTGATGTTGCGCCAGTTGCGAGTAGATAACAGTTGTAATGTTTTGTGCAAGACTTAATCGTTCCATTTGGAACTCGCTCATTATCTTTATTATGAGCTATGTGTACAAATCAAGTTGTTCTTGACCTTCAGTGTTAATGCACAAGAGAATGAGGAACATGTGTTTCAGCTTTACTATTTGCATTCTCTGTGTATGATGTGGAAAACTCGTTTGTTACATCTAGTTTATTGGGAAAACCAAGAAAGGGTTTCAAAGTAACACCAATATAGAGCTCACTAAGTGGGATTCGGATCAGTTTCACTCACCTGCCGGTTGTAGTGTTTGCAGACAGGCACATGGGAATTTGGTATATTGCGGCTAAGAAGCTGTGATTTTAACATGGCAGCAGCCTTTGTTCTGCAGGACTGGTAACTTTAAGAAAAGAAAAGAGAAGAGAACTGGGTGGGGGAAAAATACTTAAAGAAATGTAAACTTTAAGATAGTGTGTCAGGTTTGGGCCTGTAAAGGTTCACTTGTATATCTTGACATTTGAACGCCACATCCTCCTTTTTTAGTCAGTCAGCCTGCAATAGAAACAGATAATCGTTTAGAAGCAGTGGGTTGGTGTGCTATATTTCTTGAGAAAATGCAAACGTGATGAGAGAGATTCAGGCATCATATGGTACCTATGGATGTTAAGGGAAGGCCAAAGACGCTTTTATAGTACTATGGACATGCGCCACATCCTGCCTAATATAGCTAGATGTTAAAAGCTAACATAGTGCAACAAGCGTGGGGTTTCAAAGAAGTTAAAGGCATAGTAGGTGAGAAGACCTGGCATGTAAACCATCTCATTTAGAAATGCAGCAGTACCTTCATGGAGCAAACCTTCATGTAAAAGGTAAAATAATTGCTTGTTATTGTGTCTGATCTTGGCGGAAAGGAATAAATTGTGATATAGGCTATATAGCCATTGGCTCTTTTTTTCTACAAAATGCAAGGAGGACCCAGTGGGCCAAATTTGTCCGTAGTGTTATCTTTGTTGAAGTCATTTATTTATAAATTATACACACACGCACACATAAAAACAATGTTAAAAGAATTTTATTAACCTTGTAAAGTTGAGCACCCAAAACTATAAAATGCTAGAATGAAGGTTGCTTGTTCAACCTTGTTAGTTCTCTTACAAGTATGCCTTATGATACAGTTTTTAATTTCATGATCACATACTATTTTTTCCATGGGACCCCTGCCGTATTCAGGCCACAAGATAGAGTATGCTTACTGTGCATGAGCAGCTATTCCGTATTTTGTTTTTATCCTCATTGTTCAGTGTGTGGCTCCAGGTCGTTTACTACACAATATTTTAACCTGGCTCTGAACAAAGAATTATTAATTTCTTCATGAGCTTTTTTAGAATGGCAGAAAAGTGTTTCACAAACATTAATCTTCCCACCTGTGTGGTGGGGGGAGTATATTCCTATTTTACAGATGGGGAACTGAGTCACAGAGAAATTAAGGTAAAATTTCTACTAATTTTGGGTGCTGAATTTTAGATGCTAAAATCAGTCTCTGTTGAGCATGTGCAAACTGTGATTTTTTTTCAAAGGCCTATATTTGGGCAAATTTAGGCAGACTTTCATGGCAAGAGTGAAGATCACACCCCGGACACAAAGGCCACACCTTTGCCAAATTCCAAGTCCCTGCTCCAAAGCATAGGGGTGATGGAGCTGTTCAGAGAAAAGGTCATCAGAATTTCTTAACATGGACAAACTATAATTTTACCTAGCCTCTTTCTTAAAAATGGTTGAACCATTCTGACTGAATTTTTCCACGAAAAATGTAGCCCGAGGCAGACACCTGATAAGTAAAATTTCAGCTCAAATGGTTAGTTTGGTCAAGATATAAATAACTGAAAACATATTCTTATAACGGGGAGTGTTGGACAACCTTCATAATGGGCATGGAGGCTGCTGAGAATACTAATGAGTCAGTTGAGTAAGGAAGAGATTATAACTTCTTGAATAGTTGATAAGATTAGTAATTATTTCCCTGATCTGTGTAGGTCAGATGACGAAGCATATTTTAAAAATGTATTAAACTATATTCCCTGTGGTTCAAAAAATATGTATTTAGAAAATAAGAGGAGGGAAGCAGCCTGGAACATGCATGTACTCTGAGTATGATATAAATTAATTGCATACGCATTCATGTGTGAATGATGTTACGACTGACGTATAGTGCTTATTTGATGCCACACTGAAAAATATAGGTGATATTGAAGAAATGTGCTTGGGTAGATTTCACTGAAGTGGGGAGTGGTTCCAAAAGATCAACTTAACATTCTCTCTCATTTCCCTAGCAAAAGAGGAACTGCCATACTAGAACAGAAGAGGGGTCCATCTGCTTAGGTACCCTGTTTCAAATGGGGACCAGTACCGGATGCTTCAGAGCACGGTGTACCACTCATCATGATGGACAACCAAGTAATAACTTGTCTGGTTTACTGATCTGTTCACAACAAAAAGCCCTAAAAACAATATGGAAGAAATAAAAGGCAATTGTGGGCATCAGTTTGGAGCAGCAAATTGCAGAACGTTAGACGCAGAGAATTTCTGAAAGGACTGCAGCTCAGCAATTGCAAAAGCAGCTACTGAAATAGTGCCCTGCTCAGCCCCCACAGAACTTTCACTTCACCCACTGACATCTAAAAATAACTAGAATCACAGTACTTCTGTCCATGAGACAGTTGGCACAATCCAGAAAGCACTGATAGTTTTCTAGCCTACTTCAACTTTTTAAGAAGTAAATTACCTTAAATAAATGAATTTGTACCATGTCCGATGATGTAGGCACTGCATTATGAGAAGGTGTCACCCAGTGCTTGGAAAAATCCACTCAACTGCCTGTGGGGAGTGGAAAACTTTCTGAGGGCAGTGCCATAAACTTGTGCAGAATCTAAGCCATCATTTAAAAATAAAAATCCTTCTAGTCTTTATGGTTGCAAAGAAAATGTTTCCAACATGAACTACACATAACTGATGCAGTGATATCTGCCGATGGAGAATTCCTGGGCCTTAGCTGCTACTTAGAACATTCTTAAGCTACAGCAGAGTGAAAGTCTAAGTCTTGCCAAGTCTTTTCTTTTCAAAACTTTGTTGGCAGCAGTGAAAGTGAGAAGAATTGGGTCAGTTTGATGCTGCCCTACTTAGGAAAGCTCTGTGAAGCAACAGAGGCAGGTGTTAGAACTATTTGCTGGGGGGCACTCGGAGGCTGGGAGAAGTAGAAGAAAATAGACAAGATGGGGGAGGACCTACTTCAGTTGGTGAAAGAGAAGAGTTTTGGAGCTTAAACAGAGCTCTCTTTCATGTCTGGGAAAAGTTCTCAGCGTATCACTGCTCAATACAAGTAGACAGCCCTCATGCATTAAGTAGGACACTTTAGCAGAAACAAAGATGATATATTTCTTGTGTTACCCAGATCCTGGTGGCTGCTGAATGTTAGCTAACATTTGGGTTTATCATGAGAAGTGGTCCGTGGATTACATCCTGATAGGGATCCCAGCACCTCTCCCCAGTGTTGAAAAGAAAATAAAACTGAGACTACGTTACATTTAACTACATTACACAACAAACAGCACATAAGTATTAGTTCCTTTATATTGTGGAGTGCCTGGCCATTGAGGGTGCGGTGCCATACGTATTTTTCCCCCTATCTGGGAGGCTTAGTGCTCAGACTGGTAGGTGTCAGGTAAATGTTTTCAAGCTCTGATATCAGTCCATTTGTGGCCTTTTTTTTCTTCATTCCTCATAATATGTTCATATTACATTTCCTGCTGCCATGTGTTCTGATAGTTTGAGTAATAATCTTGATGTTTGAAAGACTTGCAGGAGTTCATTTGCTCACATAAGCTGAGAAATATCATGATATACTCTCACACTGAGGATACCTCTCTAGGGGAGGGAATCCCATTTATTAGGAAAAGACAGGTTATAGTACTTGGGGTATTTGATCATTAGAGATATAGATATCTGGATTTGTAATGATGGGGAAACAACACTGAATTGCCTGCAAGGTGCAAAGTTTGCAGATCTCTCAAAACATCTAGACAGACTCATGTGGAGAGGAGCAGGTGGTCATGGTACATGTAGGTACCAGTTACATGGGAAAATGTAGGAGAGAGGTCCTGTGGGGCCAAATTTAGGGATTGAAATCCAGGACCTCCATGGTAACATTCTCTGAAATGCTTCGGGTTCCATGCACAGAGCCAGTTAGACAGGCAGAACTCAGGGTCTCAGTGCATGGCTGAGACAATGGTGTAGGCAGAAGGGGTTTAGATTTATTAGGAACTGGGGAACCTTTTGGGAAAGGAGTCTATATAGAAAGGATGCACTCTACCTAAATGGAACCAGATTGCTGGCATATAAAATTTAAAAGGTCATAGAGGAATTTTTTAACTATAGATTGGGGGGAGGAGGGGGAGCGAATAGGTATAGAGGAGCACAGTTTGGACAAAGATATCCCTTAGATGAGGATCTATTAATAGGGATTCTCTATATCCTAGTAAGGAAGAGAGGATAGAAATTGATAAAGTACTGGTAGGAACCAAAGAGAAACAGTCAAATGAAAAAGTCCCATTCAATTATATCACATAATGGCAGACAGCTGAAAAGTGACACATTTTATCAGTGCTTGTGTACAAATGCTAGATGTGTAAATATTATGATGGGAGAAATTAAGTGTCTAGTATTATATGAATATATTGATATAATAGGCATCATAGAAACTTGGTGGAATGAGGATAATCAATGGGACACTAATACCAGGGTAAAAAATGTATCGGAAGTACAGAATAAGTCATATTGGTGGGGGAGTGGCACTATATGTGAAAGAGTCAAATACGTTAAAGATACTAAATTAATTGAATTGTACCATAGACTCTCTCTCTGGTTAGAAATTCCATGCTTGAATAATAAGAATACAGCAATAGGGATATACTATTGGCTCCCTGAGTAGCAGCCCCACTGACGGGAGAGGGGAGCAAGGGGGCAAATGCCAAAGGGCCCAGGCGGATGGGAGGATAGATGAGTATCCTCCTATCCTCCACACCCCGCTTTCCACTGAGTGGGATAGTGCTCTTTACCCCTCCCTGAGCCAAGCTTATTTATTATGTGCCATGCAGGTTCCCAGGCAACTGAGGAGGCAGTATCTGCTCCACAGCTTCCTAGGTTCATCAGTAACCTCCCTGGGGAGTCTGAGGGAACCGGGAAGCTAAGTAGCAGTTACTGACCCCTCAACCTTCCGAGAACCTGCATGGCATGTAACAAATAAGTAACAACTTCCAGCGGAAGCCCACTTGGACCCCAGCCATCCCTTTCTAGGGGGGCCATTGACTGTTCTGCCCTGGATCCCAGAAGTGCAGTCACTGGGCCTGCAGAGCAGAATGGTGGTGTTGATTGTGAAATGCTCTGGGAGAATAGAGAGGCTATAAAAATAGAAAACTACTGGGGGATTTCCACTATCTTCATATTCACTGGGGACATACCACCTCAGGACAGACATAAAGGTTCTAGATACCATAAATGGTTGCTTCTTGGAGCAGCTAGTCCTGGAACCTGCAAGGGGAGAGGCAATTCTTGATTTAGTCCTAAGTGGAGCACCAGATCTGGTATAATTATATATTTATATTATTATTATATAATTATTTAGTTATACGATCGATCGATAAATTAAATTTAACATCCTTATGGGGGAAATATACCAAAGAAGCCACAGTAGCATTTAACATCATAAAGGGGAACTACACAAAAAATGAGGAAGCTAGTTAAATAGAAATTAAAAGATACAGTCAGAAAAGTGAAATGCCTGCAGGCTGCATGGAAACTTTTTTAAAACACCATAATAGAGGCCCAAATAAAAACTTATACCCCAAATTAAAAAAAAAAACATACTAAGAGGATGAAAAAAGCACCACCCTGGGTAAACAACGAAGTAAAAGAAGTGGTTAGAGACTAAAGGCATCCTTTAAAAATTGAAAATTAAGTCTGATTGAGGAAAATAAAAAGGAGCATAAACTCTGGCAAATCAAGGGTAAAAGCATAATTAAGTAAGCCAAAAAAGAATTCGAATAGCAACTAGCAAAAGACTCCAAAAGGAACAGCCAAAAAAAATTTTTTTTAAATACATCAGAAGCAGGAAGCCTGCTTAAGAATCAGTGGGATAAAGGAGAATGTAAGTCATTCATATCATAGTGTTTAAAAAAAAAAAAGTGTTGCCATATGGATACTAAAATCCTAAAAGACACCATTTTATTAATTTTACCCTTTATAAGTGCTTGTGAATCTTGGTCATGCTGTGCACTTGTATCAAGATAAGCGCAGAGGACCTTATCTTGTGCATTTCCTGACACTTTCCCCCCCCTTTAGCTCTTCATTACTAAAGGTTTTGCAGAGAAAAGGAGAAAAAGATTTTGTGGCTGTGAAAGGTGTTGTGATTCTTGTGTTTGTAAATAATTCTCTTCCCTTATTGCAGGAAGCAGACTGGATTAAAATGCTCTCATTGTTCTGCTAGTCTTGAGCTTTCTCTCTGTAGAATCTGTCTTTGAGATAAATTTTGCTGGTCATCCAGTCAGGAGTTATCACTCCTGTCATAACATTCAGTCAGGTTTATAGGAAAATATAGTGAATTCAGTAAAAATTTTATAAGGTTGCTTATGTTGGCTGATAAATCTAGAGGAGTCTGTTTTAAATATCTTACTAGTACATTTAATCCTTTTAATTCCTCTGTGTCTACTTCCCTGGTCCATCCCAGCCTGCATCATTCAGCAGATTTGGCTGTTTTTATGTGGTCTGGCTGGACTATATAATGTGATCATTGTATAAAGTTCCACACAAAAAAACCCTAACAGGTAAGGTTAATCAAATGTATTATTTATCAGTACAGTCACTAAAAGTCAAAGAAATCCCCAATTAAGGCAACACTAACATCCAGGACAAGCTCAGCTTGCATATCTTCTCAGCCAGACATGACAGTGTGCAAGTTTGCTTACAAACTCTCTGGCTCTATAGCAAAATCACTTTTAGTTCCAATGTACAACCACTCACAAAGCACACATCTAGCACTTCACAATGACGCTTAAGCATGCAATCTGCTTTCATTGTCTCCCCTATAGGAAAGTGATGGAACCTCAGCATTTCTAGACTGCATTACTACTGCGTGCTCTACTTCAGGGAATACTTTAAATCTATTACAAAATTAAAAACGATGCAGAATGCAGCAGCACACTCATTTATTGGGTTAACTCATTATGACTAACACTGCATTAGTACTTGGGATCTACGCTGGCTGCCAGTGGAGTTTCAGAGTGGTGATTGAGGTGTGCCATAGTCACATAAGTATGGTCAATTTTAAGGGTTGTTTAAAGCACTTGGCCACTAGCCCTTGAAGGGAAATATGTCCCAGAATGTTTGTTAAATCAAGTTTAAGCTGGGGAAGATTCTTGCATATTAAATGTTCTAGTTGAAAGGTTTGATGTAAAAATTTTAGCAGCTGATAAAAATAATCTTCAGAATAATATATTAACCTGATCAGCACTCTGACATGGCTCTCAGAATTTCCAGGGAGGAAGTATTGTGTGAGAAGTATTGTGTGAGAAGAATCCTGTCCTTTTCCATCCATGTCTCTGATCGCCTTCCTCTGCAGCATGGGGCATGGGTCGCTTGCTGGTGGATTCCCTGCAGCTTGAGGTCTTCAAATCTCATTTTTGAGGATTTCAACAACTCGGTCATGGGTTCGGGGTTGTTATAAATGTGTATGGGTAGGGTTTTGTGGCCTGCCTTGTGCGGGAGGTCAGACTAGATGATCATATTGGTCCCTTCTGACCTATGAGTCTATGAGTCTATCTGCCGAAGCAGAGTAGGTCAGTTCCTTGCATACCGGTTCCTCCCAAAATTGCTAAATGATTGTGATGATTCCAGATATGCCTCCTTGTAGAGTGCTATGAGAATCACTGTCTGTTGGTACATCTAAGGAGGGTGTGGTTCTGAGGGTCTTGAACATGTCTTATTTTGGGCCAAGGCTTGTCAGGGCTGAGCCTCTGCACCTCTTGGTTCAGCAGTTCATAGCCTTGATCCTTCTGGGCTTGCTGCATCAAATATGAATGTAAAAAAAAAAAATTTCTTGATCCCTGGCACCTTGAGCTGTGGCACCTCTTTCATTACAAATTAAGCACTGGTCTTGAATGATGAGTTCAATGATCTTTGGTTTTAAAAAAGATTAAGGCAAATCCTTTTTGGAGAGAGAGATTTAATAAACACTAAAAGGAGCTGACCTATCCTTTAAAAAGTCAATGTTCAGTCTTTTAATTGCTAGGAATTGATTTGATGAAATAGTCAAAAAGAACATGAAATAAAATTTCAAGAGCTTGTCAACAGTAGGGTTTATAATGTGTCAGCACTTTCTCTTGGCATTTTGCAACCTTATGTCAATTAATTCTCATAACTTCACTGTAAGATAGGTGAGGGTTATTGTCATTTTACAGATGTGGAAACTGAGACGCCAAGTTTAGAATCAAATCAGTCACGTCTGGGCATTTAACCCAGGTTTGCTGACTCTCTTATCATATGCCTGAATCTTCAATCTATCCTTCCACTCCTTGCCCTGTGTATTTGTTGTTGTTGTTAATTATTTGTATTACTGCAATGCTTTGGGGCCCTAATCATAGACCAGTAACCCATTGTGCTAGGCTCTCTACAACAACCAGTTTATCCTGGAGTTTTGTTTTTTAAAATATGATTTTCTGTATTGTGGCTATGAAACTTTCAAGCCAAGAAACTAGCCACTTAACATTAAGTTCCTCCCACCCCACTGTCCGTATGACAGGAAGTCTATGGGGAAAAAAAAGAGAATACACATGCTGTCATCTCTACTAATGTTAATATAGTTGGAGTGGGCACTCTCTCTTTCTCTCATGTACCTGATATGAGATAATAGCAGATGTTCCATTTGGAGAACACAGTAATTGATGCTTGAGTTATGTAGTATGCAGAGAGTTGATTTAGTTTCAACCAATAGGTGGTAATAACAATTAATTAATTTAATAACTGACATGAAAAACAAAACTGAAAAAACCCTTCAGCCATCCATAAGCAATCACAGCCTAGTACATTATGTGCTGTTCCTGCTAAGCTTTTAACATGGCTGAGGAGTATGTAAATTGTAAATGTAGAACCCATCCTGTCCTGTTGTTGACTGCTTTATTCTTTTGAATTAGTCATTAATACTTCAGCAATACGCAACTCTTGCTTAAGGTTCTATTCTGGATCATGTGTATCAAAAGGAGGACTCTGGAGTCCAGTAGCTCCACTGCTAATTTAGAAGAAAGGTAATTCTTGGAAAGTGTCTATATACTAGGTGTCGTTGCCAGAAATTTTCCCATTGTTCCTGCTAGTTCAATTCCACTGGGAGTAGCAACAGAGGAAATTATAGGAAGGCATTGAGCAACCCAGGGACTTAATATCTTATAACTTTTTAGTGTACCAATTTGTGTGTTTCTAATAATACTGACATACTTTATTATAGTGAGCTTCAATAGTTGCTATCTGTAAAACATTTTGCAGAAAGCCATTATGCTGATCAATAGTATTGTGAACGATGACAAGTGGAACGAATTAATCTGCGCCTTAGAGAATGTGCTATGAGACAGTTTGAAAGTTATGAACTTCTTCCAATTTGCCCATGTCAAATATCTTCTCTCATTAGCCTCCCTTTAATGCTGATCTAATGCCTGACTGTCCATTTTTAAAAACATAAAATGCTGCTGTAGAAAAATAAAGACATCTCCCAATGACAGGAACTATGGAGAAGAATCCATCTGATTGACTCTTCATATGTTTTCAGATCTTGCTGGGAAACTCTTTTTTAATTTCTAAATTACTACTTCCTCTATAAATTTGGAAGAATCAGTGCAAGCTTTCATCTTGCTGCAACTAATAAATTGAGTGTCTTGTAGTTTATTGGCTGGCTCTTCTGGATGTTGCCTAAAAAAGGCACCCCCATACCCCACCCTGGGGAAAAAAAACCCAGCAGCACATATTAGAACACATTTGCTTCCATGAAATTGTCAAGCTGAGAGAGTACCTCCTAAACAGGAAGTTCCTTCTAACCCATTATAAACCATAATCCTTGTGCCAGGCCTGTGGATGCAGCAAGAGATATAGCACTTTCTGATTTGACTTAATCACCATCTAAAAGTACCTATGTGAGGAGAAGTTATCTGATAGTAGAGGGGTCCTTAATTTAGCAGACAAAGCCATAACAAAATCTAATGACTGGAAGCTGAAGCTAGACAAATTCAGACTAGAAATATGCAGGGGAAAATTAACAGTCAAGTTAATTAACTGTTGGAACAATTTACCTAGGGATATAATGGCTTCTGTGCCATTTGAAGACTTTAAACCAAGATAGCGTGTCTTTCTAAAAGATATTTTCCAGGTCAACCAGACATCATAGGTCTAATACAGAAATCTGTTGGTGCAATTCTGTGCTCTGTGGTATGCAGGAGAACAGACTAGATCAGTTCTACAAACTGGGGATTGGGACCCCTCAAGGCGTCTCAGTTATTATGGGGGAGGGGTTGCAAGTTGCCAGCCTCTGTGCATGCCCTGCGCATGGCTGACAGCCAGAGCCATTTAGAACTGGGTGGCCAGAGGACAGCAGCTGTTGGCTGGGTGCTCTGAAGGCAACACCCACAGCAGCAGCACAGAATTAAGGGTGGCATGGGTGGATGTCATCAGTTTTTGCAGGGGGGGGGTTATCACAGCCTGCAATATTTTCAATGGGGTCCCAGCCAAAAAAGGTTTGAGAACCCCTGGACTAGGTGATTGTAATGATCCCTTCTGGTCTTAATAATATTTATAATACAAGAATAGGGTTTTGCTCTACAGTGTAAAAAATTTCCCTTTTGCTAGTACTACATAGTATGCACAAGCAGTTGCACTGGGGTGAAAAGCATTCAGATGTAAAGCATTATTTTGATTTTAAAACTATTTATTTTTAAACTTTAATGGCAACATAGTACATCCCATTTACCTCATCTTTTCATTTTTAGCATAGCAAGGACTTTTCAGACGTAGTTTTCCTACAGTTGTTGAAAAACCCATTCCATGTGTCCCTTAGTTAATCTAAATACAGAAGTTCATTTTTCCCTTTGTCCAGGAAGCTGTTTTACATTTCTGTTTTCTTGCAGTAGTCAAGATACTATTGCAAATAATTTTTTATGCAAATATTTTGTCATGACGTGCTTAAAATTGAAAATAACTTGATTCCCTGAACAACAAAAAATGTTGGTGTGGTCAAATACTTGTGAAAATGGCTATTCTTATTCAGCATATTGGCTCTTTGTGCATATCAGTCACACCTATGTATTTTACTGATACTCATAAGTGTCTTAGTATTTCTGTTATTTCCTCTTTCTTCAGTTAGCACCACAGAGCAACTGCGTGCTATAAGCAGGTGATGTGAAGGATTTGTTGTACATCATGAGCAAAATTTTCAGTTCAGTGACTCTCTTTTTTTCCCCTCCTGGTGTTTTGTGTAAGAAGTAAAGACCCCCCAGATGCTTTTTTTTTTTTTTAAGTTTGTTTTCAATAAAAAAAATTCTTTTTCTTTTATTGAAAACTGGACCACCTGGATTATGGAAATCCATTATGTCATGTTTACAAAGTCACATTTCCAATTACAGCTCCACTTTTTAGGGAACTAAGTAAAAACAGCACAAGCAAGTACATTGCTTCAGCAAAGTCTGGTTGCAGCCCAGAGTAAATATTTAGATTTTGAGTTTTAAAACCCCCATAACTAACATTGTGTACTAGAAACTGATAAAAGCATTAAATGCAACAATGCAAAATAAACAGCTTTCCTCAGACCATTCCCACAGAGCTACAGTTTTCAGTGGAAAAAGTTATCTCCTTATTGTGCGCTTGAAGAAGGGATTCTCAAACTATTTCATAGTGTAGACCACAGCTTAGTAGAATGTCTCTCTTGGACAGTTTCCCACCAATTTTTGATCATGTAAACTGCCTCTCATTCCTGACTAAATAACATCTCTGTGGCTACTGCAGTGGTTTCTTACATGGAAAAGGAATATTAGGGTAGTATTCATGTGCTGACAGTGGAGTAGTACGATCAAGCAGCTGGAGGTGAGCCAACATCATGTAGCAGAAACCATAGTCTAGGGATCACTGAACCACAGGGAAGCCCTCTTCAAGCTTCCTGGATCAAATGGATGTTAAATGCTGTGCTGATGATATGGTTTTACATGGGTAGATTGAGAGCTACCTGAGCAACATACAGAGATCCAGCTTGAGAGGTGATGATGTATGAAACAAAGAGGAAGACATCCCCTGTGTCATGGAGCTTACAGTATAAAAGACCAGGCAAACCAGGTATAAAAAGCACTGAGTGAACCGGAAATGGATTCATTGCAACGTGACACCATATAATTGGCTGCATGGCATAAAGAGGGATTTGAAAAAGTTGCTTAGCTTGTCCAGAGGGGAAGGGAACTTCATACACAAAAGACAGCATGTAGTGAGTCGTCTAGGCAAGAAGGAGATAAATAGAAAGGGAACAGTTTTGGGAATTGCAGTAGTAATTGGAGACAAGTGGGAGGAGAGTTGAAAAAGAACCTTAAAATACAGTTCTACTCTGAAAAGTTACTTTGTAAAAATGGCACCTTCAACTCTGTTCCCTGTGTGTATTCAAAGTTATACAGAGCTGGTAATTAAAAGTAAAAATCTTTACTTGAAAAGTGGACACATTTGATCTGGAATCACTGAAAGAATCCACAGGGAAATTCACAAAGTGGTTATAAAAACCCTTTTAAGACTAGAATTGCACTTTACAGATCAGGAGAAGTTTATTCTTGACGTAAAATGATTGGAGTAATTTGAACAAGATCCAAGTCAAGGGAAGGAGTAGCAATGTTTTTGATGGATTGAAGGGGAATGAGGAGAGAAGTGAAGGACCAAAGGATTGGATAAAATACCTTGAGTGAGACCTAAACTAAACATATTGAGCTCTTCATCAAAAAGACCAAGAGGTAACTTAATTATGGTATATAAATAGTTTATTAGGTACAGAAGGGATCTTTAATCTAGCAAACAAGGACCAATGACTGGAAGTTAAAGCCAGACAATTTTAAATTGGAAATAAGATGCTAAATGTTAATAGTGAGGTGATTAACCATTGGAATAAGCTACTGAGGAGGGATGATGGATTCTTCATCCCTTGAAGTCTTCAAATTAAGACTGGATGATTTTCTGGATGATAGGCTTAGTCAAACTCAAATTAGTTGGCTGAGTACAGAAGTAACCAGGTGAAGTTCTGTAGTCTGACCTCCTATATATCACAGACTAGATGTTGTAACCATATTTTCTGGCCTTAAAATCTAAATAATTTTTTCATAGATGTTGTGGAGCAAGAACGAACTGGCACTGATGACAGCCTGAATGTGAGGAAGGGGAAGTAGGGAGAGGGAGTTGTATGATGCTAAATATAAACTAGTGGAAATTAAGCAACCAGAACTACAATCATGAAAATGTTTAATTAAAAAAAAAAAAAAAAAAAAAAAGCCCTCCTGTGTTTTAAATCAGAGAGGATGGGGGACCTGGGCTTATGTTAGCTTGGTACCTTGTGGCAGCAAACTGTCTTTTCAAGGGAAACCAGTGTACTATTGCATATAGGGCTGTTGAATAGTAGTTGACGGCCACATGAAACCTGCGTATGGGCAATTTTTCCACTTGTAAGCCTTTTCTTCTCCTTCCCCCACAATGAAAACTTGGGGGGAAAAAACTTCCCTATGCTAGGCCCAAAACATGAAAGCTGAGGAGAGACAAAGAAGTAGAAAAGGAGAGGAAAAGTGATGCAAACTGGAGGACTGAAGCAGTCCCAGAATGCACTAATTAATTAAATAGTGGTTTTAGGAAGTGTTGCATGTGAATGCACCAGAAAAGTTTGTCAAATGCAATGTTACTGGAAAGACCTAGTAGACCACTTTATGGGCAAGTACTGCATCCAGTCATTCATGCTTGGATCTTCCTGCTGTCTTTTCCTGAGATAAAAGTTATAAGTGCTGCTTTTAAGAAAGGGTAGGTAGCATCACTTGCCCTTACGTTGGCCAAGAGGGTCCATGCAATAGCATTGCTTTTGTCGGAATTGTTTTGGTGCATCTGTACATACAATGCGTGTCATATTGGTGTCTAGCATGGACATGAGCACTATATTCACAGGTGGTAACTAAATTAAAAGGCTGCAAATTTGAAACTTGGGAAGAATGGAACAAGGAAGCTGCTGTTGACCTATTAAATGTAATCTTTTATGGTACCAACCTTGTTAAAATTGGCTTCACATGTAATTATTATCATATCACACCATCACAAGCTTCTTCAACTTTTTGCCATGTGCAGCACAAACAGCTCATTTCAGTTTCCTAGTTGATGGAATGAGTAGGACTTTTTAGCATCTATATAGAGTGGATTAGTACAATTCTTATAATGTGAAATTTATCCCTTCAGAGTTGGAATATCATTTTCCTTTTTCCCTGTGGTATCTGGTAGATGTATGAGGAAAAGTGATGTAACTGAGATTTTTTTATATAGCACTTTCCATTAAAAGATAATATGAAAACGCTTCCATGCTATAGTAGTTTGTCTAAAAAGCACTTCACTAACATGAATCAAAGTAATTACAGATCTTTTAACATTTTAACTCTTTGCTGTATGTTACACCACTTATTCTGTATAACCTCTTTCATATAAACTATGTCAGAATATTGGAAAGAGATAAATTAACGGCTAGAAAAAGGGTGTGTGTGTGTGTGTGTATAAAGTTGTGTAAAATGTAACATGAAATACAGCTGCCTTCTGAGCTGAAGCAATGTACTTGTTTAACAGTGCAGAGCAACACAACGATGCAAGGCACAATAATAAATAATTCTTTCAGTTGAGACGACGGGGAATTTTGAAAGGCAGAATGTCAGTATTTCAGCCAGAATTTGCCTGGGACACAGGAGCTAAGCACCTTATTCTTACTGATTTGCAAGAAAAATCACAAGAATAGCAGCAGCAGAGCTCATTTCCGCCTGCTGGGGTTCAAATACTGATTCAGAGGGAAGGGTGCCATCTACTGACTTGCCAACACTGTTGCTTACAGCTTCTATGTTTTGCTTTAAGGTCTCTCTCATGCAGTACTAACTGTGCCCGATCCTTCTTACCTTAAGATCCAACAAAATCACAGTTGATGATATGGCTGCGCACCAGGAAGAGATACATAAGTGAATATAAAACAATATCTGTTGTGATGTATGGAGGACTGCAGAAAATTGCTGTGGATAATTAAAAAATAACACTGTAGCAAAAGAAACGGAGGTACTTCAAAAGAGTTGTAGTGAAAACTTGCCAGACTTTCAGTCCATTTATCAAAGAGCTTGTGGTTAACATTTTATGGCAGATTAAATTATAGGAAACATTGAGCAAGGAAAGTTGATTTTGTAGCTATGTTGTTGTATTGCTTTTTTGGATGTGTTGGGGCATTAGGGCAGTGGTGCTGAATTGTAGTGAAGTAATCCTAATTTAGTTACCTCTAGGTATTGAGCAGGTACTTGGGCCAGTCGGTTATTTTACTCTTATCCCCTCTCTAACAATCCATTTTATAGAGATACTGCAATCTATACCTTATCAGACCAATTATATTAGAGTACTAAAATGACCAAGTAGAGCAACAGAACAGAGAGTGATTGACAAGGTTTTTAAGTGGAGTTCTTATGTATACAATTTATTTTTCCCCTATATATTTCTGTAACCGATTGTGTGTGTTTGTTCCTGTATGTTCTGCACATACAACTCTTCTATGGTTTTCCTGTTGCAAGTGCAGACTGTGGTGGTGTGCATGGTGGAAAAGGCCATGCTGTGTTCTTGATCTCCAGAAGTCTGGGGAGTTCAGCAGGGCGTTCATGATGGAGTCCCAGATTGTAGGATTAGCTCAATCCATCAAAGTCCATCAAATCTTAAATTAGTTAATACTCAGGGCATGTTGCAGGCTTATTTTTTCAGCCAAGTCCTCTGCTAATCTTAGGCACTATTTTTTCCTTTGTTTGAGACCTGCCATAAGTATGTGGATACAGTATAGACTCCTGGGTTCTATTCCCAATAGGGATGTGACAATTCAACTTGGTTTGGGGTCTGTTTGGGGACCATCTGTTGTGACTATTGGGTAATATATAATTACAGCAGCTATTTATTTATCACAGAAATTAAATGCAAAAAACCCTACATTCATGTAATGTTAAGGTTGCATTGTGAAGGCCTTGAAAAGCAGGAAGTACAAAATTACAAAGATATTGTCAACGTGAAATCATTCAGTTATGAGCAGAATTAGATCCCTGAGTGCCCCAGCCAATTTGTACTTTAAATTATATACATTTATGTCTTAAAAAAGCAGTCTAACCTTTTGTTTTACCATGTTTTTATGTTTAACTGTAATTTGCTGTTAATGAGCTGTATTCAGTTTTTGTGAGTTTTATATAGTTAGGCAGAGATTTTTTAAAACTGGTGAAGAGATTGGATGCGAAATTTCTATTAAAATGGACAGGAATTAAGTGTTCAGCTCCCTCAGTTGGCTTTGAAAAACTTAACATTAAATTTGAACTTACATGCAGGGAATGGGCTGTTTTAACAAATGAAAATAGATAAAATATTTTTAGTAAAATTGAACTTCTTTCTCAATTTAAATTATATTTGCACGATTACAGCGCTCTTAGCTTTGTTTTCTCTTTTCCAGGTCTGGGAGCCTGACCCTACCAATCCATGTTATCATTCCACATTTACTATTTTTGTCCATCGTTGTCACATAGGTAAGACTTGTTTCACTTTCATAACTGTTTATTATTGAAAAGGTGAGTGACGTATCTTTGCTTTCAGTTGGAAATGCAGGGCATTCTCCCATGACTTCCCTGTTCATTCTGAGTTGTGCAGATTTTAAAAAAATTCAAAGGATTGACTAAAGTGGTGAGTTTTTGTACTGCGGTAGTAGTTAGTGCCTAAGGGCCCAATCATGGATGAGGGTTCCATTCTTCTAAGCATTGTACAGACACAAAAAGAATGGTCCCTGTCCCCAACAATTTCACAACTTAAGTATGAGAAACAACAGGTCAGTACAATAGACAGATACAGGGAGCACAAGAATACAATGAGACAAAACTGGTCAGCCATGATAAATAATGGTCATATATGAGAAGTCTCATCTCGTGCCTTTTAGAAAGGGACTTAGATCCTCCGAAGTCTGTGATGTGATACCTTTGCATGCACAACTCCAAATTACACTTTTTCTTATCTCTCCTATTACAATGCAGTCTTATGTTTGCTGTTGATACCCATTTAATTTTGCAGCTTTCCAGGGTAATCTCTTCCATCAAATATCTGTGCTTCAAGATTATTTTTCCCCATATGTATTAGGTTTCTTTGTCTATTTTCTTTTTTAAGGCTGAATCTCATTTTATTTCCCACCCATGTCTAACCTTTTTTTATTATTTGTGTCTCTTTGGACTTTTCCAACATAATGTGTTTAATGTTTTCTGGAAATTGTTCATTTTAATTGGCAGGGTATGATCAGCATGTTGGTATAAAAATGTTTTTAATCGTGGATAAGAAACTGATCTGAAATCACAGAGCTAAACACTTAGGATAAGGTATTTAGAGAGCATTATTATATTGCATTTTTCTAAGAGAATAAGCACCCTATATGATGGCCTTGGAACTCAAGTCACTTGCTGACATTGAAGACTAGTGTGACGTGATTCCCAAAGAACAAAATGGTATACAAGTTTTTCAGACTTGTGTCCTTAAGCTTATAGACATGCAATTCGTTTGTAAACATCCTGATTTTTCACTAGTGCTGTGCTGCACAGCTCCCTTTGTTACCAGTGAGATGCAGGAGGGTGCATCTTTAGCAATGACTTTAAGTGGTAGCTGTGCTTGCTCAGGACCTATGAAAATCAGGCCATTTATTTAGGTGCTTATAGGTGGATTCAGGAGCTGAACTTGAAGAACCTATGCCTGGAAATTCTCACCAAATAGACTTGTAGCCTTCAGGAAAAATACTGCTTAAAAAGAAAAAGTGAAATGACAAAGAAGATAAGCGGGGGGGAGGGAGAATGGACTCCCCATCTGTTCCCACAATTTAATACATTGCTAGGAGGTGAAAATGTGGACTTGTGTCCTTGTTGTTTTAAAAGTGTTGATTAGAAGCGTGCCCCCATGAAGAGAATAAGGACTTGATCCAACAAAGTTATCTGTGTAACAGGTTTCCATTATATTGGAATGATGATTCAGTTCTCTCAGCTAGTAAGTATTTTAGCTTTTCAAATACTTGGTCGCTTAAGCCACAGTGGTATTAGTAGGCTTGGCAGAATTTGATTTTTACTTAAAAAAAAAAAAAAAAAAAATGGAGGATATCAATGTTTATTTTTAAGTACCTTTTTATCTATTTAAATTTTCACAGCTGTAAATTATGGGCAGGGGTCAGGCAGTAGTTATTAAATAACAGTAGATGTTGAGATTTTAAAAGTTAGTTTTATAACCATCACAGGTCAAAATCTACAAAGTAAATATCTTTGTCATGCTCTAAGAAGTTCTCAAGCAGCCTATCTGTAATAATCAAAATTTATTGATGAAAATACTTTTTCATGGTTTTGTGTCTTCACAATGAAATCAACTCTTACCTACACTTACTGATAAATATCTAATCCTTCCAAGACTAAGTATTAAGTATGTGGGTTGTACTCAAAAGTATGCGTACACAGGGATAAAAAACCCACATCTTTCCCAGGCCAACTGACTGGTGGTGGGATTAAAAATCGCTGGGTAGGTGTTTGGGCTTGGGCTGAAGCCCCGGAACCCCACAAGTGGGAGGGCCAGCCACAGTCAGGCTGCAGATCTCTTAACCTGTGCAGACCTACCCAAAATAGTCACTTGGATAGTCTTCCAATGTTTTGGAAAGTACATTGCAAAACTGCCTTCAAATTCCTACATTTTAGAAGGCTTCTGAACTCTTGTTGATTTGATATCAGCAGCTCTTTTTCCATTTTCTTACTATTTCATAGCAATGTGTGACACTACCCTGATAAAAATGAAATGAAACAGGTTTCCAGTTGCATTCACTGTTACAACAGTTCACACACAACCTCTATGGTGTGGAGTTGTTTCAATTTTAAGGGGAAAAACATGTTTTTTTCCTCAACAAAATACTAAAAATCTGCAGTACTCCAAAGAAAGAGACAGAGATCAATGTCTGACTTTAAACATTTATGCTAAAATGCTCTGATGCTGTGCTTATGTAAGTCTGGTGTCAGCACTTGACATATTATATGCTTACATTTTATGGAAAATAGGAGGCTTAATCAATCCCCTGAGAAATATGTTTCAATAAAACATATATAAAATTAAAATCTGGAATCCTGTACCGGATAAGAACATAAGAACAGCTATACTGGGTCAGACCAATGGTCCTTCTAGCCCAGTATCCTGTCTTCCAACAGTGGCCAGTGCCACGTGCTTCATAGGGAATGACTAGAACAGGTAATCGTCAAGTGATCCATCCCATCAGCCATTCCCAACCTCTGGCAAACAGCAATTCATGCCCATCCTGGCTAATAGCCATTGATGAACTTCTCCTCCATGAATTTATCTAGCTCTTTTTTAACCCATTATAGTCTTGGCTTCACAACATCTTCTGGCAGGAGTTCCACAGGTTGACTGTGCGTTGTGTGAAGAAGTACTTTCTTTTGTTTGTTTTAAACCTGTTGCCTATTGATTTCATTTGGTGATCTCTAGTTTTTGTTATGAGGAGTAAATAATACTTCCTTATTTACTTTTCCACACCAGTCATGATTTTACTATATCGTATCTCCCCCCCACCCCAGCCCCGTCATCTCTTTTCCAAGCTGAAAAGTCCCAGTCTTATTAATCTCTCCTCATATGGAAGCTTTTCCATACTCCTAATCATTTTAGTTGCCCTTTTCTGTATCGTTTCCAATTCCAATATATCTCTCTTTTTGAGGTGAGGCAACCAGATCTGCACACAGTATTGAATATGTGGGAATACAATGGATTTATAAAGAGGCAATATGATATTTTCTGTCATCTTAACTATCCCTTTTCTAATGATTCCCAACTCTCTGTTAGCTTTTTTGACTGCTGCTGCACACTGAGTGGATGTTTTCAGAGAACTATTCACAATGACTCCAATATCTCTTTCTTGAGTTGTAACAGCTAACTTAGACCCCATCATTTTATATATATAGTTGGGGATTAAGTTTTCCAATGTGCATTACTTTGCATTGATCAGCATTGAATTTCACCTGCCATTTTGTTGCCCAGGCACTCATTTTTGTGAGATTCCTTTGTAACTCTTCGCAATCTGCTTTGGACTTAACTGTCTTGAGTAGTTTTCTATAATCTGCAGATTTTACCACCTCACTATTTACCCCCTTTTCAAGATCATTTCTGAGTATGTTGAACAGCACTGGTCCCAATACAGACCCCTGGAAGACACCACTATGTATCTCTCTCCCTTCTGGACAGCGACCATTTATTCCTACCCTTTATTTCCTAACTTTTAACCAGTTACTAATCCAAGAAGGGACCTTCCCTCTTATCCCATGTCCACTTACTTTTCTTAAGAGCCTTTGGTGAAGGCCTTGTCAAAGGCTTTCTGAAAATCAAAGTACACAATATCCACTGGATTACCCTTGACCACATGCTTGTTGACCCCCTCAAAGAATTCTTGTAGATTGGTGAGGCGTGATTTCCCTTTACAAAAACCATGTTGACTCTTCCCCAACAAATCATATTCAGCTATGTGTCGGATCCTGAATATCCAGATAGTCAGTCTAAAATATTGATTGAAGGTGGAGTTAAAGGGGTGGAATAGACTTTCCTAAATATGCTTGTATTGAAAACTCTACAGTAGATTCAGCCTTTGCATCATGAAATGCCCAGGAACATCTTTGTTCATCTATGACTGTTTTTCTTCCTTGGCTCTTTGGCTTTTAATTTTCTTTTTTACTGTAAAGGTAGTTATATATTATTTTTTACATTTTTTAAAAATAGAGCAAATACATCTTGCCATATTCACAAACCCTAGAGCTACAGGATTCTGAGAAACATTGTGAGTTCATGAAGGGCATTTGGTGTTTATTCTCCCTTGTGCATACCTATGGACAGAGGCTGATGAAAGTGCACAGCTTGCAAGGGACAGTTAGTGATGAAAACTTGTAGGAGCTACTCAAAGGAAATAAATGAGTAGTTTCTTGTTTCCTCATTTATTGCAAAGAGGAACAGAACAGAGGAATGTACAGTTGACCTACTTATTTGTGTTTACTCTGATGTTTTAAATAACTGAATTACAAGGATGAGTTTAAAGGAATCAACTCCCTACAGTATCTTTACTTTTAATTAATCCAGGCACCAAAACAACTGGAGGCTGCTACAGTCTAGTCAGCTCATAACCGGTGGGAAACATGCTTGTTTCCAAAGAATAGAATTTTAATGACCTCCCTGGGAAAAGGGTTATATGCCTCATATAAAGGGCACAAAGAACTGCAGATATCACTGAGCTCTGGATTGAAAAAGGGGAAAGGATCTGAATATTGCCCTCAGATCTATTATTATGTAGACGTTAGGTTGGCAACTCTGTTAAAAATAATTATTTTCCTGAAAATAAAAGCACAGATAGCAAGAGCTGGATGTGAAGAATATGATAGATTTTCTGCAGAAGGTAGGCGTCCTCTGCATATGCTCACTTCTCACCCTCTCCTGGTTTCGACACACTGTGCTTCTCGCCTTCATCCTTGAAGAGGCAATATGTTTAAATAAACAGAAATCATATTGTTCAGAGTGCCTGTAATTCTTAAAGGCTGATCACCCCTTTTTGTATTTTTGGTGATGTGCCTTTTTAATTAGCAATTTTGTTATGAAAAAGCTGCTTTCTGTACTTCAGCATCTCATTGGTTTGTATGTTTTTTGAGAGAGAGAGATGACCAGAGAATGCTCATGTATATAATGGAATAATAGTTGGTAGCATTTCCTTCTTTTCCTTTAAAAAGAGAAGCCATTTTTTTTAGTCCCAGCACTGAGCGTGGAAGGGTAGGAGCATTGAAAGTCACAGAGCTGCTTCTTTTCCTTCTACCATTATTCTTAAGTTGTGACAAAATAAAATGGCCAAGTTATAAAAATCAAAAAAAAATATTTGTATTGATACCTTGTGTGCTAGATTACATGCTTGGGTGTTTTTGTTCTTCAGTTGTTGTTTTTTTCTTCTCTTATCTGACTTATGGATCTGTGAGAGATGCATTTCTTACAGTGGGAACACCGTTTCTGAAACTGAACAGTAGGAAGCTGAATCCTGACAGGAGATAGATGGTGCAGTGAAGGCAAGCTGGGGTTGGGTTTTATCAGTCAGGAATGTTTCTCAGAATGGTGTAGGTTGCAGCCCAAGTATGACCATTCTGATGCTGAGCACAGACCCATGTCCTAGACTGCTGGTTTAGATGAAGGCTGCAACTGTTGATACCTGTCCTATTTGGGATCATATGGTTGAGTAACTAGACCTGAAACAGCAAGGTATTAAAAAATAATACTGATTTGTAAAATGTAGAAAATATTTTAAATATGTTATTTGGGAAATTGGTTTTTCAGGTCAGTTGGGACCAAATCTTAATTCATTTAAAAACAAGTTCCGCTCTGAATTGTTAAAATATAGAGTTGCATTTAGATCCTGCCAAACAAGACATTTTAATCTTTCCATTTTGCTTATTTTGCTTCTTGTCAAGTGATAGCGCGAGCCGATACCTCCAATAAAATATTTAGCAACTTCTGTGGGCTCCAGGCATCTTATTTTTTTAAATGTCTGGAATTTTGCTTGAAGTCAAGTGAAATTTCATTATATGTCTGCTTCAAAAATGGTTTTAATAGCCAAGGTGGAAAATGACCATAGTTCTGAGTTTTCTGTCGACCAGGTAGGCATGTGCTTTCAAAACAAAAAGAAACTGCTTTAGTCTCCAAAATGTGGAAAACTCCTCTTTCCTTAAAACAAAACAAACACCTTATTGAAAAACCCTGTGTTCAACTGTGACAAAGCAATTGAAAAAAATAACTTTGTTGGCAAATAAATTATTTTTTCACGCCTTCTTGAAATAGAAATATTTCATTTACAAAGTACTTGTACACCTTTTGCTTATAATGTCTCTTACATACCCAACATAAGCTGCTACCTTTTTTCAGAGATTCAGATGTTCTTGCTCAACAGTTCAGTACTCTCAAGACTAAAATCCAGATATGCCTTATTTGCCACCAACTTTCATTCGGACAATTTAAGAATAGCGAAATGTGATTATTATACTAAT
>ML677085.1:7358864-7369996 GCA_007922155.1 Mesoclemmys tuberculata
ACTAATCAAATGTCGTCAGATGCTCATTCAAATTGGACTTAATATTTAAAAATCAACTTGTGTGTGTGTGTGTGTGTGTGTGTGAGGGTATAAGTGTAAACTGCACTCACCCATAATGTCTTTACTGTTGCCCTCCATAGGGTGCTGGGTGTGTTTAGACAAGGGCTTTTGACCCTCAGCATTCCTGAGGTGTTTCACGCTTCAGAAAATGGAGGAAATGAATTATTTGTATAGGTAGATGTTATTTTGGATGGTTCTCATAATTTCTTGGATCTTCAAACCAGACGTGGAAATCTGAGGGTGTTTCCGATGCTTCTGATCAGACTGGAAACAGTATGGCAACAATATCTTTGGAGCAAGGACTTTCTCTTGCTATATGTTTATACCTAGCAAAATGAGGTTCTGATCTTAGTTGGAGCCTCTAAGTGCTATTGTAATACAAATCATGAATAACGGGACTCTTCTTAATATGGTGTTGCTTCTCCTACTAAGCTGATCCTGAACCAGTGGGGGTATAGAGTGAAATGTGAATGATACTTTTCTCAGATTCAGGAGGGTTTGGTTTAAGTTTAGAGTAACGTTTGTTTAGTTTAGATTTTTCTGAGCTGCACTCCTTTATCCTTATTTCATACCTTCTGGATTTTATAAAAATTATATATTTTTAAAGAGTGCCAGGTTCCTAAGAATAAATTGAAAATTGCAAAGTGATATAAAACTTCATATGCCACTAGCAATCTATTTAATAAATTGTGGTGTTAAATTTCTTTTCTCATTCCTTGCTTTGGTATTCTGCTGTGTGACTGTTGTGGAAATTATAAAGAAATTAAGATGGATGCATATTTTTAGAAATATGTCACAAATTATCTGTATGTGGTGAGACTTGACTTTTCAGCTGTATGTGTTTTCATGCAGTGGTGATTGTTTCAGTTTATCAATTCCTAAAATGTTATTTCTATAATAATAAAAATATCTATTCAAGGATACTGTGGGTTTGCATGAGTATTTAACAGATTTTATTCTTGTATCTTCAATCCTGAAAAACTTCTTATTGCTTGGTTTTTTATAATAGCTACTCCATGTAGCATTTTATCAAAGCTGGTATTAGGAACTTTCATAGCTCTGATTGTCAGTACAGGATCCCTTTATAGATGCATATAATCATAAATAACTCTGGCTAACAAATACTTGTTTATAGGAGGCAGTCATATCCTTATTGTACTCTACACTGGCATCCTTCTCTTACTTCTTTGTACAATGCTTTTGTAGTTTCACATTTAAGGTAGATCAGAAACTTTTATTTAAACATTATAGCCAGAGTTCCAGTGAGCCATTAGGATCATGTCCAAAGTAAACATTGTGTGTTCAGATAATCCATGTATATGTGAGACTCACCTGTAAATATTGTATCCTGGAAAATCTTATGCCGTGGGCATTAATATAGACTCTAATTCATTGTGATGTTCTGTTTTCATGGAAGAACGTGCAAGATGTTTGACTAGATAGTATAAGGCAGAATCAGAAGAGAAAATTACGTCCCCTCACCCTGAATCTATCATTGGATCTTATTCATGTTCCATTGCAGTCAATGGGAGTTTTACTATTGACTTCAAAACAATAAGAGCTACGTCCACTGGGAAGCGTTGATCCTCTGCTCAGGGAATTAATAATGGGATATGGAATTCTTTACTTCTATGTTGCCAATTGAAATGCTGCCCAGTTTGCCAATGACCAAAAGTTTTCATCTCATGGCAGCTTGGTGGTCTAAATGAAATGATTGAATACTCTCACTCCAGTTTCTAGAGGGCAGGTTTCCATCTCAGTGAAACACAGCCATAAATGGCACAACCAGTAATCCTTGTTGGCAGTCTTACAGCTCCCTATGGGATGCCCCTTCTTCTACCTGCACCCAGGTGCCAGTGCTCTGTCCTGTACCTCACCCCACCCAGAAGACTGTTGCATGTGATCCTATCCCTTCCCAGGGCCACGTGTGTCTGCCAGGACTTTCAGTGGCTGGAAGACAGGACTGGTTTGAGCCAGGAAGTCCTACCTGCTCCCTGGTGGCTGGCTCAGTCTCATGTGCCATGGTCTGGCGGCCGCTCCAGCCCTTCCTCCAGCTTCCACTCTCATCTCCATGAGGTGTTGGGGGTGGAAAACATTGGAGAGTGGGTGGAAACCTAGATCCATCTCCCCAATATTTCCATTGCAGGTGCATAGCCCGCCCATTCCCCTTCCCTCTCCCTGTGTTCCCCCACCCGACCCAGGGAAGCTGTTCCTTGGATAAACAAAAGGCTCTGGTCTCCAGATATATCAATTTAGCACTTTTCAGGAGGAGGATGTTTTGGTATCTGTATGGAAATATCTACGGTAGCAAGCAGTTCACTCTAGACAAGTGACATAGTGAAACACAGTTTTAAAATTTATCTTCTGTAATGTCACCATGATACAACCCTTAGCTGAAGTGTCTGTTTTTACCTGTGTTACTCTGTATTGATCTCCATTGCCGGAGACTGGTATCCGCTTGGGTCAGTTGGTTGCTCACCCATTTTGCAGGACTGTGAAGGAAGGGCTTTCAAATCACTTTGCTGGAATTTCCAAGGGAGCCTTAGGGGAATTAAGAGTCAAATTCTCATGGAAAATCCTTGCATCCCTTTGAAAATCCTAGTGTAAATTGTGTGAGCTTTTCAGCTGATTAAGGAGCAACACTGTTAAACTCCAAATGGAGTCTCAGCTGGTGGGATCCTGGGATTGGGGGGATATGAAAGAACCTTTTAGGGAAGGGGATGAAGAAAGAAAACATTTTAATCGGTTAAGATATTACAAGAGGTATTTTATACTGTTCAACAGATAATTCCAGATCTCCTGGAATATCAAAATCCTGCTGGATAATTAACATAATAAAATGAATCTGTTTTGTCTGGCAAATAGATATTCTAGCCGATCTCTTCGAGCCATTGTGTTGCGTGCAGTGAATATAAGTATATGAAAATGTGAAACTACTGTATGTACTAAAAGCCCCTACACAAGTGGCTTACTCAGTGTGTTCCATTACCTGCTTTGTTAATTTAATTATTTCGACTATTTAGTGATTTTAATATTATAGGTTCCATTCATTATCAGTGGACTGTTTATGTCCACCTGACTTTTATTCTCCAGCGCTAATGTAAAGTTTATGGGTTGATTCCAGGCTATGCTATCAACAATCATTGATGTAAGAGGAAGTTATAGATCCTCAGTAGCTCTGAAAATCAGACCATAGGATAACAAAGTATCATCTAAGTCTGCTTAAATCTTATTTACTTCAAAACTGTAGTTTATTTAAATCACATGAGTCAAACTAGCCTTTTTTTTTTTTTTTACACTTGCACTGACAAATTCATTCTTTCAGCCTAGTGAATTTTTTTCTGCTGAGTAATAAACCCATAAAAGTCAGAGGCTCTGATGGAAAAGCTGGCTGACACAATGAAGTACAGTATTCCTGAGTCTGGTTGGGAAAACAAACTTTAAGAAAAAAATTGAAAAATGGAAAAGGATAGAGAAATCTAATTAGTAAAATAAATGTCTGTATCTAAGGAACCACTTCATGGCAGCTAAGTTTTAGTGAAATCACAAGCTCCTTGTGGCTAAAAAGAATATATGAGGAGCAAAATGATTTTATTTAAATTTAATCATACTCTTTAAAAACACAGTAATTTGTAATGAAAAGAGGTTGGAGAACTTGAACTAATATTCTTAAACGAAAAGTCATTCAGGAGGCTTTGCAAAAGCCCTATATTTCCACAAAGGTCATTTCCATCACTATTGCTTCACATGCAGGCATATTGGTGGCCTCATACTTCAGCAGGAATGGAGATATTAAGCACTGAAACTTCTGTAGCAAACTATTTTGAGGAGAAATCTAGGTTAGGATAAATGTGAAATAGAAACCCACATTTTAAAAAAACCGCTAAATTTCAAAAAAATGAAAATCTGCTTTAGGGACGTATTTACTCTGTTTTCCATATCTTGGATCTGATCCTGTATCTCTTCTCTTCACCCCTCCCCCACCCTCTGAAATTAATGATGCTACTATTTGTGTGAGTACAGACTATGTATGTTAGGGAATGGTTAGCAGGGTCAGGCTTGTTTGTGATCAATTTCACTATTCCTTTCCCACACCTGCAAAAAAAACTCTTCCATGCACCTTTTCACATCACACTGTGAAACCCAGTAGATCTGTTATTAGATCTGCACATGAGATCTGTTAGTAGATCTGCACACCCTAACCTGGTGTGCCCAGTGAGATGATATCTGCAAGAGGGTCTAAAAACATGGACGATGGGGCCATTCTATTCTGAATAGGTTTTTATATTGCACTCATCACCGGGTGTCTTCCTGTTGTGCATTAAGCAATGTGACTACACATCTGTCACATGTTCTCTCATCCTCTCTGCAGTGTGAGAAGCATGTGCAGTGGAATGACTTGTTTTGTTTTGGTAGGGTTTTTTTAATTAGTATTTGTTAAATAAATTTACCTGTTGCTATCGGTTTATATTAGAGAAAGCAAGGTCAAAGAAAAGTGCCTTGCACTTAGAAAGTGGTGAGGTTTGTGATGGTCCTTTGTTCCTGGGGGAGTTCATTCCACATTTTTGGACAAGCTGCAGAGGAAGCTCTGTCACCCACACAGACAAACTTGACTCTTATTTTTGAGAGTTCCGTTGTGCCAGAAGTGTGAAGTCCTCAGCCATGATCTTTGTCCCAGCGGATCTTTTAGGTATCCTGGGCCCAGGCTATGGAGCACTTTGAAGATAGGGACTGAGACCTTGAACTTAATATGAAATTCTGTGAGAAGTGAGTATAGAGAGTGGAGGCTCGGTTACAAGGAGCTGCATTGCCTCAGGAGTTCGACTGCTGGTTGGGACCAGAAGGGCTGGAAGGCTTTTAAACTCTCCCTGCTCAAACAGGGAATGGATGAAGAGAACCAAAGAACCATAACCCGCAGGTAAAGCGTGGAAGTGATGGGACAGAGTGGGAAGCAGCCCAGGGAACAGCAACAGTAATTATTGAAGGGAGCAGCATGAGGCTGCTATTAGAAGGGTCCCGGTGTTGGGATCTGGAGTGGGGAGGGCCTGGGTCCCACCCCACCCCGAGCCACTGACAGGGCAGCTAAAGCCCTGAGATGGGAGATGTTACTCACATTGTTGAATATGCTGCTGGAAGATGCTTACCTACTATAGTGATGAAAGCATACAAGAGAAAAGAAGTATTTTGGGATGAAGGGGGCCCTTGTCCAAGCCTGCAAAAGATCCAGGATCACTTCTGGAGCAGATGGGGTGGGATGGCGGTTCAGGCTGCTCTCGTTTTCTGAACCCATCCCCAGAGTGAAGGATTCTAAAAAGCCAATCGTGTGACAAGGGCCATTTTAAAATTAAAGTAATTGCTTTACTTTAATGATCATTAATCTTGTTAGTGTCTTTTTAAAGTGTTGCTAGAAGGTTATTTCCTTATAGCTTTCAGCCATTTTACATACAGTGGGAAACAAAGAAATAATAAAACAGCTGTGAGGACACTAAGTGCCAGAGGCGTTGTTCTGTATGGCCTTTGTGCTGCCTTGCAAGCACAGCATCATCAAATAATCAAGAAAAGGGCATAATTTGCTTTTGGTAGAAAGCAGTTTTTGTATGCAGCCTCAAGTGTTCCTGCCAGACAGCATGGAAAAGATAGTCACCCTTTTTACTGTATGCAGTGCTACATCCACGTTACAAAATGTAGAAATTTGGTTGCCTCTCTGTTGTCTGCTGCGAAATCTGAAAAGTGAATCAGCAGAAGCTTTTATTAAACATTGGGTCTGTGTCCGTGACTGAACAATGTGTCCATTACTTGGATCCTTTGGTTCTCTAGCCCCTACCAGTCTGGGTTTCAGTCCTCTTGTAGAGTTGACATTGCCGCCTCTAGATGATATGTAACTCACAGCCGTAGTGTTACTTTGATGCAGAAGAGATGCAATTGTATCTTTGGTTTTTGGATCACCTGTAGTGATGGATTGCGTTTGCTGTTTTAAAACAAGAAAGAATTACCTACACAGTAACACAGGAACTTTAGCAATCTATTAAAGATATTGGTGAATGGGAGAAGATACAATATTAACCCTGGTCTTTCACACCCACCATCTGGTGTTTGGTGAAGAGACTTTTGCTCTAGCCCAACTTTATAATGGGGAACCTGGCTTTATGGCTTGGAATGTTTGAGACTTGACCTATTATTTTTTCTGCGCGGATTTTCAAACTAACAAACAGCCCTCCCTAACAAGCAAATGTTGGACAAATTCTGTGATCCTTCCTTAAGTTTAATGACCAAGGGTGACTGTATGGATTGATTTGTTCTCCTATTTAGTTCAATAAAAACTTCCAACTTGTAAAACTTAACTGAAGCTGCTGCAGAATTTTCAGAATGTCTCCCAGAGCATTGCAGAATCCAGGGACTTTGGTGTAGAATTTAGGTCCCGCTTGCCACCAAGCATGAGGTGTTGCTTATGGCACTCATTTTACAGTGAAATGTGGTACTGGCCACTGACTGAGAGTGGCTCTGTTGTCTGATCCAGTATGGGAGTTTGTGTAATTTTATCCAGAGTAATGTTATGAAAGACTCCCTCCCCCCCCCCCTTTTTTTTTTAAATTTCAGATAAGAGAAACAATGAGCTTTTAAACTATTTGAGATACAGAACTTGCAACTTCCTTTGTTTGGAGCTCACATCTCCATTTTCCCACCACTAGGTTTGAAGGAAGTCAAGCCCTTGAGGGAAAATAGTTTGGCTGTCATAGTTCATAGCAGCAATACATTTCTCATGAGATGAATGTGAATTCCCCCTTTCTTATTTCATAGCTGGACTTTTTACAGCACTTTGTGGTTTCTTGTCAGATGCTGCAATTAAAGGCTTGAGTCAGCATTCATATGCTCATGATCTTTCTAGTGTGAAGTTGGGATGGGGCAGGAATGATTTTAGTTCACTAGAATACTAGGAGAGAACTGTGAATATTGACTGGATGCGCATGTGTTATTTTTTAAAATGTGGTTGAACGTTGCATGACTGGATATACTGGAGGGATTTTGAGAAATGTCTGTTGATTAGAATGAATCTTTGTGGCAGTGTCTTCAGTGGCAAAAATATTTTTACAGCAAGATAATTAACGTGCATTAACTATCTTACTGTAAAATCCTAATGGTGACAAAGCTTTGTAGCTTTTACCATGATGTAGCTAGGTGAAGTCAGCTGCAGATGGGGGTAAGTGGAGATATAGAGTTGTCCTTGACTGCCTATATTGTGGTTACAAACTACAGACCCTTGTGTCTACTAGTATTTCGCAGCAAGATAGCTGATACACATTCGTTACCACCATTTTTGGCACTGAAGACATAGCCTGTGTGTGAAAAGAAACAGTTGCTTTTGGTTGTGAGAGCAAGTTAACTGCCCAGAATAATTCATTGATATTGGTAATAGAAAAGCAGAGGTAGCCTCTGTTTTTGCCAGCACCCTAGAACTAACCTTGCTGATACCAGCACAATCAGTATGCAGGGGAATTTGCTCTCTCCTCCCCCATATGTATATTTTGGGGTTTTGACAAGCTGATAACACGGAGGTAAGAGTTTGAGTTCACAGTGAAGCTGACTTGTGGACAAAAAAAAGAAAGTACAGCTTTTCAGAAGACATGCATCTGGGGCTTGAAAGATCAGGAAGGGGAAAGATCATTGGTTCATTTAGAAAGCACATAGCTCTTGAACATATTTGCAGTGTACTTATGAATTTAGTGCTCTAAAAGTTCATGTGATGTGGCTTATGTTCACTCCAGGGACTAAGCCTGGCTTGAACCAGACACAGCATGAGCAAGCACAGTGCAAGCTTTCCCCCTTGCCAGTGCATGTCACAATCTCTGTTCAGAGCTCCCTGTTAGTTCCGGAATTTATTTGCATAGTGGTTTTCTAGCTGGGCTGAATTATGTAGGGACTTAATGATCTGATTAACTTTCCAAGGGGGACTAGGATCTGAACTAGGCAACTATTTTTCTCCTATGACCTAATCAAGACTTGAATCTGCCTCTCCAGAGGTGAAAGGCTACAGCTTCTGGTTCCCAGTTACCCATGCATGCTGCATATTACTCACTATTTGTCGTCTTGTATTGGCAGACTATTTGCCCAGTCATTTAAGGTACCAATTCCTAATCTTTACCAGCAGTTAGAACATGTTCCTCATTAGAGCTTTTGATTAACATTACATTTACATTGAATCTATCGGTATGGTGTGAAGTATAGCTGGGGATTGTTACTTTGACTAAAGATGTTTTCCTTTCTTGAAGAGGTCATCTGTACCTCATATCCTTACAAATGGAGTTCCAGGCTACATCAGCTTGAGCTTTAGTGTGGGAGGGTGGTTGTTTTATTAGAGTCTGGATGAGATACTGTGGAAATGAGCATTATACTGGCACATTTTAGTGTTCCAATGGAATAAATAGTGTTGCCAGGTAATTGCAATGCTTAATAAACAAGCCTTTCTGCTTTTTCTTGTTGTGGAGGGGAACAGGTCATGTATCAAAATAAACATAGAATATTTTATTTTAGGTACTTGTAAAATATTCCTGTTACAGTTTTTGTAGAAAGATCTCCATTTATAGTTGTATGGCACACCAAAAAACAGGATTAATAAATATATCCCTTGCAATGCACTGACTTTCTCAGATTTCACAATCCTTTGTCTAAATGACAGTGTGCTGAGCTCTATGAGGTTGGGAAAAAATGCTTGTTGCCTCTCAACAGAGGGTTCTGAGCAACCTGAAAAACTATACTGATAGGCTCTGAAGAGAACCTCAGCTTTGGGTAGAAAAATGTTAGTTGTGATGTGGAGCATTTTGAATAGTTCTCCACAGTTTTCTCCCAGAAAGAACAGCAAAACTATGTTCCACTGGTAAAGAGAGGGCAGCTAACCGGAAGGGTGGGAAAGGGCAAAGAAAGATGTCATAAACTATCTAAAAAGTTGGTGTAAAGTCCAGGCCAATCCTGTTCTACCTGCTGGCAAAAACAGTTAATCTAGGACATGGCCAGCAAAGTACAGTGAACTAAGAAAATTAATGAAGAGTCAATATACGTTCTTCTTTGCTGTTTGGAAGGCTATTGCCTATGTATCAAAACGCTGATATTAAAATAACAAAAAACAAAGTTGCTGTTCATAATATAGCCAAGAATTTTGTAAACATTGAATTTGAATATAAAATGTCATTAGGAAGTCGTGGGTTCTGATGAGTTAATACCATGCTGATCACCTGAGTCTGCATTTTTCCGGGGTATCGGTGCACCAACATTAACTTAATATATTGAACATTGGAACATAAACCTCTCGATTGTTGTAGAAACGGGGGTGTTGTTTTTAAACCGCTTACAGTAAAGCCAGGTTGATCCTGTTTTTAATTCCTGTTCCATCATCTCTACCTCCGCCCACTATTTATATGAGCTCTTCTCCTTTCTGTATTAGAGCCCTTCTTCTTCTTTTCATTACTTTCCAGTTTCTGTTGCTAATTGCAGCTACTCTCTCTTGCTACCAAATAGCTGCTTAATTTTACCATTGTGTAAGTAATTTGATGCCTGACAAAACAGTAATTGATGTAGTATGGCAGTTGATGTGGGTATTGGATCTAATTTCATGGCTCTTATTACTGAAAATTATGAGCTGAAATCTGCTGTAAAATGAGCTAAAGTGCTTTTAAAAATGAAGAGAGAGAACAGTGAAATATCAGATTGATGGCTTGCATCAGAACATAGGCCCTTAGCCTCTTGTAGTCTGAGAGCACTTGCCCTGGTTTCAGGCTTTCCCAGCTCCACACATTTAGGCTTAAATCACTAATTCTGTGATGTAAAAACCTAAGTAAGCACAGGTTCTCTCATATTAGCAATGCTCTTTTCAACTTTTTAACTTTGTTTTCCAAACAAAATATAAAAAATGTTTTTTTTCTCCTCGGCTGAAATCTCTAGTCTTCTGTGCTACCTTGCCAGCCTGTCACTCCAAAAGTAAACGTTTTGCCTGTGCAAATTAGTGGTTCAGGAGATGTGATGGATCTTTTTTGATATAGTGAAGGAAAGATCATACATCTATTGACCATTTCATATTTTTAGACTATTATATTTCAGACTAAATGTCAAATAAGGTACAGACAAAAGTTTTCAGTTGAATGAGGCTTCTTGTTAGAAATAAAAAATGTAATTGACTTTGTTAAATCCAGAGGTTCAGACCAAAACCAAGAGAGATGTAACATTTGGCTTCTCAAATGCATCATTAAAATTCTCATTTTAGGAGTGTGTTAGGACAATGTAGGCTCAGTGAGACAAAGGATTCTTAGATTTAAACAGGATGGTTTACAAAGTTGGAGGGATGGAATTATTCATGAAAGACATCTACTATGTAATCAGGGTATCATTCCATGGTGGAAATGATCAGTGAGTGGAGTTTATTTGGTTACAAATGGCACTTAACTGAAATATTATCATAATTCAAAGAGGTATCTTGGAGGCCTCCTGATTAGAATACAGACCAAGATTTCATAATAAGGAAGTTGCAATGTCTTTTGGTAAAATAGTACTGTAATTGGCAATATTAACTCCTCCATTATCAGCTAACAGAACCATATGTCTAGGAATTGGAAGAACATCATTAATTCCCTAAGTGATTGCATTTTAGCATACAGGATACTCCCATTTATCGGAGTACATGGGGGACATGGACTTCATTAGGATAATTGGGAGTTCAAGTAAAGGAGAGGGCAGCCTCTTGTGCCAATCCTTCCAGCATTTTCCTTTGCTGTCATAAACAACTGTCCAGGGCATAGACCAGTGATACTCAGACCTCAATAATTCAGGAGCCATATTAGCAATCGACGTTATGCAAAAGAGCCACGGTTGTGTGAATTCATTGTTTCATTTACCATAATACTATATATTCATACTTAAACAGTATGACAGGGGAAAGATTTAGTTTTTATATATTATTATGCTGTTACTGACCAATTGTAGTTGATAAAATAATAATACTTGGTTAGTCATTTTGCTGTGAGAATAATATTGTATATTTGTGTGTGTGTGTGTGTGTGTGTGTGTGTGTGTGTGTGTGTGTGTGT
>ML677085.1:7370006-7450602 GCA_007922155.1 Mesoclemmys tuberculata
GTGTGTGTGTGTGTGTGTGTGTGTGTGTGTGTGTGTGTGTGTGTGTGAGAGAGAGAGATTCCCACAGCAAAATGACTAACCATTGATTATTTTTATCAACTACAGTTAGTTAATAACAAAGTAAAAAGCATCCTGATGGGTTAATAACTTAGATTAGTTAATAATTAAATCACAGTGTTTTAATATCATGTGCAGCAAAGAGCAGCAGGAAACACGTTAAAGAGCCGTTTGCGGTTCGTGACCCTCAGTCTGGGTATCACGGGCAGAGACTTTGCTATGGAGTAACTATGGAGTCACTATGGAGTAACAGCAAGGCAGCTCGGCTCAGTGCGAGCTATGGAGTAACTGAGTAACTATGAACTGAGTAACTGAGAACTATGGAGTCACTATGGAGTAACAGCAAGGCAGCTCGGCTCAGTGCACCCCTACCCCAGCACTGGCTCCTGTAGGCTGCTGGGAGAAGCAGCATGCAGGCCATGCTGAAGAGGGAGCTGGACACCTCGGTGCTGCAGCCCTGGCTGATGCGACACCAACCAGCGGACTAGTAAGTCCACAGGGGAGAAGCCTGGATGGGACGGGGGAGACGTGCATGCAAGCAGCTGGGCTGGGCAGCTAACTGGGGCACTGCAGCCTACCTGGGACATTGCACGCAGGCAGTTGTTTGGGGGCGGGGACAAAGGAAGAATTCAGATAACGTGGAGGTTTGGATTATAGGGTTTTCAGATCAACGGCAGGATGTTGTGTCTTGTTTTGGTGGCTATGAGGAAGAGTGTGGTTTTAAGACCACTGGAACCGCATGCTGTGGAAAAAATATGGACTATAGGTTTCGCTGTTTCTGCAAAATTTAGGAATTATTAAAAAAAATATTTTTCCAGCTCTTCCTCTTGTGCTGTGAACTGAGGCAATGTGGTCATCTTGTGTGTGCAGAAGGGTGGCTTAAAGCAGTAAAGCAATGAGAAAAATCATTAACAGTACTCTAAAAACATAGTATCAGCTTGGATGCTGTTTTTGAAAGGGTGCAATTCTGACACCATAGAAGTCAATGTTAAAAGTCCCACTGACTTCAAAGGAGACAATATTTCACCCAGTGTGTCAGTGGCTAAGTGCATTATGGCTTTTTTTCTCACTTTTTTTATCTGAAGCATCAGTTGGTGGTGACTGCTTGAAGCAGGATATGAGACTCGAAGCATCAGCTGTATCTGATCTGGTAAACTCCGTGTTGTTTCATTTTTAATTTTTTTAAAAGTTGGATTGTTGCCTGACCTGAAAAAATAAACCACTTTGACATTTAAGATGGACTTGAAACCATGCAATAGATAATGATGGTTTGAAATGAATATATCACTGGAAAGCTGTTCAGTTACTATGACCTATGAGAAAATGATAGCTCAAGTTAGATTTATTTCCCAAGCTTTGCAAAACCCTAGTCTAAATTTTGAAAAGTGACTTAATTTTGGGTGCCTCCATTTTTAATTTATTCTTGAAAAAATTTATCTTAAAGGGTTCTGACTTTTCCAGAAATTCTGAGCATCTACTCTCTGAAATTCAGGACCCTGAACGCTTAACTCTTATGTAGCGCTTTTCATCAGTAGATCTCAAAGTGCTTTATAAAAGAGGGCAGTATCATCATTCCCATTTTACTCAGTGTGGGAAACTTGAGGCATGGAGAAGAGTGGTAACTCACAAAAGATCACCCAACAGGTCAGCAGCAGAGTCAGCAATAGAACGCAGGTCTCCTGACCTAAAATACGGTATACTGAAGAATCCTGTCTTAAGTAGGAAGTTAAAATGCTCATTAATGCATTGATGAGTTCTGGATTTCAAGTATGAAGAGCATGAGTCTGATCATGTTTACACCAGTTTTATACCATTGGCTATAATAGAGTTATTCCTGATTTAGAATAGTGTGAGTGAGATCAGAATGTAATGGCCTTTCGGTCCAGACCAATAAATGGCTTTTCTTGTCATGGCATCCTCCATATCCACCAATGTCTCTCTAAAAAGGAAATCCCATTTAATAATAAAACTGGGTAAGCAAACAAAACTTTTCAATGAGTACTTGGACAGACATCTCCTTTAATAGGGTGGCATTCCATTGTGTTATGAATTTTCTGACCTCAGTACCATAAATTAATCTTAAATTAACTTTTCCATTCTTCATCAGAGGAATGTTTACGCTTTTACGTTCTCAGTCTCTTCATTATTTCAAAACAATGAATGGTTCAGTGTCTCATTGAAAGATAAACATTTAGTACTCAAGGTTTAATTTTGACCTCGGCAGACAGAGAAAGGATGTAGCAATAATTGAGACATGAGATAAGAGCCTGGTCAAGAGTTTTAGCTGAGTTGATGGATAGAAAAGGCTGAAACTTAGAGAGGTTATGAAGAAAGAATCTGCAAGATGTAGACATAGCCTAGATGTGAGGGCCTAGACAGAGGTCCAAGTCAAAGAAGACACCCAGACTAGGGGCCTGAGTGACAGGTAAATGGCGATGATGTCCACAGTGATGGAGAAAAGGGATGGATTAAGATCTCTGTTTTAGCCATGTTGATCTTGAGCTGATGATTAGACGTCCACTGAAATAGTTGTGATGTTCTAGACTCCTCAGAACTAGCTTCGAGCCAAAGGAAATGATAGAAATGTGTATAGATAGTCTGAAGTCTATATTTAAAGGTACCTTATGCAAAGCTGAATAGGGAAAAAGTCCTGGCATACTAATTAATGAATCAGTGTTCCTGGAGAAGATGAAAGCAAGAGTGTGAAGGAAATATTTCTGTACAAAGCATGTAGCAAAGTGAGAGAGTAAACATGGACTAGTGATGTATGGACCACTTATTCGAACAGCATGTTTTTAATGTTGAAAAGGCACCTGTTTGCAGTGATTACTTAACACTAATTTAGGGGGGGGAAATTACCCTGAGTAGTCAAGACGGATCTTTCCAAAACAATGTAGGAAATCCTATTGTAGATTCAGTAGTTCTTCAGACATTTCTAAAAACGGAGGCTGTGTGTTAAAGAACAGAAGTTATGTCCCAGTTTTGGCAATATAGCTGTGTCTTCACAGAACTACATAGTAACTAGAAGAGATGACATTCATTAATCATGAGAGTACAGAAACAGTTAAGACAAGGTTTATCATCTTCAGTCCTTGGATGTTTGTGGATACCTTTAAAGGGGTTGTTTTCTTTGTTGGGTATGTCCTGTAGGTGACTTCTGGGTAGACTACTACAGGACAGACCCAACAAAGAAAACAACAGAAAACCACTGGCCATCACCTACAGCCCCCAGCTAAAACCTCTCTAACACATCATTAAGGATCTACAACCTATCCTAGCAGATGATCCCTCACTTGCTCAAGCCGTGGGAGTCAGACCTATCCTTGCTTACAGACAGCCCCCCAACCCAAAGCAAATACTCACTAGCAACCGTGTACCATACAACAAGAACACTAATGCAGGAACCTATCCCTGCAACAAACCCCGTTGGCAGCTCTGCCCACACATCTACTCTAGTGACACCATTGCAGGTCCTAACCACATCAGCCACACCATAAGGACCTCATTCACCTGCACATCTACTAATGTAATAAATGCCGCCATGTGCCAGCAACTGCCATGTACATTGGCCAAATCGGACTGTCACTACGCAAAAGAATAAATGGACACAAATCAGACATAAAAAATAGTAACATCCATAAACGAGTTGGAGAGCACTTCAATCTCCCAGGACACTCTGTAGCTGACTTGAAAGTTGCCATACTTCTACAAAAAAAACTTCAAAAACAAACTGCAGAGCTGGAACTCATATGCAAACTTGACACAATCAAACTGGGTCTGAATAGGGACTTGGAAGGGTTCTCTCATTACAAGAAGTAATTGTCACTGTTCACACATTCTCACCTTGTAATCAATGGTTGTGAATAGGCCTCAGCTACTCTCACTGAATGGACTTTGCTATTACCTATCCACCCCATTGTTGTTCCTTACTCTTGGATGTGTATATATATACCTCCTATCTGATTTCTATTCCTTACATCTGATGAAGTGGGTTACAGTCCACGAAAGGTTATGCCTGCAGAAATTAAATTTGCCTGCAGAAATTTAAAGTGCTACAGGACTCTTGGTTTTTTTACTTTTTAAGAAATGAACGTTCCGGATTATGCTAAGTGGGCCAACTTGCCACATGATAGTTGGCCACATCCGCTTGGTCAGATCACACAAGTGCTTCCAAAAAGCCTCAGAATGTCGTTAGTCTTAATAGATAAATGTATTCAAAGCTGTGGAAGTTTATCAAGCTTCATGCTGATGGAAGATCATTATACTTGGGTTACAGTTCCGTTTTGTAGCTCATGGACTTGTTCTGTGTTAAAAGTGCTTCCGTAGCTTTGATAAGTTCCGTACCAATAGAAGCCTTCAGTTAATTCATTAACTGACAATATGCTGCCCAGCCTTATGTATTTAAAAGAGAGTATGGGGAGTCTGTGACTATGAATTAGATATATTGTGGGGGGGCTCTTTAAACTTGTCTCAATGGCTAAAATATCATTTTAGCCATATATAATAATTTGGCTTCATTACATTCTACTTTAGTTTTGAGGTCATGCTCTCAAAAACTGTCCCAAACATTTTACCATGCAAGTTGTGTGCACAAATAGATGCATTAGCAAAAGTTGTAAGGGCAAATTTAGAGACTGGATTTGGGGTCACTCTCATGGAGGAATCTTTGTATTAGATTTTGGTTTTCTTACTTGCCTCATCCCAGTTTTTTATTTTAGGATTTGTGTTTTCTTTTGTTCACCTAGGTTTGTGCCACTGTTGTGAGCAATGGCTCCCTTCTTACGAATCTCTTTCAACTCATTTGAACTGGGACCCGTGCAGAATGAAGGGGAGCCGCTGCAGCCCTTCTGCGCTATAAAGATGAAAGAAGCCTTGACAACAGGTACAGTAATGACTGACATTTGTGAACTGGAATGTGCTTATTAGATATTACACACTGCACACAGGTACCCTGGCAGGGCCGCAGGACTCAAGAGTCAGTCGTGCAAGCTGCTGGGTACTCTAGTCCTGATCGTGAAAAATACTTGAGTGTAGGCTTCGCTTAAAGAAATGGGGGAAATTCCATTGGCTTCAGTAAAACCTATGCTTTAGTGCTTTCTTGTATGTGACCCAGATTGCTCAGCACTTTGAAGGATCAAATCCTTGCTGCTTAATTTCCTGTTTCTCTACAAAAAAAGAAATGTGGCAAACCTGTCTAGGTGTCTCATTTACATGGGGTGTTGTGGGGACTAGCAAATGAGCTAACGTTTGCAAATCCGCTGTCAATGTGCTATTTAAAATAGTAAAATGTGCTTACCTGACAGCTCGGGGAGAACTGTAGTGTCGTGGAAAAGCAAACGGGATAAGAACACTTTTTCTCAGATGTAGGACAATAAACGAGCTTTAGTGAGTTAAATGAAATATATGTTAGTCAGAGATTTTGGTTTATTATATCACCAGGGTTTCTTGATAGGAATTCATTTGTTTGGAACTACTTGTATTGCATGTGAACATGTTCCTATGAGCACATGCACATATACTATCCATGGGCGTTAATGCAACACAAATAATTGTAATAATCGGCGGGAGGGGGGGAAAGCTGGTTCTTTGACCTTCATTTCAAAATTAAATAGGGATCAGGTATTCGATAGGCCAGTATGGCTGTACTAAACAAAAAAATAACATTTCTGAAGGATTTAGAGGTCTCTAGAAACTGTCTTCCTATAACAAGAATTTAGGCCTATTTCTTCCTATGATATTTATCTAGTGCTCTCTCGTGATAGCTGCATTCCATGGGCAGTCAAATGATAGGAATTGCCATAGTGGATCAGACTCAAGAGCCATTATTCTGTCTCTGATTGTTGGCAGCACCAAGTGCTTCAGAGAAATAGCAAGAAATGCCACATTTGGCAGGTTTGGGATAATCTTCTCCCCAATCTCTAACAGTTAGAGATGTCTTAAAGCCTGACACATCTCTCCCAAAAATTGTTAACATTAACTATAACACTGAATATTTTTGGTATTCATATAAGTATCCAATCTCTCTTTTAATCTTGCTAAATTCTTGGCCTCAGTGATTGCCAGTGGCAGTAAATTCCACATGCTGTGTGAAAAAGTCTTTCCTTCGCTTCGTTGTGAACATCTTAAACATTCCAGTTCCTTGAATGTCTCCTTGTTCCTCTTCTCAGACAGGCACTCCTGATCTACCTTCCCTACACCCTTTCTTGTTTTATGTACTTTTACCATATCTCTTACTTGTCTCCTTTCTAAGATAAACAATCCCAATCTTTTCGATCTCTCTTCATATGAGGTTTTTTCCCAGGACTTTGATCAGTCTCATTGCTCTTCTTTGAACTCTCTCTGAGCCTGCGATTATATTTTTTTTTAGATATAGTGACTGATATTGCACAGCATTGGTCTTACTCAGCTGTACTGCCTTAGGGTAAAGTAACAATACATACTGAGGATTGAGAGTCACCTTGCTTACGCACGCACACACCCCCACCCCCCTCTCCCCCCCAGCCTCATCAAGAGAGAGTTGCTTGTGCTTAACTGGGTGTCAGCTCCCTGACACCACTAGTTTGTTAACCACCAAACAATATATTAGCTCTGCCAGCGATTGTTGTGCCTAGATATATGCCAATCTCCAAGGCCCTTTGAAACATCTTCCCTTACATCTTCATACTCACAGGGATTGCTGTCCCCAAGGAACTGTGCACACACAAGCTTGTTTGATTAAACTGTAACATCATAGCGCAGAGTATATTTATAGTGAAAACAATCATGAGTTTATTAGGTAAGGGTAAGATTTAGTGGGTGAGGTTAACGATGGAAACAGAAATGAAAAAATAAGTAGTACACACTTTGTAGAGTCTAAACTTAACTTCAGCAGGCTAAAATCCTTGTCTAAAGTAGCGTCTCAGCTAAAGTCATCTCTCTGGGTCTCCAGCCAACATAGCTGGGATCTCTCTTTCATGAATGCAAAAAGCACAGTCTGTTTTGCTTCCTCAGTGAAGCAGAAAAAGGTGTCCTTTCTGCCTTCCCCTTATGTTCCTAAAGTTCATTGTTTTGTCCTGAGAGTCAGGATGACCATTCTGCTTTATTCCCTATTCAGTGGGCTTTCATTGTGTCAACGTACAATGCTTCTTTTACATGTGAACCCAGGCAGATTTATACATCCTTTGTCTGGTCAAAACCTGCTTGTCAACCGTGCTTTGATTCAGTCTTCAAAACCTATTTTCCAGTGTGTATATATGCACACATACACACAAACTCTATATATCAACCCTACATGCATCTCACAATGATTGAGGATCAGTATGACATAAGCTTTTATTAGAGACCCCATTTGACCATCTTTGGATAAGTACTATGAAAGCGGTGTAGTGAGTTTGTCAGGCCTGTTAGGAGTTACTGTTACAGAACAATGAACCCTTTTGCCAGTTAGCATTGAGCTGGTCTTAGGATCACAGGCAGTAAGGTGACTCAGAACAAGACCCGGCAACCTCACCCTAAAAAATCCTCTTTCAATGGGATTGGAGAACGAGAGACTCACCAGGGGGTCCCTGTGATGGGGGACACTGACCTCTCAGGAGCGCCTCCTGTCGGGTGGGGGCGAACTTGCATACGCATATACACTCTCTCTTTATGGTGCCCCGTCAGATGTTGTTCTTCTCAGGCTGGTCTTCAGTGGGTCAGCCCTCTGGCCAAGTGACACACAGTCCATATGCATGAATGCATAAACCCTATCCAGGGTAAAAGGTCCAAAAGGGTCTGTCCCTGTGCCGTTGTTAATGTCTTTAGCTCTATCTCTGAGCTCAGTCCTCAGCCCCTTTTGGACTAGCTTTAAGTCCCTTTCTGCCCTGGAATACAGCAGTGCCCCCAGGGCTTTCTTCCTGGAGACTCTTTAAGTCCTGCCCTTCACTTGGGTCTCTAAACAAGCATTCTCCCCTTTTCAGGGCTTAAGCCACTTTTCCAGTGGCCGGTGGGAGGACCCGTGCCCACCCACTACTCTGGGTCCCACCCAGGGACCCTACTAGGGTGACCAGATAGCAAATGTGGAAAAATTGGGACGGGGTGGGAGTAATAGGCACCTATATAAGAAAAAGCCCCAAATATCAGGACAGTTCCTATAAAATCAGGACTAGATTTTTCCTATAAAATCAGGACTAGCTGATGACTAGGTCACCCTAGACCCTACAAATAACAACCACATGCTGCTTCCTTTAACTCCATTGCTGCTGTTGTGCCCTGCGCCACTTCCTATGTAGCCTCTTCCTCTTCACACTTACCTCAGGGCTGATGTTCTTCCTCATGGAATGCCAGTATTGCCAGAACCTGTCTTCTGGTTCTCCCTTGGGCTCCATTAAGGAGCACCTTCTGGTTCCAGCCAACAACTGATTTGCTCAGGCCTGGCAGCTCCTTTTATCTTATCCTGCTGGACTTTGATTAGCTGCTTCCCTGTGGCATTTCTGGGCAGGCCTGGAGGACCCGCCTTCACTGCTCCTTTTGTGGGGTGGTGTATGGTAGGACTTAGAGGCCTCCAGCAGGGGTCCTCAAAGAGCTTGGTACATCCCGTCACAGTCTCTCTCGTGTAAAAGATATTCAGTACGTAGAGGAGGAGCAGGAATGCAGACCTGCCACCCCAGAAATGGACAAATGTGAAAACCAACCCTCCTCCGTTTACCTCTGTCTCCCTGTTTTCTGGGAAGGCCGTTGGCAAAGAAGCTCCCCCAAATGCCAGAGCTGCCAGAAAGAGTGGGTGAAGGAGCAGAAGTGGCCAAAGTAGTCATCTTTGCTTTGCCTGTTTGCACTCTCCTATTTACAGATAGACCTATCCTGGGTTCTCTCCTTGCTACTTAGGTGGACCTTTGAACTACTGAGGAAAGGGAGAGAAAGCAGGTTCTGTTTCAGCTTTCCTTTGCCCTCCCAGTTTATCTCCCTTTTCAGAGTGGTGGTGGATGGGACTTTTGCAGTGTGAGAAAGAAGCTATCCTGACACAACCCTCATTTCCAATTTCCATGGGTTTTTGTTTGGATTTAACATCTGCATCTTGAGTTAGGGAAAAGATCATCCCATGGGACAGATAGAAACCTTAGGAAACGTAAATTTGCATGAGGTTTGGGATTAAGCAGATTACCCAACATTAACAAGTAATTTACAGACAATCTTGTAAATAGACAAAATAGGAAAAGACTGAAAGGGTAATGTCAAAATCTTTCAACATTCTTCTCTAATACTGATCTTCAGTGATATTGATGTATTAAATTGATTAATGACAAGTCCTGACTAATATGATTTATTTTATTTAAAAAAACAGCATGGCTGCGTGGAATCTTTCCCATCAACTCTGGTTGCTTCTTCAGTCCTGAGCGTTTATAAATAATAGCTACATGTGTAAAATACCTATTTCTAAGTGGAAACTTGTTTAAATTAACATGCTGGTTTCTACAGGAAATGGATCCCTGCTAGTGTCTTACTAGACTTTTGTTTAGTTAAAAGGTTTTAAGAAGCCTGGGAACCCTTCTTTGTTCTGTGGAATGGTTTTACACAGTGCTGTAACTTCTGCCTGGTCAGAGCACTTTTAAATGGCACTTACCAGATCCTTATAACAGACCTGAAAAGACAGGGATGGGGGTATATATTTCTCTCCATGTTGAAGGATCTCTCCATTAACATAGTCTTTCCAATGTTCCAGGAGCAACATTCTATAGTACTGTGCTTTTTGATGAAAGGGATCTGTTTTTAACAATTGAATGACTAAGCCAGTCTAGTGGCTGTGCCATGCGGAAGACCTGGTGTTGGTGGGCAGTTTTTTATTGTCCAGTGCAGCATCCACTTAAAGTAATGCAGGGGATAGGGTACTCATCCCATAGGCTATAGGGAGCGTCTTGTGGTTCAGCAGACATCCCTACAGATAAATACAAGCATGTACATCTCCAGTTAGCTATTGCAATATTAGTGATGTGGGAGAAGGTTTAGACGAAGGAAAAAAATGTATGGATATGAGATGATTTGTTAGGATTATCATCAAAGTTCTGTCTATCGTAGGGCTTTCTATAGTTATTCTCCCTATCTATTTATCTAAAAAGTTTCTTAGTAGGTACAGAGAGTGCTGAGTTCTGGAGGCAACTTTTGATTAATTGAAACATTTGCTATGATGAGCTGTCTACAAGACTTTGAATTCCAGGTAAAAGCTTTTGAATACAAGTAAAGGAGAAGAAACAGAAGGCCATAACCAAATGCAGGAGATACTCAGGTGGCTGTTTGTGAACATTTTGAGAATGCCTTTTGGCAAGCAGACTTAAGCTTGCTTGACAGAGCCATAATTTGTCATGCTGTTCTTGGCAGGCATTCCCTAATAAAGAAATACTAAGGTGTCATTCCTTCCTGCTGTTTGGACAGCTCGTCACAATGAGTAGAGTGCATCAAACAAACTGTTATTGAATTAACATAAACTTAACATGGAATTCATGCTTCAGAAAGGTGTTTAGATAATAAGGGCCCAATCTTTCCCTCATTGGAGTGAACAGGAATTCTCCCAGCCACTTTGATGGGAAGAAGGTCATGGCCTAACTCCTTTGGGTGTGGGCTGTGCTCTTGTTCTTGGTTTGTACAGCCCCTAGCCTGGGAGAGTCCCAGTCGGTGACGAAAGCCTGGTCCACACTTATTTCTGGATTCGGCGGCAGGCGACGGGAGATACGCAAGTGATTGCCAATCACTTGCGTATCTCCCATTGACTTTGCTGTGTCTGCTCCGCGCGCCGTCCACACTGCGCTGACGGGAAAAGCATTCCCTTCAATGCAGTGCTACGCCATTTACGGGGGTGGCTTTCCTACATCGATTTCTGGAACATGTGAGTGGGTCTACGCAGACCACTCAGTCGAACCAGAGACATCGATCTGACAGCGGCGAATTTGCCACCATCAGTGTAGACCCGGCCTATGGCTCCTGAGCACCAGGATAATACAAATAATAAAAAGAATAATTGAATCCCATGCGTGTACTGAACAGCAGGAGGGAGGTCTTGCAATACTTGAAAGCTGTAGAAATCATGACTAGATCAGACCACAGAACTGTTTAAGGGTGATTTTCTAGGGTAGCTTATGAATAGAACTGCAGGCAGAGTGTTAGACTAGGTTAGGAGCCTGCTTAATGAGATACAGAGTTTTTCAGCTTCAGGTCACCAGTCTGAATTCAAACGAGGTCAGCATTAAACATATCTTAATTTAACATCTAGCAGTGGATGCCTGACGTGAGAACCTGGTGATCTAATCCCTATCACACAATACACTGAGGCCCTCTGGGCATTTTCAGCAAGTAGCCTAATGACTGAGCTGAATGTTCACGGACTACCCTGTGACCACTGTACCATAGCTGGTCCCTCTAGATCCGAGCTGATGAACTTTCATTGCTGGTGCCTGTCCTATAATTGATGTGTGGATGAACACAACTCTTGAAGATCAATGTTTGAATATTTTGGGGCTTAATTGGGTGGCAACCACAACGCCATGCTTTCTGATATTCTCTCCTGCTTATGATTTCTTAGCGAGGGCCATGTTAATGTTGCCATTTTTCCATTTAAAGTCAAATCAGATATTGTCGTCTGTAGAGCCATCACTTTCTACTTACCCATTTTTGTGCTGTTTTCAGAAAGGGGAAAAACTTTGGTTCAGAAGAAACCTACCATGTACCCAGAATGGAAATCTTCCTTTGATGCCCACATCTATGAAGGGCGTGTCATTCAAATTGTTCTCATGAAGGCAGCAGAAGACCCATTGTCTGAGGTGACTGTCGGGGTATCAGTCTTGGCAGAGAGATGCAAGAAGGGTAATGGCAAAGCAGAATTCTGGGTAAGTGTGAAGATGAATCCGTTTAAAATCACTGAACTGTGTTCTTCTCTAATTTGATTTCACTCAAGCTGAACAGACATGCCATTTAGCTTTTAAAATATAAGTGTTTGCTTCCTTTTAACATGCATGGCAGTTCATCTATAGAAGACAGTTATTTTAGAATTGCTAATGATGTGGGTAAACCTGTATACGATAAAAAGTGAAGCTAATTATAAGTCTTTCATTTTGTTTTTCAAAAATAATTTCTACTTGTGCTGGAACAAGTTGTTTCCTTTCTGTCTGACCCTCTGCTATTCTATCACCCTTTCTTGCCCTCATGTTCTGTGACGTATGTGAACAGTTCTGTTTACAAATGTGGTTTTGATCTCTTATCTCTACACAACAACTCACTGGTGTAATGATTATCATTTTGTCTCTGCTATTTACGTGGCAAATTATTTGTAAATCTGTTAAAACTTCCTCGTTAAACAAAATAGATTAAAGAAATCTGTTGGGTGGCACTGCGTCTCATCTTGCCCTTGATTGAAGAGCAGCTCTGTTTTACAGAACATGGGTCTGGTTTACCTCAAAAGGTTGAATGCTTTCTCAGTAGGCCAGTGGTCTGCATGTATGTTACATTTTATTAAATGAAATTTCCTATAAAGCCTTGACTTAAGCATAGAAAAATAACAGACAAATTTCCAAAACACAATTCTGAGTCAGTCAGTCTCTGCCAGTCCAGTTAGGTGAGCTATATATTTTATTGGCCCAATTTCTGGTGGTGGAAGGGACAAGCTTTTACACTTCACAGAGCTCTTCTTCAGGTCTGAGGAAGGTAACAAGATTGTCTAAGTTAAATACAAGTTAAGACAGATTGTTAAGCATAAGGCATGCATACATACTGTAGGAGTCCACTTAAAATTAAGTGGGCAATTAAGGGTTAGCAGGAAGTAGTGTTTGTTACAAATTATTGTCAAGAGCCATTAAACTAGTGTCTGTTAAATCCATGGCTTTTTGTGTCTAGCAGAGTTCTGAATTTAAGTTCTCATGCTTATCTTTTGAAAGTGGTATTCACTGAGAGGTCAGATACGCAGTGTTGCTTTGTGAAAAGTGTTTGCCCACAGACAATAGGGTGTTTCTGACTTTTATCGTTTCTCTGTGTGGGTTCATTCAAGAGCATAGTGATTTGTCCAGTTTCATCCACATTGATGGTGTTGGGGCATTTGAGGTACTGGATGAGGTACACCACATGTTGTGATAGGTATGTGTAGGACCCCTGGATCTTGAAAGGTGTGCTGTGGGGGTTCTGGGATCATTGTAGAAGTGGAGAGTTCTCTGCAGGTTTTGCACCTGTGGTTCTGACAGGCTCTGGTGTCGCTTTGAGTTGGTGTGTCCTGATCTGTGGGGGCCTTACTTGTAATGACAACATTAGTGAGGTTGGAGGGTTGTTTGAGTCCGGAAGGGTGGTGGTGATGTGACCCCATAATTGTTTGATGATACTCCCTATGGGTTTCAGTGTGGATTCGTAGGTGACAAATGGGGGCATGCAGTCATTTAATTTTTGGTATTGAAGCAGGTTCTCTCAGGGTATTTGGATGGCCCATTACATGATGCATTCTACTTCTCTGGTGGAGTTTCCTTGTTTAGTGAAGGAAATTTTAAGTACATTTTGTGTATCCCAGACTTCCTCTTCGGAGCAAATTCTGTGGTGTCTGAGTGCCTAGTGCAGATAACAGATTTCTTGGTGTGTCTGGGGTGGTTGCTGGATCTGTGGAGGAAAGTGTGGTAATCCATGGGTTTCTTGTCTATAGTCATTTGTAGCATTCCATTTTTTAAACTGATGTTGGTGTCCAGGAAGTCAATACTGGTGTGGGAGCATTCTAGAATCAGTTGGATGGATGGTGGTTATTGAAGTTGTGGTTGAAATCTGAGGGAGCTTAGGTCATCTGTCCAGAGGATGAAGAGATCATTGATGTATCTCAGGTTTATCTTTGGTTTCGTGGTGCATTTTTCCAGAAATTCTTCCTCGAGGTGGCCGTTGAAGAGGTTGGCATATTGAGGAGTCATCCTAATACTTATGGCTGTTCCCCAACACTGTCCAAATCACGGGAAGTGTGAAATTCTTGTGAGTGAGGGTGAAATGGATGAGTTTGGTGATGTGTTTCTTAAGGGTGGATTTCCAAGTATTGTTACCTTGTAGGTATTTAAGGTAGGCAGCGATACTGCCACGGTGAGGGATGTTGGTGTATAGGGAGATGACATCTATGGTGGCAAGGATGGTGTTCTACGTGAGGTCGATAATGCTGTGGAGTTTCTGGAGGAAATTGGTAGTGTCTTGGAGGAAGCTGGCCCTTTGTGTGGTGAGTGGTTTGAGGACAGTTTTATGTGTCCTGATATTCCTCCAGTAAGAGTGCCATGGCGAGATATGGGTCTGCCTAGTTTTTCTTGTTTGTGTATCTTGGGAAGCAAATAGAATGTACCCTTAGGTGGATTGTGGGGATGAGAGAGCAGAATTTTTCTTAGAGACCTTTGGGGAAGAATTTTCTGGTGTCTTTAAATTCTTCTGTGAATAGTAGTGTGAGGTTGTCTTTGAGTTCTTTATAGTAGCTGGGTTCAGAGTGTCTGTTGGCTTCATTGGCGTAGCCATCTGTTTAAGGACTACAGTGGTGTCTGATTTGTTTGCTGTTTGATCACTATCTGCTGGGACGGTTATAACCATCCTCTCAGCAGTGGAGAGTGTGTGGTGGATGAGATGTTCATTGAGATTTCAGTCCATTTTTTTTCCCCTGAAGCAAATGGTGTAATGATCCAGTGTGTGCTTTTGTCCCCTGGGTTGTGTGCAGTCAGATGATTCTTTTTTCTTATGACCATAGGTGGGGATGTGGTTATTGTGGGTGGTGGTGTCTTGTTGTGAAAGAATTCCTGGAGGCAGAGTCAGCAGAAGAATATTTGTAGTTCTCCACAGGTTAGTATGGTGTCAGGTTCAGAAGATCAGTCCCTTGGATAGTACACATAGTTCAGTTCCTGTTAGGGGTCATCTTGATATGTTGATGATGTGGTAGCATGTAGTATCCATGTGGTGGGTCTCTGTCTTTCACAACATGGCTAGTGGGGTGAGCATGGAGGAAAATCTTAATGAGAGTGGGCTGACCTGACCTCCTTAGAAACGCTTACATTATTCTGACATCTAAAGCTTTTAGGATACCAGTATGTGATCAAAGCAGCTAGGTTTTCCCCAGAACTCAAATACTAAAGGAGAGAGCGTGCCACTGGGTGTATTGGCAGGGAAGAAGGAACAAGCAAGTACCAGCTGGCTCAGTGAGTTCCAGAGCCCTCCTGCCAGTTCCAGGAAGGACGGCTCAGGATAGTTGGTCAAGAAGCATAGTGGGGAGGGTTCTTGTTGCTGCTCTGAAAAGGAGTGAGTGGTTTGCATCATTTCTTGGTGTGCACCACATGCTGCAGTATACGCGCTTAAGGGTAGAGGGTTGGGAAGGTGGTCTGGCTCATCCATAACCAACAAACCACGCCCTCTTTGGGAAGCAGGTGTGATAGCTTCATGGGCACTTTTTAGCCATTTCTGAACACTATTTATATAGGCCAAAGGGGTTGTTACATGGATGTGTTGGGTACAGAAAGGCCTTCTGCAAGTTTTACAAGTACATTTCTGTAACACGGAGCAGGTTATGGCTCTGAGCCAATGCCAGTCAATGTGGCAATGATTATTTTAACTGCATCCAGCAATACAGGCATGCAAAATCTAAACTGTGCAACAGAGGATATTTCACAACAGGATGAAGCTTGATTGTGTTGCTTCACTAATGTTCTAAAATGGATGCTGCTGCACTCAAAGGCCTCTCATCTTGCTGAAGGAGAGAGAGAGAGCCTTAACCATTAGGTTTTCCCCCAATCCAGACTGATCGTCCAGAGAAACAGCAGAGACTAGGGAAAGAGCAATGAAAAGAAAAATAACATTCCTGACCATGTCTTCATGTGTGTTTGCACTGCACTGAGCACTGTTCAGGCCCTGATTTTGGTTGTGGCTTCTGGACACTACCATACTATAAGTAGTAATAAATGATAGCATGGGAAATGAGGTAAGGCGGGGGATCTAGAAAGCGAATCCAAGACAGCATGTCCATCCATTGATGCCAGGTACACAGTGTTACATGCACGAATATGGTAGCAGTACACACTTTAAACTTAAAGATGTATAGAAGATAGTCAGCCAAACAGGTTGTAGAGCACAAACTTATTTAAAGCTGCATAATTTCATTACGTGTGTTGTTGGGATACAATATTAGAGGTTTTGTGCACCTGTTGTATTCCAGTGTAATATTTTCAAATGTTGCAGGGTGACCTTAGGTTCCCTAAAGTTTCTCAGACCTGCATGTTTAGTTTTTTGGAAGTTTAAAATAAAAAAGAGTGAATTTAGTGCAGGTGAACGGTGCTGTCTATACAGCACCATATACTGAGTCCTCTATTATCCATGCAACAGGTACAGTGCAGGCAGCAGCTGTTCAAATTTCCTCTGCATTGTTTTAATCGTGACCTGAATGGACCATATCTAGGAACAAGAAGATAGTTCATTCTCCATAACTCTGTCTTCACTCTGCCTGCAGAGACTGCCAACTAATGGCAGTTGTGGTGTGAATCCTTGTCCACCTCTAACTTTACATAGACTAGCAAACATTCGTCCCATGGTAATGACTTTTGATCATTACCAAAAATCGTCTGGTTTTAACCAGTGACCTAGGGATGAAAAGCTCCATTCTCCCATTACATTTCCTTCTATATCTGGTATCTTTCCTCTCACAGTCTGACTTAGAACCTCAAGAGAAGGTCTTGATGGCTGTGCAATATTTTCTAGGAGATCCAGCTCCCTAGTGATCCGAATGTGACGTCTGACCTTGCCATAAGAAAGGAGAAAGTCAGAAATGTAGTCCAGGAAACGAAGAGTGGTAAGGCGGTAGGATCTAATGAAGTCATGATGAGCCTGGTGAAAGTCTTAGGCGAGATAGGCATAAAATGGATGAGCAGAGTGGTTAAAACCTTATGGCGAGACAAGAGAATTCCTGAAGACAGGTGTCAGTCTATCCTGGTCCCAATACATAAGGAGGAAAGCATCCATTAACATGCAAGCTATTGAGGGATAAAGCTGTTGTTGCATAGGGTGAAGATACTGGAAGCTACGGTTAGGAGAACTGTGGAAACCCTCCTTGAACAAATAAAAATTCCACTTTAGGAATGGAGGAAGTGCCATGTTTGTAATTCAGCAAGAGATAGAAAAGCAGTTAGAGTATTGACAGCCTTTTGTCAACCTGGAAAAAAGTATACAATAAAGTGGACAGAAGCATGTTCACAGCAGTCTGAGGATTTAATAACTATGGTGCGTGCTCTGTGTAGATCACCTAAAACAGTGATCTGAACGTGTTCAAAGTCCCTTTGAAGTGAAAGTCAAACTGCACAAGGGTGGCCCTAAGTCCACTGCTGTTGATCATATTGAAAGAATAAGTCAGCAGGAGGATCTCAATGGGAAAAGGTGAGAAGCTGCTATATGCGGACGACATAGCATAAGGACCTCCTAAAAAGAAGACCTAGAGGAAATAGTAAATCAGTGGTATGACCAGCTTAAATGGCATGGGATGTAAATGAGGATGACTAAGACTCTGGTCGTGGGTCAGTAGAGGGGCCACAGGGAAATTGGATGTAGAGATTAATAGAGTGAGAATAAATCAGACTGATCCGTACAGTGCCTTGACAGCTGTGTCATGGAGGAAGGCAAGCTCGAATACGAGATACAATCTGGACTGGGAACGGCTGGAGGAGTGTGGAATAACATAACAGGAGTTGTGTATGACAAGTATGTGCCACTGAGACAATAGGCCCACCTATGTAAAACAATGGTGTGCCCCACAATTCCGTAAGGTGCAGAAGCATGGGAAATAAAGAGATGGCAGGTTCAACACTTGCAGATATTTCAGATGGGATGTCTTTATGCCATAAAAGGATTACATGAAAAGACAGATTGAGAAATGGAAGTATTAGGGTGGAAGTCAAAGTCCGGGATGTGGCTGACAAAATCCAGGAAGCACAACTTCACTGGTTCAGCTACATGCAGAGGATGAATGAAACGGGTCCTGGTGAAGACAGCGGGGCAGGAGAAGGTAATAGGAAAGAGACCCCAAGGAAAACTGAGGAAGAAATGGATGGATTGCTTCATAGATGATGATAAGCACACAGGCCTTAGTGTTGCCTCAGACAGACAAAGATGGCAGATGCTTGCACAACGAGACACACACAAACACTCCCCACTCAGTTTATGAGATAAGGGGAAGAATATGATCCTGCTCTCTAGAGTTTGCTGGGGCAAGATATTTCACTGCATTTTTTCCTCAATACTACTTATTGCAATTGCTAATTATATGATGATCCATCAATAACTTGCACAGTTCTAAATGGATGACTGAATGACTCTTGTGTTTTTAATACTGTTTAGCATTCCTGCTTCTGACAAAGGTAGTAGTTAAAGAATTAGTGCTTATGTTCTGAGCCTGGTCTTCAGTTTCTATTGGGTTATAACTCACTGCCCCCTTTAATATGACATGTCCTGTTCTTGCTCATCTTTAAGTCATGCTGCCTAATGCATGTATTGCAGATTTGGGGAAGGGAAAGAGCACTTTTGTGGATAAGAAGCAGTGAGGTATTAGTAATTTGTTAGCCGGTTACCTTTGGCTGAGTGTGAGAGGATAGGCTACTGGATTTGCTGATATTTTTATGGTTTTGATTTTTAATAAATCTCAAAGCACTGGAAAGACCATTTATTTTAAAACTGGATTTTAGTCTAAATCAAAATTAAGAAAATATAAAAGTAACCCCTCAAAGCCAATTGTCTTGATTACAGCAGAGGGCACTTAAAACAAAGCAAAAAACCCAACAATACTTTGACTGCATTGCATGGTCTGATTAACAGTAGTACATCAAGCAATGAAAGAGGAAAGAAAGAAGAGATAAAACAATAAATAAAGTTGGCATTGTCACTACAGTGAAATACCATAGAGGAATATCCATGTTTCCAAAGTCTTTATGCTGTAATTTTATTTGACGCTTTCTAATTCCACAGAGATGCATCAGTTAAACTACATCATTGCAATATCCTGTCAACCCAATAATTCACTATTGGTATCTTTCCTCTCACAGCTTGACTTACAACCTCAAGGGAAGGTATTGATGGCTGTGCAATATTTTCTAGAAGATACAGGTAAAATAAACTTTTTATTTTTGGTCAAGTACTAAAATTTATAACGTTTTCCTATATTTTGTTTTCTGCAAATGAAATTCTATTGTGGAAAGGGTATTGTTCCAGAAAAATCATACTAAATTGAATTTTCTAATGTATGAAGTTATGTTTTTGTAATTGTCACTTTATGCAAGACTAGGCTTGAGTGAATATCTAATGTATCTATCTCAGATACGTATATGGCCTCCACTGCTGTAGTGTTTAAGCATCTCACAATCTTTAATGTAACTGGGCTCACAATAACCCTGTGAGGTACGGAAGTGCTGTACTCTCCATTTTATAGTTGTGGAATTGAGGCACAGAGAGGTTAAGTGAGTTGTCCGCCATCACACAAGAAGTTTGTGGCAAAGCAAGGAACTGAACACTTGTCTTCCAAGTCCAAGAGTAGTGCTGTAACCACTGATGCTAAAAAGCATTTGGCTGAGTGAAGTAATTGATTGTGTGTCAGAGTGTGAATAAAGTCGGTGCTGTACCATTTCATTTTAAATGGTGTCAACTTTGTATATATTGGGAAAGAGTGAATGTAGTGTATGGAGGAGAGAGAGGGGTAATGGGATACAATTAAGAAAGGGGACATTTAGTCTGATGAGGGGAAATATTTCCTGACAGGGTTATATAAGGGCTGTAGAATAACTTCATAGAGGAAGTGGTAGAAACCCATCACTTGAGATGTTTTAAACTCAGACTAAAGAGTGTACTTTTAAATATGCTGCAGGGAACAGTCCTGCACAGATGGGGAGATGAGCTCAATTACCTACCGCGGATGGTTCTCCTCTATCTCTGTCTTCTGTGGTTTCATACTGTGTGTCCTCTAAATTAAAAGCAGTACCACTCTCACCCCCTCTGTCTCCAAACGAATTGTGCCTATCCAGAGATGGTAAAAAGATTCAGGCCATGGTTGGAATGAAACTCAGCTTGTTTCATTTCTACCCACACACCTAAGACTAGAAGAGTTTAATACAGTTTGAATTTCATTTCAAAATATTTGCACAACACTAATTAGGACACTTTCACCTCCAGGTCGCCAGTTCAAATCCCGTCTAGTTGGGAAATGTTTTGCCACCTGGTGTTTGCTTGACCTATATGAAATGAGCTGATGGACTCAGCCCAGATTATTGCAATTAGACACATGTTGACATTTCAAAAATCAGTCCTGCAGTTAGCAGTAACCCTTGCTGGCATTCTCAACAGAGGAGCAAAGAACTGAATGGACTATAATGACAACACGTAAAAGTGATTCTTCCAGGTCAAGGTTGAAACACATTCATGAGATCATGATGGGGCAGGAAGACTGTACTGTTGTTACATGTGGTGGAACTATTCTATGGATAAGACAGACAAGCTTCTTTCTTTAGGGCTCCCCATCTGGCAATTCTCCCTGCAGTTGTTACTCTCTGCACTCCCCATCTTTGGCCCCACAAAGTCTAAATACTACCTTATCAACTTCCTCCTGGCAGATGAATTTGGACTGGAGGGTGGGTGGTATCTCTACAAGTGTGTGGGGTCTTTTTCTGGTCCCTCAACAATGCACTCATTCAGCCAGAGTTTCTCGAGGCAGCAATCACTGACTTCTTGGACTACTCCATGTAAATGGGCATTGTCTAGAGTTCTCTGCTTAGGATCCACCTCTGGATCCTTTGTTTTGACCCCAAAACCTGCACCCCCATCCCTGTTTTCATTCTTTTTAGTTTTTTATTCTTTAGTGGAAAAGAATCTGCTGAAGGTAATCATTTTGGATTCTAGTTATACATAAAAAATATTTTAAAAGAATATAAAGGAAAAAGGAATTTAAAAAATCAAGCTAAAACCGACTATGTTGTAGTGAAACTCTTCAGCATGAAGTCCTGTTGTGCCACGTGCACCAACTGTGTAAAATCTACTGTATGGTTACTAAAGATAAAATGTGATGTGATATGCGTGGTCACAGAGTCCTTGCTCGGAGATACCATTAATGATTGTTTCCTTAAGTAACAAACCTTTGTAAAGCAACAAAATTTGTGTGTATCTGAAGGATTTATGAATAGAAATCTCTCTTGAAAATCTGAATGCTCTATATATAGTGGTCAGCACTATCCTAGTGTAGGTACAAACTGACATCAGGAAGTGTGCAATGGAAACGTTTATCTTGGACCACACACATTGTTGGTTTCACGTGTAAGATTGCTGCAGATCAGAGAGTAGTTCTATGAGAGCACATGTATTGACAAAGACAGGGATAATGCACAGAAATCAGATTATCAAAAGTCTTCAATATTCTGGGCAGTGAATGAGCAAAATGAACTTTTCTAAATATGTTTTGATGGTTCGTTTAACAAGACTGAGGCCTGTCTGTGTCTCACTAAAGGAGTATGAAAAATAGTCATAGTTAGCACTGTAAATACCATAGAATTTTGCAAATTGTCACACACAAGCCAATAGTCTCTTCTCAAAGACTTACTGTAGTAGTGAGGTACTGTTGTTATGAAGACTCTGATATACTACCTGGCATTCCACCATGCTGTGAGCATTATGATAAATAATTAAAACTAAACACCAATTATCAAAACAAATGGAGAAATGTGAATTCCAAAGCTTGCTCACTTGCTTTCTCTCATTTTGTGATCAGACAAGTTTGGCAGTTTCAGTAAAACAAACGAGACATTTGGAATGGCCAGTTTGTGTGCTATATCTAGGGACTGTTTCCTATTTTTCAATGCTAATCCTGCCTTTATTATTGTTGACATGACTTCTTAGCGAGAAATTAAAAAAGGAATTTTGAAAACTAAGGAAAGCAGAGTGCTAATATACCTGTACTATAGGGGGAAGGCTTGTAGTGGAAATTGATTCCCCTTCCCCCACCCTCAGGCTTTTTACTTTTTCATTTTACACCAAAAGACCCAGGGTAAGATATATAAAAGTTCTTAAGTGACTTAAGTGTACAAGTCTCATTGAAAGACTTGTGCTCCTAAGTCACTTAGGTGTTTCCAAATTTGTTTCTTATGCTGTGTAGGGCTTTGTTCTTATAAGATAAAGATTATTGAGAATGAGATCCACTCACATAATATATGAGGTGTTAGCTTAATGACAGTTAGAAATACAGTTAGTAGAAGATGTAAACCAGAAGGCCTTGAGCTGTGGTAATTGGCCTCCTGAATTATTTGGTCCCATGATCCCCTGTAGCTAATTGTAAAATATTCATAGGTGCAAAAGCCAAATACCCCTTGTGCTTCCACATATTAAAAAATATATATATATTAAAAAAATCCTAAAAACCTCTAGTGAGACAGGAATATATCGTAATAGTATCATCAGTTTATGGTCCTTCATTTGAATTACTACAGAAGCTTCTTAAAAAATGTTTCTCACTCATGTAGATGGGATAATACTGAGGACTTGTCCACATGGAAAATTATGCCAAAATAGATATTCCCAATTAACACCATATATAAATGCTCAGATTCTGGAATAAGGGTGTTTTATTCCAAATTATATTAAATCACATATGAAGTTAATCAACTAATCCACTTTAAACTCACATCCTTCTTTATTCCAGATTAACTGTTATGGGTAAGCAAATCCTAATAAAGGACACAATTTACTGTAAGTAAAGCAGAAGGTTGCTGTGCTCTGAAGTTACCTTGGTGCAATGCACAAGAATTGCTTAATACTTCTTCAGGACTGCAGTGTACTTTTGAGGGTGTTGACTAAGAATGTGCCCCCTGCCAACAGGGCCAAAATTAGAATGAAAATTGCAGAACCATCACTGCAGAAAGACTAAAAAACATTTGAAAACTGAACTAATTATCACAGCTCAGAGAACCTTTGTTTCTTGAGCTTGCCTAGATAGATTAGATCTGTTCAGAAGCAAAAATGGCAAAAGAACTTGGGGTTACATATGGCTGTTTGATGGCAAAAAATATATGTTTATATGAAAGAATTAAGAAACTCAAAATTTTAAATAAGCTAGTTTAAAAAAGAGAACCTAAATATTGAGCTGAAAGTAAAAAGAGATCACCATATAGGGCATCTTGACTAGCCTAGATTCATATCTTAATTTTCCTGATATGTACAAAACATTCAACAAGAACTTGTGTGGGAAGTATTAGGCTTTCCTAGATTTCTGAACAATTAAAAGCTGATTCCCTAGTCTGTAGCAGGCTGTTCAGTCAGTGAAGATGCCCCATCAAGACACGCACTTAAATGCCTTTTTAAATGCACATTTTACAAAACAACTCAGCCATTCATGCACTGACAATTGCACATGCATTTCCAATATCAACATAAGTGTCCAATAAGCCGCAATAATCAATTTTTTAGGGGAGAAAAATCAGTCTTAAACAATAGCCAGAAGAAAACAAACCATGTTGTCATCTTTATGATGCCACTCACCTGTATTGTTAGGTGATTAAATAACAATGATTTGGGTTCTGCAGAATAAATATTTCAACTGCATCATATATTAATGCTATAGCTAGAATTTCTGTTAATTGTTAAAGTGGAAAAGTTTGTTAATGTGTGTGAGGAATGTCTACACACACACATTCATATTGGTACTACAAACATTGACTTTTACAATAAAAGCCATAGGTAACGTAAAGAGGAACTGAGGTTACATTTAGCAGCATCTGCACGCAGCAAAGTTTTATTCTTATCTCTGTCTTTTATGTGATTCCATGAAAAATCTCCTAAATTTATTTGCTGAATTCTCTCAAATATTTAAAAAAAAAAAAAAAAATTTAGAGTTAGTATTTCAGGTTTCTCACAGTTTGTTTTAAGATAATGCTGATGCTATTAATAACATTTTGCCTTAATATATTACCTTTCCTTTGAGGGTCTCAAAACACTTTGGAAACATGTATAATATCCCCATTTTTGAGATGGGTAAAATGAGACCATGACTTGCCCAAAGTGATGCATCAAACCAGTACATAAATTATCAGGAAAAAGTGGTAAACAGTGAGGTGGCAAAATTTGCAGATGATACAAAACTACTAAGGTAGTTAAGTCCAAAGGAGACGGCGAAGAGTTACAAAGGGATCTCACAAAACTGGGATACTGAGCAACAAAATGGCAGATGAAATTCAATGTTGATAAATGCAAAGTAATGCACATTGGGAAACATAATCCTAATGATACAAACTAGTCATTACCACTCAAGAAAGAGATCTTGGAGTCATTTTGGATAGTTCTCAAAAAACAGCCACTCAAAGTGCAGCAGCAGTCAAGAAAGTTAACAGAATATTGGGAATCATTGGGAAAGAGAGAGATAAAACAAAATATCATATTACCTTTTTATAATCCATGGCATTGCCACATCTTGAATACTGCGTACTGATCTGGTCACCTCATCTCAAAAAAGATATATTGCAATTGGAAAAGGTACAGAAAAGGGCAATAAAAATGATCAGGGGTATGGAACAGGTTCTATATGAGGAGAGATTAATAAGACTAGAACTTTTCATCTTGGAAAAGAGATGACTAAATGGGGATATGATAGAGGTCTATAAAATCATGATTGGTGTGGAGAAACTAAATAAGGAAGTTTTATTTACTCTTCATAAGACAAGAACGAGGGGGTCACCATATGAAATTAGTAGGCAGCAGATTTAAAACAAACATAAGGAAATATTTTTTCACACAAAGCACAGTTAGCCTGTGGAACTCTTTGTCAGAGGATGTTGTGAATGCCAAGACTTTAACAGGGTTCAGAAAAGAACTAGATAAGTTCATGGAGGATTGGTCCGAAATGGCTGTTAGCCAGGATGAGCAGGGATGAGAAACCATGCTCTGAAGTGACCCTAGCCTCAGAAGCTGGGAATGGGCCTCAGAGGATGGATCACTTGATGATTACCTGTTCTGTTCATTCCCTCTGAAACACGTGGCATTGGCCACTGCTGGAATACAGGATACTGGGCTAGATGGACCATTGGTCTGACCCAGTGTGGCTGTTCCTAATTGCCAGTTTCTTGTTTGAATTACTAGAGACACATTACTGCTTCCTTGACAATACTGTTTGTCCTAAATGATGGTCTTACGACATGAAATATGTATTTGCTTATATGGTGTTTAATATTTTTCCATCAAATATATGGTTAGAGAATAATTCCTTTGGAATAAATTGCTATTAAAATGGTAAGCAAAGCTCAGGGGCTGCTTTGAGATACAGCCATAGCACTTAAATCATGTTCCTTTTGGCAGATTTAGGGTCTGAAAGGAAGCCTGCTAGATAATTTGGTAACAGAAACAGGTCTTCCTCCCACTCCTTGAAGTTCCTTTCTGAAGGACTATTGAAAACAGTGGTACTTTCAGGTACTTCAACGCAAGGCCCCCAAACTGACCTATTCTGAGAATTTCTTCTTCCCTTCCATATTACCTTACCTTTAGACAGAGACAGCTGGGGATGGGACTCAGGTGGCTTTTCTTCATGCAAACAGAAAGTGGGGATGGGGAGTTAGGGCAGGTGAGACCCTCACAATCTATAATGTTATGTACTCTCTTCCCCACCCTCGTATTTTGTAAGTGGAAATAAAGTGATGCTCCTGAAAAGCAGCTGCAGCTTAATAGTGTGCAGATGCAATACATTTTATGCCTTGGTTGACCTTGTTTATTCAAATGTAGTTAATGACCTTATCCAGTAAGAAAACCCAGCATCACAGTGTATGGCTTACGGCTGAGCCTCTCACTCTGTGTGTGAACAGCTTTGGAAGCAGTTGGAATATCTTTTTTATTATTTTTTCCTTCTTGTTTGGTTGTTTTTTTGTTTCTGGACTCCGTATTGCCATGTTGCTGGCTTCAGCTTCTAAGAGAAGGGGTTAGTGACTCATCTTTCTTTTCAAAGTTATCAGTTGTATCAGAAGGCACATGCTTCACAAGTTACTTCCAGCAAAATAACTGGTCCTGTTGGGAGGAGGGAACATGAATTGCTCAGAGATGTGTGTACACTGTTTTAAATGTAGTGTTTGTTCCTCTGCATGTTGTGTGGGGAGTGAGTGTTGGGTAACAGCATGAGATTTTAAGAGAGGGAGATATGATTTAGCTCATTATTTTTCATGTTAAGAGACAGATTTATAAGTGTTCTGCTAACACTATCTGCATGCTGCGTAGAGCTAAATTACAATACAGTACAATCTCCGTGGTGTGCAAAGCATATTTGAGATTCTTATCTCATTTTAAAAATAATGATAAACCATAATGACAAATTGAAAGTCAGAAGATGGCCTTATAATTTATAAGGGGAGAGGGAGCAAAATTTTATCAGTGAACTAAGGAGGAGAATAATATCCCTAAGAGATGCTGGACTGTAATCTGTCTAGTACTAAACTGAACCTTCCCTTCTCTCCCTCAAGTAAATAGATGGTTTATTGATGTGGCTGTATATGGACTTATTGAAAATCAAACCTCTTAAAGGTGAGATTTTTTGATAATCAAATAAAATATTACCTTTATTTTTTTCTGTCATAGCTACAAATTACACTGTAGACACTAAGCCAGCAATGTGTTACTTATCAGCCAAGTAACATAAATTACAGGGCAGAGTGAACTGCATCTAGTTTTCCCAAAGCACAGGATGTAGATAATGTATTTTCAAAACGTTGGTTGGACTGGTCCTCTGTGTGCTTTATAACAGGATTCCTCTATTTACAGAGACCAAGAACTATCAAGCATTTCTGTGCAGAAACGTTAACTGTGGAAAACATCTAGGGTGAAATCTTCACTCCATTGAAGTTGATGGCAAAACTCCCTTTGAGATCAATGGGGTCAGGATTTCTCCCTTGGAATTCTCCTCACCCCATAGTGCCTTGCTGTGGCAGTAGGTAGGAAGAATGGGAAGGCAAAAACTTTAATGTTCAACAGTGTTGCCTCTTGCCATTAAACCATTATTCACAGGCATTCATTCACTATTCACTATTTCCATCAGAGCTGGAAATCCTGAGTTCCTCCCTCCTCGCCTTCCATCTGATGTAGGTGGTATATCGGACAGAGGAGTATAGCATCTGGATGACAGCAGGATGTAGGATTGTAATCCCGCTTTCATTTAAGACCACGGAAAAACTTCTGTTAGCTCGAATGGTGAGGATCAAATACAAAGCCACTAAGCTTGTGGGGACGACATACATGATGAGAAAAGGACCCGCAGCATCTCTCAAGAATGAGCAATAGCTGTAGTTTCTTAAATGAGAAATAAGTAGTCTGTCTATTCCTTTTTTCGGTGTGATCCCCTACCATTTGGTTATTAGAAATTTGTGCAGGTTGTAGTGTTCAACATATGGACTGCAGAGTTGGCCATTTGAATCTGTTTTTTCCCCCTTGGTTAAAAGGCAGTTTGCTAAAACACTGGTGTCCTCACTTTGTCTTTTTTCTGAGAGTGCTTTGCCATCATTAACTTCAGGGACAGGGACCTTAAGATCATGCTCAAAGGTATCTAGATGTATGTGCAGGATTCCTGTAATACTGTGCTGCAGTGTATTTCTTGATGTAGAGCTTATTTATTTATTTACAACCCACACTCACGAGAAGAATGTGTCATCTATAGGGCAAGGTGCTCCGGCAATCTTTAAGAAAACAGCTATTGCAACTAACTCCTTCAGTTACACTTCCAGCGGCAGTGCAGAAACTTATAAATATATAAGTCCTGTTCAAAGTTTCTGTGAAAAACGGAGGATTTGATTAGTTACTCATATAAAAGATTTTAACATAACTGCCAAGGGCTGTTGTAGATTTGGACTGAATGTTACTTTCAAGATTACTATCAAGAGGTACAGCTAATGTTTGTAAACAAATGCAGAATTTTATTGGTATTGACATTTAAAATATGCCAACAAAGCCAAATTTGCAAGTACTCTCAGAACAGATAAGTTGATATAGATAAAATAAACATTAAAATACACAGAACAAGAATATGTATGACGATGATGCAGTAAATGTGAACAAAACACATTATTGTAGCAAACAGAAAACAAAGAAAAGTTAAAAATAATCGAGAGTAGCAGATGTATATTTAGATTAATATTTTCTTAAAATTTAAAGTTCTGGAAAGTTTCCCCTTTTAAAGTAATTTTTGTACCAGTAACTCATTCGTCTGTGTGTGGGTAGTGAGAGTGTCTGTCTGTCTAGCGTGCACACAAACTGTAGTAGGGCCAGGTTGAAGAGCTGCTTTCTCTGAGCTGAAAGAGCCTGTGCAGGACCAAGAAAATCTAATTTGGGGAAAATGTGCTCTAGATGGAGATTTTTATTGAATCTGGCCCAGAGGACTTTAACATTCAAACAAACCAATAGCAATCCAATAGAGTATTTAAAGGGACATTGTTGGCTTAAGCTTTAGTAAGTTTTAAAATTGAAGTTGGTATTATTAACATGGGGGGAAATGAGTTTGTAATATGTTCGTTTTACATTGTCACTGCTCCTTTAATTGGTCAGCCATTTAACACAAAACTGGATTTCACCTGTCCATTCAAATCCACCACTATGCAACATTCATGGCAAGCTCTCTGTTTTTTTCAAATCCCACACTTTGCTTTCCCATTTCTAAGCTTCAAAAAACCCCACAACCTAGATTGTATACTGAATAAATTAATATCTTGAGAGCTTAGCTCTCACATTTATATTTCTCTCTCTGTGAATATTGGTTTGTCAGCTTCTGGTAATGCTGCAAAGACTTTTCCTTGGGTATTTGGGAATGAGTTGTGTTGATGGGCTGAGGGAGATAATGGTCTTGGTATGGGGTTATTGGCATAATTAGGTTAGTTTTAGTAACATTGTTTGGGTAGCTTAGTTAAGTATATTGTAGATTTTTAATTATTGTGATGTACCTAGAAGCAGGAATGGGCACTGAAGAATTTAAATAAAACATGAATGGTCACATAGATATACTGCTTCTGGTGTGATTGTAGTGTCATGATTTAGTGGCTCATTTTATCTCTTGTCTCAATGTATAAATGCTGTGAAGAAATTTTACATATATTAAAAGAGCTGGTTTGAGAATAGGATCCAAATTTTAAGAAGGGAGAAGGAAATATTTGAAAAATAATTGAGTGATTTGTTAAATATTTTCACATTTTATCATTTACTGGGCAGGATACATTTAGAAAAGCTAAATGCAATGATGTGTTCTGGGGCTAAAATGGCTCATTACAAATTTAGATAGTAACTATAGTTGTGGGGGATTTTTTGACTCTGTCAGCAGCATTGTAATTGTTGATTCTGCAGTTGGTATATTACCACTTCTGAGTGTGTTTATACATGCGTAGCATAAGGATCTAGTCTGTAAAAATCTTGCCAGTCTCTGTTGCACTTCCAATAATTTCACACTTTTGGGGAAGGGCAAAATTCCCCATTCTTGTGTGCTGCCTCTTGGGTGACCAGATAGCAAGTGTGAAAAATTGGGACGGGATAGAGGGTAATAGGCGTGAAAGATGTCTCTGTAAGACAAAGCCCCAAATATCATGACTCTCTCTAAAATCGGGACATCTGGTTACCCTATCTGCCCCCAACTATTTAGAATTCTGACTCATTTCCTCGGCCTGCTCCTCCCAACTACTACTGCTGCTGTCTGAATCTCAGCTCATAAATAAACCATTCTTCCCATTTGACCTTATGATAACTCAGCTTTTTAAGTGTTTTTTTGGCAATATGTATTACAAGGCATTTATATCAAGAATTGAAATGGACTATATTGTCATATTACTGTAATTCACTTCGGGTATCCTTTTTAAATCCGTCTTCGTTTCTCAGATGCATTCCATGAACAGCTGCTGTCCAAACTTCCCTGTATCATCTGGAACACAGAGGAGAAAACGTTGTTTTCAATAAAAGTTGGATGTATTGAGGGTTTCAGCCAAAGCTGTGCAGAGGTGTAATTTAATAAGGCAGTCAGTTGTGGAAGCAGGTTGTTCTTGAGTACAGATTTTGACATTGATACTGTGTGCTTAGGAGTCTTAAGATAAAGTTGGGATAGGATGATTAAGGACTGCTTTTACTAGCTAAAAATTATGCATCCCACTGCACTGTATGCACTACTTCTCAAGTTTAGAGGCCAGCCTAATGCTTTTCTTTGGAGTTGATTGTCAGTTTTATCCCAGGTGTAGAAACGTATTATGATTTTGTCCCATGTACTGATGAGCAGCTGGCTAGAAATTGAGTGCAGCAGTATTAGATTGCTATAGTAACTTCAACATAGAGAGCTATTTTCCATTTTCATGGTGAACTCTTCTGTTAATATCACAATGTGCAGGTTTTCCCAAAACTATATTTTCATTTGACTCCCCACTGGGAAGCTTTAATTTATTAAATGTTTTCAATCTACATTGTGCTAAATTATCAAAATATAGCCCTGAAAAGAGAGAGGCTGTTGGGGCACCATTATGCAAGAAACAGCTTTTTTTCCCCTTTGGCTTTAGCGCTGGTTAAATCACCCTCCTGGACACGTCTGTTTTGTGCATCTGATAATCCAAAATGTTACTAACACTTAGCAGAGTTACTATTATGGTCCTTTCACCAACCTGTACACTTGCACACATTTTTCACTGTGTGATTTTTCTGAAGCATTCAAAAAGTTGGCATCTTATATTTCCAAATATGGCTTGCTCAGCAGAATTAAGCAATGGGATAATATAGCTTGCAAGGGAAATATTGCTGTTGAAGTGAGTTTTAGGTTGGCTGTCTCACTAGGATGAATTGAAACCGCAAAACTGAACTATTTAATCTTTTTCCTGGAGCACAGGTGCGATTTACTATGTGTATCGTCATCAGCATCAATATTATTTAATATTAGAGTGTGAATTCTGGAGTAAGTTCTCCTGTGGGCTAAGATCAAACATCAATAGTAGTTTAACCCAGTACCTCTCAAATTTTTCAAGAAACTATTTGCATTTAGCAGTGCCAACCATTGACCTCTTCTCATAGTTAATTACCTTTTCCTCACCTTACCTCTGAAATTAGGTCTGTCCTTTATTCTAAGATTTCAGGGTCACTGGTTCATGCTTCCCATTTCAGTGAAATCAGAAAACTAGTTCAGGATGCTCTAAATCCTGGCATACAATCGATTGGTTGTACGTGTGAGTGCACACTATTATTAGGCAGAGATACAGCATCAGAACTCAGGACAGCCACTCCCCAACTTCTGTCGTTCATTGATTTCTCTTGAAATGTGGTAGGCACAGTTACCTGATCTAATGGCTAATGTGCTATCCTGCTATACGTTGAATATGTACTTCACCAGTATTTGAGAAATGCTGTCACAGGTCGTGGTTTGGAATATTCATCCATTTGTTACTTTGTCCATTCTGGTTGTAAAATTTTATTTTCCAATGGATCTGTTTACGCCTCATTAATTGTGCTGAAGGTAAATTGAGGATTACCACAGCAGAGAGGCTGCATATATTGTGTGTGCAAAAACAATACCTCAGAATGGAAATTAAAACTAACCTTTAGTTCAGTGAGCATGCCAGAAAGAGAGATCCAGCAGGAAGTAGGAGCGCGTGGAGGTTGATGCAGTAAATCTGAGTATCCGAGAACTGTTCAAATACAGAGAATATTGGAGTATGCGCTGATAAAGGGCCAACCCTGCTGCAGCTGAAGAACTTGATAAAATATCCTTTTACTTCAAGGCGAGCATGCGTCAAGGCAGGCACTAACTGGTGCTGTATTATCACCATGCTGAAATCTTCGACTACGCGTGTACTGCAGGCTAGGGGGTGATTCCCAGCTCAACTAGAGCACTCCTGCCAGCTCTCATCAGAACTAGCACGCTAAAAACAGCAGCCCAGATGGGGAGCACGGGCAGTAGCAGGAATGGCACCAGCTTGTTGCCCTGAGTATGTACCCATTGGGTTCGGGCAGCTAGCCTGCTCACCATTGCTTGTGGTGTTGTGGCTACACGAGTATTTTTAGCATGCTAGCTCAAATGACAGCTATCCCAAGTATGCCTATGTGAGCAGGAATCTCACACCCCTACCGCACAGTGTAGACACAGCCTTAGGCGTATTAGAAAATAACTATGCCACAAGGGGTCCGATGCTTACTCCTTGTCTGTTCCTACTTGGGTTTCTCCTCGCGCCAACATCATGGAATTCTCTACAGCCCAAACTGCAACTTCTCACTGCAATAAATTCTGCAGCCACCTTCAGGTTCTGTATCGCGTCTACACTCTTTGCGACAAAGCAGCGGCTGAGCATTGCTGAATGCACTGAACAACTGAGCAGCTCTCCATAGTGACTTTCCTTAACTCTGGTTAGATGTGGGTCATTCTTGAGCAGGTTCTCCCTACGCCACCCGGCAAAAAACACATCTCCTTTTCTAGGGCTGAGTATATTGCTATTCCAGCCTTTTTTACTCTCTCTCAACCAGTTTAAAATGTCTCACTTAGGATTATCCCCTTCCAATATCATTTCTTGCCTTTACATGTTGAAAAAAATGTTAGTTGAATGTGAACAAGTGTCACTTAAGGGTTTAATAAGAGGACCACTTGATCCACTTAATTTACTGATTTGGGATTTTGTCATACTCCTCATCAGTGTAGTGTAGAATCCTTGTCTCAAAGCTGCACCGGAGGGTTGTCTCCTCTTGGGCAACTGCCAAAGTACTGAAAAATATCTCCTGTTTGTTAGAAAGGGAATATTGGGGGCATCTGAGAAGCTCACTTCTGTGTTTCTGAATCTGCGAGGGCTCTGATTCCGCCCCCCTCCTCTGTTATCTTAAAACATCAGCATGGCCTGTTCTTGGTTCAGCTTGTCTTACTTACATCATTTCATTTTCACTTTATTTAAATGATACAGTAGTTTTTGTTCAAGAAAAAGTCATTGAATGCATTCAGTAGTAGGAAAAAATGTTCTAGGTTATTGCTTAAGTAAAAAAAAAAAAGCTTAACATTGACTACGAAACAGTTTTGAACATAGCTCTTCTTTCATACATAACTTTTTTATAATGTATCTGGGTCTAAAATCTGATTTAAGGTCATTTGTTGTTTCATAGTGCTGTGTGTTCTTGAAAATCACCTTAACAAGTTAATCATTCCATCCCCCTCTGCATCAACACCCTGATGAGTCCTACAGGGAGAAATACAAAGAAGTGCATAAATATAATGACATTATAGCTTCTGGGAGGGGGATATTTATTCATTTCATTACAACTTGATATAACTTGAAAAGTTTCTTGCTTTATTTCCAGACTGCAAGCAGTCAATAAGAGAAGATGAAGGGATCGTGACTATCAATAGGAGAGGCGCTATCAAGCAAGCCAAAATCCACTACATAAAAAATCATGAATTTATTGCCACCTTCTTTGGACAGCCCACGTTTTGCTCTGTCTGTAAAGACTTTGTCTGGTAAGAAGGAAACAGTATATGTAAACTCAGGTTTATTCTTAGAAGTGGAATTAGCTTCAGATGTACTGAGAAATGATGGGAAATGTTGTAAATCAGTCTGTGGCCCTTGATGTTGAATGTCCTGTATAACATTAGATAGGACAATATATAATTTTTGTAGTACGGTAGCACTTAGAAGCCCTACTCATACATTTTTTCAACCTATGCAACGATAATAATTTAAGTATGGATCCTGATCCCTCCGAAGTAATTGGCAAAACTTCCATAAACTTTAGTGGGAGCAAGATCTGGCCCTTAACTGGCAAAATCTTCACGAAGGAGTGAGACTGATGATTGCCTTGAGTACAGGGCAGTGATGTTCAAACCTTTCATAGAGATGTCGGTGGAATGATAAAACTAAAGGTTCCCTTAGAGAGAGAGAAGCAGGAGCCTTTTGACATAATTGATTGAGGAGCATTTAAAATAGCAGAATCTGGACTCATTAATCAGCATACATATTCTTGCGATTTAAACCTTGAATTTCTGGCATGTGAAAGCAACTAAAAAATCCCTGTTTTGAACAAGTCAAATATCTAGGGCTACACTTTCTGCCTTTGTGATTTTCTTTTTGTATTGTTTGTTTTCCAGGGGACTTAACAAGCAGGGATACAAATGTAGACGTGAGTTGCTTGTATGCTTTTTGTAACGACGACAAACTTTTTAATATTACCCTGTAGATAGGTATGTAATATGTAATATGGATAATACTCTGTATAAACATTTATCATACAAAGTGCATAATCACTCTCTAAATGAGCATGATGTCAGTTAGAAAGAGTTATGTGCTGACATAGGGCTCTGTCTTTGAACCTGGAGTAATAAGGTTAATGGGCCAAATTCTTTCTTGGTATAAATGGGTGAAACGTCACTGAAGATAACAGCTGCACCCACTTACAACAGCAAAAAACTGGGCCCAGTAATTCCATTTTGGTATTTAGCAAATATTGAACATATGGGAAACCTTTTCTAAATAGAGTTTTGCAAGAAGAAACCCTTGGTTAAACTCTTATGTAGTTAGTGATAATTCCTTTGAGTCACAGTAGATCTTGATACATCATATATGATAGCATCAGCTGATGCCAAAATCCTTTCATTTCCAAAATTCGCAAATGTAGTAATGACCCCCACACCACCTCGCCCTCAAATGTTATTGGGAGATGGCCTACATGGAAATCACCTACATGGTTTAGAAAACACATAATCCCAAAACAGAGAAAATAACCTCATGCAGCTTCCTCTTGCTTAGAGAGAGAGACACTTCCACTTGAAAAATATGGATTAATGCTTGTAATTTTTAGGGAAGGCATGTTTCATATTAGGCTTTTCCAAATATGAGCACCTAATCCTCTGCGTGATGAGTTATTTTCTTTTTCTTTTGCATTTCTCTTTTGAAGAATGCAATGCTGCTATTCATAAGAAATGTATTGATAAAATCATTGGGAGATGTACTGGTACTGCAGCCAACAGCAGAGACACAATGGTAAGAGAGAAAAAAATTTGTCTAAGAATGTATGACTGTAAATGTAGCAAGACTTTTTGATAGAAACAGCAAACTCCACTTGGGAAGTATTTCTCTGCGTAACGATGGCTGTTTGCTGCCTCCTTTAGATACTAGACATTTGATGGAGATGGAGCCTGGGTGAAACTCTGGAGAAGGCAGAACAGTTATAATTCCTTTGCTGAAACTTTTTTCCCCAAGTAAAAGATCTAATTCTTTAAGAGTTGAATAAATTATGCGGTAACAGATATGGGTTTGGGGAGTTTTAAATGCAAAACAGCTCAAATTTGTTGGTCTTAAAGTTTTTGCAGCATGGCCTATCTCTTTGGGCGGTCTGTGGGTCAGAGGTTTCAGGTCAAGCAAGAAGGGGTATATTTCCCTGCAGTTCATACTGTGTGCTATGTGAACTGTTCTCATATTGTATTATGCTACTGGGCAATATTCTGAATGATTGTAAACTTTTCATTGTTGTCAGGGCACCAACACGTCCACAAACAGGCATTTTGAAAACAAAATAAATACAGATATTTATAACAATGGCTTCACATCCATAATAAAATGTAAATGTGTGACACAAGAGAGACACTTCTGCTGAGGGGTGCATTACAACTAGTCAACTTTTTGACGGAAATAATTTTAATTTGCTAGTAGGCATCTGATTTCCTCCTGTTATATGCACATTTCACCCAAACTCAGAATGTTACGTTTCTTCAGAGATTGTGTACTTAAAGTATTCAGTTTTGGATCATTTGTGAATGCTTTTTAAATGTGGTTTTGAAATTATAAACATTTGTGTGCGTGTGAGAGAGCGATATCAGTCTCGTAATGTCTGAAAAATGATTTATTTGTGTAAATATGCTTTCAGTTTCAGAAAGAGCGCTTCAACATTGATATGCCTCATCGATTTAAAACTTACAACTACATGAGTCCCACCTTTTGTGACCATTGTGGAAGTCTTCTCTGGGGATTAGTTAAACAAGGATTAAAGTGCGAAGGTACTATAGGAGCTTCTGTGCTATTTCAGTCTCTCTGCTTTTATGGAGGATGAGGAAAATTAATTGCCCTGGTGTTTTCCATAGAAAAACTAATTTTTGGTGAAATGTGCCCAAGTCTTATGTTTGTGGGTGTGCTCGAGTTTGTATGATGTTTTTTGTGTTTCACAAAAAACACTTAAAAACAAAACTTGGCTTTGTGAATTAGAGCATTTTGATGATTGCAGTGGTACACTGGAGATAAGTGCAAGGAAAATTGTCTTAGGGACCAGCAGCCCCCAGATGCAATGCTGTTGAGTATATTTGTCATACAATGTCTGAGTACATATTCTCAGACTGAAGATACATTTTCTGAATATTAACCATAAATCCATGTCGTCATAATTCTCCAACCAGAAAGACAAAATGTAATTAATCTAATATATTCTTTGTAGTTTGTAAAATAATGGGCCAAAATTACAGCTGAATTAAGCAGGTATAACTCTAAATCAGTGGAGTTTTACCTGTCTACTCCTGTGGTGATTTTGGCAACTTCTATTTTAAGTGAGTTGGAGAAGGGGAAAGGTAAAATTTGAATTGCAGTTTTATTAAAGGCTGTAATCAATTTCCTTATATCCCAAATCCAGGGTATCAAAAAGTTTCTGATCAGCATAGAAGTATCGAATAATAAAATTGTTCTGATTGATTTACTGTTTAACAGTATTTTGCATGAAGTTCACATTACTATTCTTTCCTTTCTTTTAGAGTGTGGGATGAATGTGCACCACAAATGTCAAATGAAAGTGGCAAATCTATGTGGAATCAACCAGAAACTGTTAGCAGAAGCTTTAAATCAAGTTAGCCAGGTATGTTGCAATGTTGTTTGTCATTCAACTGGTTGTATTTCAAGCACAGGAAAGGGGTTTTCCTTCCCTTATCATTTTGATCATTAAGTGAAATATGCAGCCGGGTGACCTCCGTGTAAGTGGTCAAAGCGTTTTTGAGACTTTATAGGGAAAGTACAGGTCAGTGTTGACTTAAAATTTAAGTTTGGTTTTACAAAGCCCAAAAACTTAAGATAATCAGAAGCATGCAGATGAAATGTTTTGGGTTATTTTAATCCTAACAAGAACAATGATGGATTTTTGTCCTGTTCTTGTATTTAAACATTCTTCTGCAGTGTTTGGTATAAATGGTGAAAAACAAATCAGATTTTTCAAAATGTTGTTGAATAATCTCTGTGCTTTTTCATGACATCTTGAAAACACGAATGTTATACTCCATGATTTTTAGCCTATCACAGGTTGTGTGTGCTGGAACCAACACATCCCCTCTGTTAACTTCTTGATTTCCTTTCTTGTGAGCATGGTGGTTGCCTCTGTTACAGCTGGATTGTACTGGCTGTTAGTTGCTTTCATTTACAAGCTGAGAACTGCATACCAGCTGTGAAATAACAGCATAACTGGAACACATGGAGCTACGTGCTCATCAATGTGAAGTACCTCTCAGAATTCCGTCTCAAGCGAGCTTTCCTAAGCTTTCGTATGATACTGACTTAAAAAAAAAAAAATGGGCTGGTAGAACAATATTTTCACTACATGAAAATCTCAAGGGGCTAATTACTAAAGTAAAATTAAATAGTGCAGTTTCCTAAGGAACAGTAATGGGGAAAAGTTGTTTACATATGCTAATGACTAGGACATAATGACTCCTGTGTTTTGTTTCAAGTAATACGCACTTCTGTGAGGGCTGTTCTACCACTACTGCTCCACCCTGGTTTTCTGTTTGTTTGTTTGTTCATTCCTCCCTCCCTATCCATTAAAGCTATGATGTTTTGATCCCATAATTCTTAATGGGTAGCACTGGCAGAGGCTGTAGGATAGAGCTCTCAAACAGTTTTATCACCATTTTTTACTGTATTTTCTTACTGACTATGACTGTGACAGTTCGGATGCTATAAAAGGGATTACAGTAAATAAAGTGTGTGTATTAGAATTCCTCAGCTTTCCATTACCAATGGCTTCTAGACAAAGTAGTGTAAATACATGTTTTGTATGAGAGTGAGCTTTGCTTATAATAAACGTAAAGCAACAAATAAAACTGTCTCAGTTAATACTTACTGTAACAAAAGTTTGAACAGTACCTTGGCATGATAAACATTACTAATTACAGTGCAAGAATAATCTTAAATGCCTTTTGTTGCTATACAGAAATCAACTAGAAAATCTGATTCTGGGTCAGTAGAAAATGTTGGTATTTACCAGGATTTTGATAAGAAACCTAAAGCTTTGGGTGGAGATGTAACAGGTGAGAAACGAAGTTTACTGAATATTCTCTTAATTGTGTGTAGATTATTACCAGACTGACATATATTGAAATGTTTATCACAGGCAGTTGTTCGCTATTACCATGCATTGAAAACATTGTTATTTTTCTAAGGAAAAAACAATTTTACTATACAAAAATCTAACATTTCTGCACAACTCTTGTGACTAACTTGTAATGTTAAGATAAGTAATATATTGCACTTTGCAAACATCTGCTTGAACATGAAATATCTAATGCATCAATGCTGTTTTAATAACTTAAACTTACTATTAATGTAATGCATTAATGTAAATTTAATTACTGAATATAAGTAATTAATTTTATAACTATTATACTTAAAAGGTGGTTGATTGAAACGTGAATTACCCCCAGAACACTGAAAATATTAGTAAGATTTTTTCCTTAGACACTTCTTCCTTCAAAAACACAGAGAACATTGTGAAACAATATGAGCATTTATAATGATCTGTGGATTGCTTTGCCCAAGAGTACCAAGAGATGAACTGAGATAAATGAGCACGCTCAGATTCCTGCAGATTTTGCTATATTGTCATTCTAGCATAATTTGCCTGACAGAATTTGGGAAAGGAATGTTATTTGGAGAAGTGCACATATAAATATTCAGCATATTGTAATTGAAATATATATACTACATATTCTTCAGATCTTGACTGACTCACAGCATGTAGAAATCTGTCAAGTGACAAGCATGCTGTTGATGTTGAAAACTGCGGTCAACTAAAATGTATTAGTTGGGACTAAATGGAAGAACTACTTTAAAAACCCAAAAAACCCAAACACTAATTCCATGTGTATAGTTATAGTAAAAAATTAAGAGAATTGAATGTCCTTTTTATAACAGATGTTTAATGACTTACTGTCAGTTTTATCAGTTTTCAAGTATTAATTCTATTAATGTGATGATTAAAATATTTTTAGAGAGCAAGAATGGATTAGGGTAATCAGGGGAGGAAATCCTCACTAGCACAGATCAGAATATTGGAGGGAAAATTCAAAATGACTTATACCAATGTGGATGGTTCCGTGAAGTCTGATAGAAGCTACTAGGATCAAGTAAGAGATGGCGATTGAAGGTTTGGAGGTGGTATTGTTTTCTGCTGTTCTCTATTTCTTATGTATTGAGCTGATGATGTTATTGAATCAGTTGGTAAATGATCCCTTTTATGTATCCCTCCAATTTGCCATTCTAATGTCTGGCAAAAAAGGCCTTTTAAAAAAAATTATAGTAAGGGCATATTGAACCAGGTTCTTCCTTGCAGTACAGCCACTTTGCGACACACTGCCAGAGCAAAGCAGCTCTAACGTTGGTATAGCCTTCAGCTGGCGAATCAACTCACCATGTGAGAATCCACTGGTGGTACAGTGGCTCCGGTGCTTATTCACCCCATGCAACCAGATTTGAGTATATGGCAGGTAAAAAGGGGTATGGCTGAGATTTCCCTGCCTCCTGGCAGTCCGTAGCTACTACAAAGGGCCACTGCCACCCTGCATAAATCAAAGTTTACAGCCTGCTTACTGTGGGATTGATCTGCTGCACAACTGACCTAGGATCAGAGAAGATGGTTTAAAACAGCCTTCAACAAATACTCCACCCTCTCACCAGGTTATGCCATACGTTCCTTGGGCAGAGCGGATGCTCAGGGTTTTTAAGCATAATTTAAATTTAGGAAAATGCCAGATGTTTAAATAAAATCCCAGATTTAGACCCAAAATTCTGAATTTCATGTAAATGGTTTAGCTTCTTTATAAGGCCCTCACGTTTATGTTTACCAGAGTCAGCAGATTTGTTGAACTATTAACATTTTAGCACTCAAAAGTCAGAAACTACAGGGATCTCGGTCATGAAACCTGTTTGCCTGTGCTGAATTTACAAAATCATGGTTTACATTAGCAGATAACAGCGAGTATGATAAGCTCTGGGAGGGAAGTACGCCAAGACCAGCTTCACGAAGCAGGAGAAAATTCACCATAGACAGCTTTGCCTTTCACAAAGTACTAGGGAAGGGGAGCTTTGGAAAGGTGGGTAAAACATCTGCAGCGCTTAACTTGATTTGCTTTTTGTTCTTAGTGTTATGGACTAATTTCATGTAAGCAAACATTATCTTCAGCTTGAGGGGAGATAACTTTATTAACCCTTTGTTGTGAATCTGTTACTGTTAATGGGATGGACTGTGATTATTTAATACCTCAGGCACTAAAAATCCCCAACTCTGTAAAATAGCAACAGGCCAAGAGCAGTGTAGGGACTCAAGAAGAACCTACAATGCACTGCCTACTGTATCTTTCTTTCTTGATTTCTTCTGTTTAATACCCAAAAAGATGCATATGCCTTTATGCTCTGCAGTGTGAAATACTGTGTGCACTTGTCCACACGGTACAGCTGTGGTTACAGAGAGCCCTGATGCAGTGGAACCAGTGAGTTCTGTTGGACAGGGTTGCCACAGAGCAGGAGTGACCCTGGGTCCTCTTGTCTGTGGTGGAACGGAGCTCCATGTTAGCCCTGTGTAGGTCATTAAGGAGGGGATTCTGAACAGGACCCTTATTTGGGTTATTTCACAGATGTGGTGAACAAACACTCTACGGGGTACAGAATGGGGTTCGTGTCCTTTCTTCTAGTCCATGATGAGCTCAAGTGATAGCAGTAGAGGAACTGGACAGTGTTCTACATTTTGCCACCAGCTTGGGGTGGTACACCACAATTTGTGTCATGTACCCCATCACAAAATCCAAGAGCTTTGCCTTTGGGCTGGGGAGCTATAGAGGAGTGGTGTGAATCTCCCCCTTTTTGAATAACTTTTTGTAATGCCAGGCAACCTTCTTTAAACGCCTTGTCCTCAAATTCTTCTCTGCTGATTAGCAATATCAATTGAACCACATTTTCTTGTCTGTGCCCTGAACTCTTCCTGTGTTTGCAGGTTCTGCTTGCTGAACTGAAAGGGAAGAATGAATTCTTTGCTATTAAAGCTCTGAAGAAGGATGTGGTGCTAATTGATGATGATGTGGAATGTACCATGGTGGAAAAGCGGGTCTTAGCACTTGCCTGGGAGAACCCATTTCTTACTCACCTCTACTGCACGTTTCAGACTAAGGTATAGTACAGATTTAACTTCTGCCTTTATGGGAATACTGTATCAGTAACAAAGCAAAGTGGATTAGTGACCAGATAGAATCTGTTTCTCTGCATGAGTAACATATGTTTTAATTGACTGGTAGTATTGGATCTGATTGTTCCCTGCCTTGCACTTTGCATTGTAGTTAGTGCAAAGTAGATGTAAAATGCCATTAAGTTAGACTGGCAAAGAACACCATTACGAAGTCTACATCCAGAGAGAGGAGATTTCATTTAAATGCTTGATATGTTAATTACTGGTTTAATCTTGGATAACATTATAAGATGACGACTCCTGTAAGTTAAGGGAAGCACAAATGGGAAGCTCCATTAAAAAGTACGTTCATATCCCATCTGTAAGCACATGAACTGAGAAGATGTATATGATGTCACTGAGCTAATGAAAAAGGGGGTTGGACTAGATGATCTCCTAAGGTCCCTTCCAACTCTAATATTCTATGAAATCTGTAGCAATGGGACTCTTGTTTTTGTGGGGGTGTGAGCAGGCGAGAAAAACGTGAGCATCCTGGGAAAGTCAAAGACCACTGCATGTAAACCATTTGCCAACTTCCCCTCTCCCTCATCACTTCTCTTATTCCTTTTCTTAGTCGGAGGGAAACGGCAGTGCTATGCTGGGTTACAATTCCATAAGCAAGTTAATTTTGTGTTCTTTCTTGCTTTGTAAATAGGATCACCTGTTCTTTGTGATGGAGTTCTTGAATGGGGGAGACCTGATGTTCCACATACAGGACAAGGGGCGGTTTGATCTCTATAGAGCAACGTAAGTCCCAAATTAGTGAGCTCCTTAGGGAGGAAACTTTTGCTACTTGCTTTTCAAACAAGATTTAAACCACAACAAATGCATCTTGGACAAGCTGTGCTAAGGAGAGAATTAATGAATTTTGTATTTCTTTTTACTGCTTATCATTCTAAAGCACCTAGTGATGTTCACCACTCTGTTTAATTGGCTGGATATTCAAGACATATTTGAAAGGGTTTGTTCAATACACTGAATGACCTTCTGTAGTAATGGACTGGTGGAGGCACAGGGAAATGTTCTCTTGTCCTTTTAATTTTCTTTGTAGAGTTAGGTTTGATTACTTCAAATAGTAAGCTTTTTGAGCTTAATAAGCCATTTCTAGGCAGTAAAGAAGTTGCAGAATGTGAATTGTGTTTTGTAGCAGTGTTTTAGGGGTAATTTTCCTATTAGGATAGCGCAAGACTGTGGGCCCACACCCTTATATCTTGAACTCGTACACCTGAGAACAAATGTCATCCTCACTCATCAGTTTTGTATTGCTTGGCATAGTAAAAACAAGTAGCCTTCAACAAATTATAGGGCCTTGTGTTTCAAAATTGAAATGGTACATGGAGTCTCTCAACTAATTCGGCTGATTTGAATCCAAACATTTTCTGCCCTCCCTTCAAGTATTGCAGTTTTGACAATGCCAGCGCAAGCCCCCAAATTTCAACTCACATAAAAATATTGTACTGCTCTAAGCCATTCAGCTGGAAACTGTCAGAATGAGTCAGTCTTTGGCCAATTCATGACCTGCAGCATCCGGATACTGACACAGTAAGTATAGTCAGAGAGACCTTGTAGTATGCATATAAAACAGGCTAAGAATCAAAAACAATTATTCCCAAAAAGCCTTGGCCAGGAATCTTTATTTCTCTCTTTTCTGGAATCTTCCAATAAAAGAAAAAAAGCCAACTTGCAAGAAAATTGCTCAAAAAGTTTGAGTAAGATCACCCAGAGTGCTGTCAAAGGTGGACACAGCTTGGTCTGCTCCTTGCACAGGAATGGAGGCAGAGAATTCAGCAGAATTCCATCTGAGCACCTGGAAGTTTTAGTCTGCCTCTAGGGCAGTGTTTCTCAATGACTAGTCTCTGGAATGGCACCAATCTGTAGCCACTTCCTTGCCCATCCCTGAGATTTCCCTGACACAAAATATTAATATTTAAAATATAAAGATTTTTTGTTTACTCGCATTTTACATCACTGTATTCAATTATTTCTAGACAAGAAAAACCAATGAAACAGTTAATTTTTTGTCCTCTCAAGTGGTCTTAGAAGACCAACCTCTATCAAACCACAACCTCTTGTGTAATGTCATAAGGCTGGCTTTCTCTGTAATTTAAAGAAAAGTTCATTAGATGTGGTCTTTCCATACAAATTCTAAGTAAAATTCAACAAAAATCCCATACAGAGATATTTTGGTGAACACTGAAGGAAGGTGTTTATCTTTGTTCAGATCCACATTTATTTCACTGATTTGCTTTTACAGTCAAGCTTACAATTAAAGGATGGGGTGTAATGTTCTTTTGATGTGAAGAACCCCATCCATTTTAAGGTGATTTCATGAGATTCTTGTTGACATCTTTACTGTTGCCTCTTGAAGCTCAGCTATGTACTTCTTGCGAGCGTATACAAGATGAAAGGTTAGATCGTGGAGAATGTTCCATGGTGATAGCAAAGCATCGAAAAAAGGAAGATGATATTTCCCTTAACGCTTGGAATTGTATGTGTAAAACTGAAAAGTAGTGTTCAAAACAAAACAGCAAAAACCTTGTAACTTTCAGGAGAGACACCAAAGTGATATTATAAGCTGTCAAGCCACCTTTTTTCGAAAAGAAATGGCAGACTCTAAGGATATGAGAGATTAATTTTAGCTGCAGTTTTAGTATCTAAAAATCAAAAATAGTAGCATTCAACACTGCAATATGTCCATATTGCAAACTGTACCGGGTAATGATGCAAAAACTAAATCTGTTGGATTTGTTCCCAAATAACTAACAGGTACGTAAATTTACGCTACTAGACACCTTTTTTCTTTAGTTGCATTCACAATGTAATAAATGTTTCTTGCTTAATTAAGCAAGGCAGTCTAAAGTGGTATTGCTCTATTTCAGGTTTTATGGAGCTGAAATACTATGCGGTTTACAGTTTCTTCACAGCAAAGGCATTATTTATAGGTGAGTTCTGATTGTCTCTGGTATGGGGCCTGTACAACTCGGTATTTCTTGAGATGTATTAGTGGATTGTGTGATTAACCTACAAACAGGACACATTCTTTATTAAACATTTTATTTGATTCCCAGGGTCTTAAAAGAGGCAATTTGGCAAGTACTTGAGACTATAATTGTTTTCTTGTGTTTTCTCCTTGGCAACAAGAACAAGGAAATGTTATTTACACTGCACAGAAGTGTCTTTGTTTCACATTACTGAATACTGTGCTTGGCATTGAGTGAGACAGTTTGTCTTTATTTCAGGGGTAAGGGAGATTTAGAGGTTCCTTGAGGCTGTTTATTCCCATTAACTGCTGTGTGAAGAACACTGAGGCTAAAGCTCTCTACTGCTGCCTTCTATAGAAAATAAGGAGACGCGGCTACCTGATCTGTAAATTCAAGTCAGAAATGAGCTTGCAGATGTCTAAATGCATCACACACTGTTTAGACTGTGTGGGCCACATTCTGATCTCACGTGCAGTTGAGTAAATATGGTGTAGCTGCATTGTCTGGTGTTGCTGAGATCAAATTCTGTCACCTTTTCCTCCTATTGAAACAACCTTTGCTGTCTGATTTTTAAGACTTAAGTTAAGTGTGTAAATAATACCCTGGTTCAGCATATATGCACACTTGCCCATATTTAGTAGTGCACTTAGGCCAAAGACTAGCTTTATGCTTTCGTACTGGTGCTAGTTATGCAGGTCGGTAGTTCTGAGAACGGTAGCCCTCATGTGAATCTGTGAACTGAATTTAAAGGGTGGAATGAGAGCAGTTGTTCTATTGCATGTTTCCTGTGGATATTTTGGGAGCATGTGCTGTGTGCATCCATTAACTACTAGCCAATTTCTGAAAGTGATGGAGATTAATGCTGTTCAAGGCAGCCCCTGCTACATCTTCACCAAGGGGCTGTAATGTGCATAGCATAGGAAAAGCAATGGAAGACATGCTGCTGGAGGAAGGTGCCCCCCAGAGGCATAATTTCTCTGCCATAATGAGAGCTGCCCAGGGTTTAGAATTACCTTGTGGTTTCCCAGTCTAAAGTGCCTAACCCACTTGCCCATCATCACTGTGCTGGAGGGGACGAGAAGGCAGCCATAACCCCCTAACAGAATTGTGGCATTTTCCCACCCTCTTGTGGAAGATACCTATCCCAAAGACACTTGACAATCAAATGAAAAAGCCTTGTTTAATTGCCTGAGGATTTGTCTAAACCAGCCAAACGTGGTGGAGACACGCACTTACCCTGGAATAAGTGTGCCCCACAGGGAGTTCTGGTGGTAAGTTTTCCCATGTAGACAATCTGTAAAACTCAACACAAACTTGAAATATTTACAGATGTGCGTGATGTTGGAATGAACACAGCAGATGAACTTTCAAGAGTTATTTGATTTTAATGGAGTAAACTAACACTCATTTAGATGGGAATGATTTCCTGTCTGTGTCAACTACTGTAATCCAATAGGACAGGTTTTGTCAAAAGTTTGGAGAGCGGATTAATGGGGCAGCCTGTGCTTCTCAAGTGGTCAGGGACAGTTCTGACATGTTTCATGGTCCTGAGCAGTAGATCTCCACCTCTGGGCCATCTTTGCAGCTGTGCTGAGGAACTCCCTTCTGAACTACCAGGAGAGAGAGAATTCCCTGTCATCGTGTGAAACGTCTGTTCTAATCATGTCTGTATGGGTCAGTACCAGGGTTGCTGACAGCTGTTCACGCTGACTTCCTTGGTATGTGTTGCTGCATCCAGCTGGATCAAACAACAGTACATGAAGTTAGCCATTAGCCTTGTTCAGTTTTTCAAAAGATAATCTGGACAAATGTCATCTTTGCAACATGGGTAGGGAAAGAGCTGGTATTGTTCAGTTAATCATTGTGCAGGCATCTGTTCCAGGGCAATAGCATCTCATGTGGAGAAGCTTCTGAACAGTTATTGGAAAATGTAAGTTACTGTCCCAAAATCCTCAAACACTTTGCCTATGCTTTCTCTCCCTCCGTACTATGGCAAGGGCACTTGCAAAATATTTGCAAGCCATTTTTAAGAGGTAGCTGCTTTCAGATCCTTAGTTCTGATACTTGCAAATTGTGAGTTAGTAAGTATCTGCAATTAATAAGTAATGCTGTACACAGCAGGTAATTTCTTTCCTTCAGCCATTATTGAAGACGGAGACCAGGAGAGACTGTCCTGAATGCAAGCCTATTTCCTTAGAGATAACATTAAAATGGATTTTGGCAAAAGACAAACTTGGTCAGGATAGAAAAATAGATGAATAATTTACCATGTGCTTACAGGGATAGGGGAGTATTGAGTTATAAAAGATATATGTAATGGTAGGAGTGCTGCACTTAACCATGGCTCCTGTGGTTATGCTTGCATAAACTTCAGTTTTACCTAGCTCACTTCTTAAGTATTGTCTTTAATGTTGGAATAGCTAAAAGATGGAGAAAGGGACACAACAGGGTTACTTACCAGTAACTGTTGTTCTTCAAGATGTGTTGCTCAGATCCATTCCACTAGAGGTGAGTACTTGCCACCATGCACTGGTTCCCGGAACTTTTTTCCCCTTAGCAGATGCACAGGTTCAGCTTAGGCACCCCCTGGAGTACCGCGCTCATGCCACGGCGCATATGGCACTGTCGCCCCTACAGCCCTTCAGTCCCTTCTTGTTGCCAACTCCGACAGTGGGCATGGAGGGTGGGTGTGGAATGGATATGGAGGCTAATGCCAGGCCCTGGAGTTTCAGCTGGAGCAGGTACTCCAGGATCACTTGGATAGGCGAGAGGTTAGGCTGAATGCCCTGGGACTCTGCCCAACAAGTAAACCATCTCTACTTGGCCTGGTACATGACCTGGGTGAAAGGTTTTCTGCTGCCCAGCAGAATCTGTTGGACCTGCACCAAGCAGGCTTGCTCTCCCTTCATCAGCCACAAAGTCTCCAAGCTCTCAGGTGCAGGGAGTCCAGGTTGTGACACCTCGGAAGCTCCATTGGTGGGGCGATGGACAGGTCCACCAGCATGCTGTACCAGTGCTGCTTTGGCCAGGCTGGGGCAATCAATGATGTCTGCTCTCTCCCTCTTGATTTTCAAGAGTACCTTGGGGAGGAGTGGAATTGGGGGGAAATGAGTACATGAGAGTCCCCCTCTAGTTGATGAGGAACATGTCAGATATGGAGCCCGGCTTGCAACCCCGAAGTGAGCAAAACCTCAGGCACTTCCTGTTTCAGGACGATGTGAACTGGTCCAGGTGGGGAACACCCCACTTTTGGAAAATAAGGGTCACTACCTCCTGGTGTAGTGACCAGTTGTCGCAGGGTAGAAATGACCTGCTGAGGTGATCCGCCTCGTTGTTCCTGACCTCTGGGAGGTGAGGGGCAGATAAGTGAAAGTCATGCCTCATCACGAAGTCCTAGCCAAATGGCCTCTTGGCAGAGGGCGGAGGAGCGTGCTCCCCCTGCTGGTTGATGTAGAACAATGCTGTGGTATTGTATGTCAGCATCTGAACCATCCTGCCTTTCAGGAAGCTGAGGAACATCTTGCAAGGTAGCCTGACGGCTTTGAGTTCTCTCACATTGATGTAGAGGCTTTTCTCCTCCTCTGACCATGTCCCTTGAGGTGCAGGGCCCAGAGCTGGCTTGACAGGCCACAGTTCAAGCACCTCAAGGCTTGACTTTGGCCATGGTGTGGGGGAGCAAGAGCGCTCCATGCATTGGCACTGTTTCTTCCTCCTCACCGGAGATGGACAGCATTGGGTAGACTCCAGTGCCAACGGAGCGCTCTGCACCGATGAAACACTCGGTGCCAATGTTGACACGGTGGCTCGGAAGCCGGACAGAGCGCCGCTTCCATCAAGATACTCTTCAGACGAATCTCCTTCTTTTTCTGGGTTCTAGGTTGGAAGGCTTTGCGGATCTTACACTTTTCCCTCACATACTGCTCCCCCAGGCAATTAAGGCAGCGGTTGTGGGGGTCACTGCCCCAGGCAGTGCAAGGCTTAAAGCCCAGCGAACCGGGCATGGCCTGGCCCTAAGTCCCCGAGGGGGGCTTTCTATTCTAAAGCTAACTTTCTATATTAACACTACAGCCAACTAGCAAGACCAAACTACTAACAACTAACACGTCCAAAAGGGAAAACTACTTGCATGAGGCAAGAGATGTTCCAGTGACCGTCACGGGTGGAAAGAAAGAACTGAGGGGCGGTAGGGGCGGCAGTGCCTTATGTGCTGCGGCATGAGTGTGGTACTGCAGGGGGCATCTGAGCCAACCCTACGGCATCTGCTAAGGGGAAAAATGTTCCGGGAACCAGTGCATGGTGGCAAGTACTTAGCTATAGAGGAATGGATCTGAGTAATCACTCAAAGTAGAATTGAATATTAGAATATTTCCAAGATTTGCATAGATCATGGTGAATTATTCCAGCGAAAATCAAGATGTTTGTTTAGACGTTTTCTAAAATGTTAAATTGAAATCTGAGTGAAAACTTCTCTGATGTGCTGAAAGTTTTGAAAATCAATTTTCAGTTCCAGTCAAATAAAAAATCCTGTGGGCCCAGCTCTGCTCACCATATAAATAACTTGCACTGAGACATATGGGGAAAAATCTGATCAATTTTGAAAGTATGTTCACAGAGTGAGAGGCAGTTACACATGACTGCAAATAAGACAATCATTTGTTTTCAACAATGCAGTATATTGGTTTGGTTTTTTACTTTCCCATGTAGAGACCTCAAACTGGACAACGTGATGCTTGATAAAGAAGGCCACATCAAAATAGCTGACTTTGGGATGTGCAAAGAGAACGTGGTTGGAGAGAACAGAGCAAGCACTTTCTGTGGTACCCCAGACTACATAGCACCTGAGGTAAGCATAGAATCAACCAAGTGCCTAGATGAGTGAAGTTCTGATATGGACAATGGTAATGCAGAATTTGCTTAGTCTCCTTTGGCACTCACCAGCTTTTAATTATATTTCTTTTCACAGAATAATGGTAATCAATTAGTTAACTTTCTTCAAAAATAATTAGCATTCTACAGCATTTGTAGTGACTTACACTAGTGCAAGTGGCTCAAATTCTCTGTCTTCAAAAGACTGAAAAATCAAGTTGTATCCAAGAACATTTCTGCTGGAAAAGCCGTAATCTGGACAAAGAGTTTAGCTGTACTATTTCCATATACTGCTAGCTACAATTTAAACTGTAGCCATTTAAGTAGGATATAAAGCTTATGTTACATAGGTCATAATCATGTCAAACTTTTTTTTTCTTCCATGGCTTCTTGAAAATCTCTCTTTGTAGTTGACATGCAGGTCTACATTATGTATGAAGAGAAGCTGCAAATTCCTAATCAGATAAACGGTTTATTGGTAGAAAACTAAGTATTTATGACTTAGTAGCCAGGATGATTTAACCTTTTAAAGCAGTGGTCCCCAACCTTTTTTGCACCAGGGATGGGCTTAAAGCAAAACTATTTTTGGGACAGGCATGGCGGGGCGGGGCAGGCACCCCAGCAGGCAGCACTTCACACCACTCTCCGCTGTGAAATTGACTCACCCTTGTCAATTTCGGCAGTGGAGCTGGAGGGTGGGGCCCACGGCGCAGAAATTTACCATTTTAAGAGCCGGTTCACTCTTAAAGTCATAAACCACTGTGAAACAGACTGCCTAGCGGCTAAATGAAGAGCCGCATAGCCGCAGCGCTGCGGCCCAGCAAAGAACCCCCAACGGCCCGGTACCGGTCCATGGACCGGTGGTTGGGGACCCCTGTTTTAAAGTACAGACTGGGATTTTGGGCCTGGTTAAGTGATCCTCTCGAGCATTTCTTTATAAGCATTTGTTTTTTCTCTCCACTGAACTTGTCCTGTCATGTCAACAGATTCTTCAGGGCCTGAAGTACACATTTTCTGTGGACTGGTGGTCATTTGGGGTCTTGCTATACGAGATGCTTATTGGACAATCTCCTTTCCATGGCGATGATGAGGATGAGTTGTTTGAGTCAATCCGAGTGGACACACCTCACTACCCCCGGTGGATTACCAAGGAATCGAAGGACATATTAGAGAAGGTAAGTGTGACAGTTGATCCTCCTGATAAGTTTGTATTAGGGGAAGGGAAGCTGGCATTAAGGTCACAGATTACCAAACTGCACTTTCTGTAAAGTATCACCTTATAATTTTAAGCTTTCCACAGAAGTGTAATTATTAGGCAAATTATTAAGCAAACTGAAAGATTTTTATGAAACTGAACCAAAGCAGATTTTGCCCTAAGGCTAGTTTAAGACTGTTAGAAGGGACAGGGAAACCACCAAGTGTGAACACTTAAGGTATAGCTACTGTGCAGTCACAGATGTGCTTATGAATGCATACTTGAGCTGCTCAGGTACTAGAACACGTGCTTCAGTCCAGGCTAGTCCATGAGTAGTTAAACAGGGAGCTAAATGGGCTTGTCCAGCCTGTGCTGAAGCCCTTCACAGCGTCACCATTCCAGTGCCAGAGCTAGCTTGGTTAAATTTAGCTCAGGTACATATACGTGAACTGCAGTCACACCCTGTCTGACAATGTCAGTGGATTTACTTGTCCCCTTCACCCCTACATGATTCATTTCCACTGTTTTTGTTAGTGCCCATGTACCCCCACAACCATCTAAAGCATTGTGTTCCCCTTTCCCCTGAGGAGCTGTAAGGATACAGAACTCAATCTTATACAAATGTCTTATTTCTAAGCTTTTTGAAAGGGATCCAACAAGGAGACTAGGAATTACTGGGAACATCAAGGACCATTCTTTCTTCAAAACAATCAACTGGACAGCACTAGAAAAGAGAGAGATAGAGCCCCCTTTCAAGCCAAAAGTGGTATGTATCATTCCAACACTTACTGTACTCTACATTGCGGTTTTGCACTGTTCTCAGTTGATTATCAAAATGATTCATACTGACCATCAGAGCCAGAGACACTGATGTAAGTCTGAGTTGCCAAATTCATTTCTGAAGCTAGAAATAGGTGGTCATCACTTAAACAAAAAATGATAGCATGGCTATGAGACTCACTAATGAAGATGCTTGTTGAAACATGATTTAAAAAAAAAAAACAAAAAAAACAACTTGAAGGTTTCCTCATGAGAAAAGGAATGTGAACAGTCCATTAGTTAAATGGGGGAAAAAGTGGATATAAGGAACAAACAGTAACCCAAAACATGAGGCAACATCCTATCTGGTCAAAGGAAATGCAAGTGCATCTTGTAAAGAAAAAAACAAACAATCTTCTCCATACCACCTCAAATCGGTCTTTATTTTTAATATCCAGAGAGAAGAAAGGGTTTCTGTTCTCCATCATATGCACAGTTTAAATAAATTCTTTGAGAAGAGCAAGAGAAGCCTTGTAATCCTGTCAATTTTGTTTGCATTCCAGCAGAACTTCAGAGTTACGAGTACCTCGGGCATGGAGGTTGTTCATAACTGAACAAAATGTTCTGGTTGTTCTTTCAAAAGTTTACAACTGAACATTAACTTAATACAGCTTTGAAACTTTACCATGTAGAAGAAAAATGCTGCTTTTAATTATCTTAAGTTAAATGAAACAAGCACAGTTTCCTTCTGTTGTCAAATCTTTTTAAACTTTCCTGTTTTTTCAGTAGTTTAACACAGTACAGTATTTGTTTTGTGTTTTGTTCTTTTGGGAAGGGGGGGTGTTGGGTCTGCTGCTGCCTGACTGTGTATTTCTGGTTCCAAATGAGGCATGCGGTTGACCAGTCAGTTCCTAATTCTGAGGTTCTACTACAGTAGCTAGGCTATTGACACACAAGTGTTGCAGTCCACCTTAAGTTGGCTTGTATTCATTCTCAATTGTAGCATTTTCTTTCTTTGGTATTTACATGGCTCATTTCCCTCTACATACACAACACAAGAGGCTAAGCTTAGTGCTTTTAACTACTGGTTAGATCTTTCCTCCCCTATACAGAGCCTCTATGCCATGGTGTAGTTCTGGCACTGCTTCTTTTTAAAAAAAAACATCAAAACAACATGTGCTAAACCTTAGTGCTAGCCTTGGACTCTGTTTCTTGAGGGACAACGCAGCAGCTGTGTTCTGGTTTTCCGCACTGGAATCCTGTTCGGTAATATCTCCATCTCCTAGCACGACACTGTTAGTTAAAATAGTAAATGTTGGCAGTTCATTTTAGTCAAAGCTGTTACAGTTGTGGGCTTTTCTATTTTGAGATGTTGGGTGTGTTCACCTACCTCAAATTGAGCTTCCTACACAGTAAATATAGAAAGACTGATATTCTGAACTTCCAAGAATTCATCCTTCTACAAAACACGACTTAACTTCCTTCTTGGCAGTTTGGCTTGAGTTTATCAGTAAAAATGTGATTTAACACACACTGATTAGAACTATTTAGCATATTTCCAAATTTATCATCTCAAGTAAATGCTCTATTTAGGAGTTGAAGATCTTAAATGAAGCATTTTAATATTGTGTACAGCTGTGCGTTCTTAAACTGTTTTGTTTTTAAACCTTTTCTCTTTAGTAAATTACAATTAGGCTGAAGCTGTGCTTTTTAATAGATAAGCAAAGAAGCCACTAACTATTTTCCCCCTTCTTTGAACACAGAAATCAGCAAGTGACTACAACAATTTTGACCGAGAGTTTCTGAGTGAAAAGGCGCGGTTGTCTTACAGTGACAAAAACTTGATAGAGTCCATGGATCAGTCTGCATTTGCTGGATTCTCTTTTACTAACCCTAAGTTTGAACAAATCCTGGCTAAATAGTCTCTGGAACGTTTTGGGCTAAAAATTGTAAACAGAGGCTTCCAAATGCTAAGTGCTATGTGGTCCAACAATGTTGTCTATACTTTTCCTTCAAAATAATATACAGTTGCATGACTAATTTCTTACTGCTGATTAACTTGCAGTGGTCTTTTGCATGGTCAGGTTTAAGATATTAAGAATCATGTGTGCATTAATTGGGGAAAACGTAAATTTTGTGTTTGGTTACTTGAATGTAATTATATATATATATATATATATATATGCTGTATATTTTGCTCTGGAAACAATAGTAGAGAACAGTGTCTTTTTTAACTATGGTTGAGCCACTTTTATTCCTCTTCAATAAAATGTGAAGTTATATTAAACTTTTTGTGGCTGTCATTTTCAGGAAAATCTTTTGTTACTCAATCTACTGTAAAAGGTAAACAAATTATAGAAATCTTCCTGATTTAAAAGCATCAAAGGTTTTTTAGGATACTCTCCCCCACACTAGTCTCTCTCTTTGGTCAGAATAAACCACCAGGCAAGCATCTAACACAGCTGTCCCTCATTACAAAGTAATGTTCTTAAGCTTTAATTTGTTAGTTGAACATGAGTTCTTAAAATACTGGATGGTGTCTATCTATAATTATGCAACTCTGGGGGCTCCAGCATGTTTTATGCCAAACAAGTAACAAGTGTATTTTGTTCAGTCATAAAATGAGTCAAAGCTTAGCCTCAGTGTCTTTTTAGTTTTTGAAACACAAGACTAATTAAATACTGCTGCTAACCAATTTATGTCCACCTACCAAGAATATTACATCTTCTTTCTATCCTGCATGGTTATGAAATTAACTGCTACAACCTTCCACCTGCAATGTAGCTGAAAAGAAGAGGTTCCATTAGGAAAAAAGAAATGTGTTCCAATTCACTGTGATTCTTTTTTTCCATGCGCCATGCTTCACTGGTTATTCTAAATATTTATTCTTAGCAAACGTAAGCATCAGATGTTCTAGCCCAAGGATCTGGCAGCAGCCCACTTCTTAGGAGTAAATTTTTAGAGACTGAAGTACAAGTTTCCACTGCTATAAATATCATTATGCATTAAAGTGCATTTATTAATAGACAGGAGCAAGGAGATCAGTGCATCTTACAAAAGCCCTGGTTCACTTATTAGAGGGAATATCAGGATCAGTTACCTGGCCTTTCAGGGATAGAACATTTGAGGTTAAACACTGTAAATAGGAGCTATTCCCCATGACAACACTTTTCAAACAGAACAGCTGTGGCCCCAGCTGTTTACAGCACAACTGATGTTAAAGCAAAGTTATGTTTGCACTTGGTAAGTTATAGCCATGTGTGAACTTTTCACAGTCCAGTAACATGAATGGGAGGAAAGGATGCACCGGGGTTAAAACCACTTTAATTACTCCCAAACTAGTTCAAACAGGTCCGCTTGCAAATAATTAGAAAGTTGACTCATTTCTAACCATTTAGATCATAACCAACATTAAAGTATGTCCTCTGAAACTATGGAGCCAGACATATGCCACTTACTCTACTACATAAAATAACTGGTCCCATGGCATGCTGAAGACCTTTAACGAACAGATCAGAAAAACAGTACTGACGTGCTGCTGTTCTATGTAAGTTCATTGCATTAAAGTGGGCCCTGATTTACTAACACGTAAGAAAATTCCACAACTATGTTAACCTCCATTAGCCCAGCAGATGGTGCTACACAGCAAGAACAAAAAGTTAAATACCAGATTGTCACAACAGTGTGTTAGCCTACAGTCCATCCCATTTAAACAAACCTTTTCATCACAGCCGTGGGCTTTATAAATGTAAATTTCATAATAAAAAATTCAACAATAAAGTGTACCCTGAAAATAAAATTTAAATGGCTACAAGCCCCGATACTAAAATCAAAAGGCAATTGATGATGTACTAAAAAAATTGAGGCGGTTCCTCTAAGAATCCACAATTAGGAAGCTATTTTTTCTGAACATGAGAAAATCTGACTGAAATCCTTCCTGAGGTGCTGTGATAAACTACAGCTGTATGCGAATAAAAGGCCAGTTTCAGAAGAACTTGCTACTGGGTGCGGTGCTTAAACATGGCCTATTTTTTGCAGAAGGTAACTATGGTTCATTTAACTATAACAAAACCTTGCCATCTCTGGCAATTCCACTGCATAAAGGTTTAATTTTGCAAATCAGTGAGTAAGCAGACAACAAATGAATCCCAATGAATTGGTTAATTAGACAAGCACAGCTTTGTTAATTAGAATACATCATAGCACGCTGCAGTATTTTAAAGGACATACAGTGAAAGAAAACAGCAAGGCCTAGGGGTATGTCTACACTTTGAGCTGAGGGCATACATTCCAGCTCGAGGAGACACACCTCAGCTAGTGCACTAAAAAGACGAGTGTAGGCACATGAACAGGAAGGTCTAGCTTCCCCAAGTACGTATGTAGCAGCTCAGACAGGTACATGCTTGGTGCTGCTGGCCCCTTCCCTGCTATATATAGTTAGTGCACTAACTTGGGTGTGTCTCCTTGAGCTAGAATTTACACCTCAAGCTCAAAGTGCAGACATACCTTCAATCTCAGGCAGACAAAACCTCCATAGCACTGGACTATTGAAACAGGAAGGAAGAGTACTCAGGGGGTTTTAAATGAGGTTTCACTGTAGGCTCAATTCACTCCTGGTTTTGTTGTTGTTAAAGCAATGCTACTTTATAAAGGGACCTACAATTCCTCCAATGGAGCGCCAGTGTTCTCATAAAGGTTATCTCCATAATAAATTCAGGTTTATAGAGGCAGATCCAGGCTGGCATTTTATTTGACATTGAATGGTTTGCCTACGCACTGGGGATCTGCCCTAATATTAGCAGCAAGGTGTAAGCTCTTAGTGTACACAGAACAAAAACAATTGTAAAGTGCAATATGCAGTTTCAAGCAGAAGTAACAGAACCATGATTGGCAATCAATGGCTGAAAAGGGGGCAAATTACCAGAACAGAGAAGGGTTAGGAAGTTTTACATGGCTATGCTCTGAGATTGTGTCTCTATGGATGCTTCACCCTTCTGCAGCAGAATGGGAGAAATGCACTCCAAGATTTAAAAAAAAAAAAAAACCCATTACAAATACAGTTTCAAATCAGCGGTCACAACAACCTCATGTCCTTTAGGACTATACCTTCCAAGAAGGGAAAACGTGTATCTGCTTTAACCAAGGAAAGAAGGAATTTTAAAATTTGTCAAAAGGAAATGAATTCCTTTTGGTTACACTTACCCATGCTCTTCTTTCAAAACATGAGATGACCCTGCTCTACAAAGCTCCCTGTTCTTGCACATCACTCTACTTGGATGGAGATGCTAAACTGACTTGCTGGGAGTGCCTTCCTCAGCCAATTGGTGTCCATACATGCACCTCAATGTATCGGGATGCTTAACGGACCAATTCATGCATGATGAGTTAATATATCCTCCAACAAGTATCCAGACACTCACTGTGATCTTTATCTGCATCAGCACAATAAATATTTCAGATTTAAGACATTACAAGTACTTGATAGACTATCACTTTAGTCAGTTCCATTTATCAGTGGGGAATTCTACTAAAGTGTTAGCTCACTACCATCATCAGCCAAGAATTAAATCCAGACGTTTACACATCTTTATTCTATACCTTCTCTCCTGTAACCATTGTGCATGAGGGCCACCTCGTGGAAGATAGCAGATTGCAGTTATTCTCAAACTGGTCTGGAGAGATGGCTGGGCACGAGCTGGTGTTCCTAGTACCAGCTGCTTCTAAAAGCATCTATATAATTTACTGCAAAGAGCAGTTTCAAGGCCTTAAAAAAAAAAAAGCAGCTGGAAATGAATTACCTCTAACAAAAATGCTACTACATTTGAGGAAGAAGAGGGGATAAGAAGTGCAGTTGTAGATAAGAAGCCACGAAGGAGAACTAAAGCTAGCCGCTATCAGTATCTTCCAAAGATGTCGTGGATGGGAGAGGTGTCCACAATAGAGTAAGCTGTGGTTCCCATTATAAACAAGCTTGAGAACCTCTCATCTAGCCTGATGACCACTGGTAAGTTTTGCTTCTCATATACTACAACAGAAATAGAAAAAGCATTACTGACACTGTTACATCTATATGCGATCTAGCTTATTTATACATGCATAATGGACTATTTAAATCCAAATGCAACAGCAGACCAACATTTTACTTACTAATGTGCAGCTACTGATACAGAAAACTAGCAGGTAGGTGAGAAATAATCTCATTTTAAAAAGAACCCAAAATTGTACTGTTATAGAATGTCACATATCCTAAACATTCAGAATGACAAATGCTAAGTTAATTTTCATTGAAATTCATGAAACTTCAACTTCCAATCATAATTTCACATGAATTTTGACTTGCTTTTCTATTTTTAAATCCCAACTATTGCTTTTTCTTTGTAATTGCAAAACTTTTTTGCCAATCTCAGCTCCTCTCACATACTGTAAGGCGTATAATCAGTATACCTCACCTGCGGTAGATGAAAATGAAGTGAACTTAACCTTTATTCTCTCACCTCTCCCCATCTGAGGCACTGCCACAAAATGCATTTCGCAGCCTTCCATGGTGGAGAAATTCAGTGTATTGACATGAGATATTTACACAACTCTACATTACTGTGGCATAGCTGTTATAAGAGGACAAGGAAAGAAACAGATATCTTGAGTTTAACATTAGATATTTATTACTTGAATCAAAGGTCACATGAGATTTTGCCTAAAAGATGAAGGCCAGGCATGTAAAAGAGGCTAGTTTAATTCCATCCAAGTACAGCAACATAAAATAAACATAGCGGGCCATACTTAGTAGTTAACACCCCTCTGAATGATGACTCACTTTTCTGAAACAGACTGGAATATGTATATAGCTTTCAGATAGTAATTCTTGCAATGTATTTCCAGAACATTCAATTTTTATGAGGGAGATGGGGTGACCTTTTACTTAATTTTACATTCTTCGTCTTTTTGTCTTTTACTAACTAGGAAGGTCAGATGCAGTCAATGAAATTATTTGTAAATTAGAATTGACAGCTTCAGAGTCTCCTTTTTTATTTTCAAGTACTGACACACAGTTTATTTACACTTGTATACAATGATTTTTACTATACAACCATTCTGTAAATGAGAAACCGCTCTGGTCACAGTATATTTAAAAGCAGTCTATAAAAATATCTACTGTACATAAAACATTCAGCCATATAGAATTTTACAGCACCTCCGAAAGTTCTGAGATTAAAAACTCATGTAGAGAAACATTTCCCTTTTATAACCATGCTTCCTTTGCCAGGATCAAGCTCAAAACTACAGTAGTCCAAACTCTGCCTTGGTAAACCTCTACTTTTTGAAGCACATTAAGAAAATAATAATTGGGAATTTGCTTTGGACGACTAAGGGTAAAAGCTGGGCGTCCTCAACTTACCATCATTAAACATAAATAATTCTTAGTGTAGGTTGTGTAACCCAGATCCAGAGGAAACAGGGCAAGTTAGAGGACAGTGCTGTTTTTCTGAACTAGGAGCAAATAAGTTATCAGAAGGGAAACCACTACCTCTTCCCTCTCCAGCATAAGCATCTTTAGGGTTTGTTCTGCTGTGAGTCAGTAAACTACTCTTAGCAGTGCTTTGTGCTCTAGCCTTAATAACTATTAATACATCTAAATAAATATATAATATACATTTAAATTCATATTACTGGCTGCATGGATTATAGGCAAAAAGCTTTTGACACTAAGGTTCCAAGCAAATGTTTTGATATCTTATGTATTAGTTTTCAGAAATGAAATCTAGCTATATGGCTTACTTCCAGCACACTGACTATATTGTTAAGATTAACTTAATAAAACAAATCACAAAAGCAGCACATTATATTAGAGTTCCCCGCCCTGCATCAAAAAAACAAAAAAATCCATTTAGCCCTTACCTGCAAAGCTCTCTTGACAAAACCCAATATTCTACACAAAAATTCAGTTAAATGTATTAAAGGATATATGCAAGAGTTTGACTAACCACCAAAAATATACTCCAATAACCAATGGGAAGCTTTCTTCATTTCAATAACAGCTAGGAGATACCTACCGTACTGCCAACTAAATTCTATCATCCAACAACACGTGTACACTAATATATACATATATATATATATTGGTGTGGAACAATGAATGTAGTGAGTGGCCTTGACATGCATAGAAAATTCTACCACTTGTTAGCACTGGAGGTATATGCACTTGCAATTTCAGAGAAAGTTTAAAAAGATTTTTAAAATAAAATATAGAGCTGACATTCTAAAAAAATTCTTAAATATTTAATTCTTCAAGGGTTTTTGTACTTACACAATGCTTAGACGTTACAAATCCTATTTTAACATTCTCTATTTACTTAATGCTCCCACATAGAGAAATGTATACCTTTAGGGTGAAATTCACTTAATTAGAAAGAGCCCATTCAGGGTTTACCCTGAAGTTTTACCAGCTTAAGTGGTACACTGAGTCTTTTGAGGATCCACTCAATAGGGGTGTATTTTACCCTGAAAGTGCAAGTTTTGTCCCCTCCTGGAAAGGTTGGTTCCCCTAGACAGTACATATATTGCAAAGGACATCTTCCATCTTACCCTTTATATCTCTCTCTAGGGTAATTTAGGCTATTAATAAGCCTGCTATCTCTACTAAAAGCCATTCCTCCATAATGATCAACTATATAATAATGTATCCCCCCCACTATGGTGCAAAATGTCATTTTCCATGAGAAGATTAAGGAATTTGCTGTGATAGCAAAGCCATTCTCATTGTCAATCTAATATAAAGGGTTTATTTTTTCTTGGCAAAGTAGAAAGCATCTCCACCTCTCTCTCACACACACACTCCTTTGCAATACCTGAGCTATGTTCAAACAAAGGGGGGGACCCCAAAAAAAAAAAAAAAGCACTTGAGAAACTTTGTCTGAGCAAGTCTCCCATATAAAGTGGTTTTGTATCAAATGGAGCCTCCAATGCATTAAATGCAGAATTTCACATGTATTCAAAACATATACATATACACACACTAGAAAAAGTCACCTAATTCTAGGCAGTCATTCACAGTAAAAGTAAGAGGAACTCTTAGAAAAAACATTATTGAAAAAAGTAAATGTCCAGTTAAAACCTGACAGCGAGCTGACAACAATTAACAATCTTGCATGATCCACAGGTAAAGAAAACTGTGCATATTCACAGAAGAAAAATTAAAAGCAACTTCACTGGATTTCCCATAAATATTTCCAGTTTTGGACATTTCAACTTTCAGCATTAAGAGTTCTCCAGAATCATGGGTTTTCCCACAAGTCATTGAAGCACATTCTAAAAGCCTTACAATCAGGGGGAGTGTGTGCATTTGACACTGAATTCCTTGGATGTCTTCTCCAGTCTCATGTACCTGAGCTTTTTCCTTAGTGCTTCTCTAACGGGCAGGGGATGTTGTCATGGTCCACTGGAGTTATAGATGACTAGGTACTGTCCTCAAGGCTTCCTCTCTTGAGCGATCCACATCTACATTCTACAAACCAAAGACAGAAAAGAAATTTAAGCAATGTTTCTCCCTGCTCTGCTATAGGTTTTTCTCAATTTATGGCACATCACAAAGGGCAAAAGACAGAATTTGCTTTTCTTACACAGCACCTTGGACACTCATTTTCTCAAAGGAATTAATAAAATGAGACATAAGGACCAGCCAGTATACAGAGTTCAGAAAGCATTATTAAAACCTCATGCCAGCCATTAAGTTCTCTTCAAAGCCAACTCTCTAATACCAGATCACAGGCCTTCTTTGTCGCCAATGAAAAAACCATCAGTTGGACATCCATTACACTGGATGTTAAAACACTCTCATACTATCCACAGACAGAGTTTATTTTTAAAAACGTGGTTCCTCATCAACGCACTGCGCTCTCCATCAGTTTAGCTGGAATTACACTCCTTGTACCACCACAACCTCAGAGACAGGCTTGCGGAGACTGCATAGGACAATGAGGTAGCCCTGGGCATTAGGCCCTACTTTTCTAAGAGAAGGAACATGGGCCAGGTCCCCAGGATTATTCACTTACTCATCCCCAAAATAGTAATTGTTCATATTTCAAGTTTTATTAACTAGTGGGGGGTCTTATGGAGTGAATTAATTTTTGTTGGTTTCTGCAATCATAGGCCTGGTCTACACAGCCGGAAAAATTTGGGGACAGTCGATGGGAGTTACGCAAGCTACTGTACACAGAGTAGCTTGCGTAACTCCCATCAATGTCATAACTTCTGTTTAGCATGCAGGCCCCACTGTGCTGCGCTGACGGGAAATGCATACCTGTTGATGCAGCGTTACGCTTTTGCAGGAGGTTTTTTTATTAAAATCGACTTCCAGATCGATTGAGTGTCTTCGCTGCCACTCAATCAAACTAGAAAAATCGATCTGAGAATGGCAAATCTGTTGGTGTAGACATAGCTTTAGTGAAAGTGTTTTTCATTGAGTATCTTCTCTGGTCTCACCAAACCAAGCACACAGGGCAGGAGACTTACATTCAAGGTTATTTGCTGGACAAGCAAAATGTAAATAAAACTGAAGGGTCTATTCATCCCTCCCCAAAAGAACACAATTACTGCTAGGGCATACAGATAACTATCAGGCATAATTATGGGGATCAGTGCCATTGGTTGTCATTTAGATGTGATTTTAAAAACACCTTTTCTACCATCCGCCTGCAATACTGTTCCCAAAGCTGTTTGCAACACTGGATAGCATATGAAGTTTCTACACCACTGAGAACTTCCCTCTGAAACCATTTACATGTTAATTCAAAAGTAGCAAGTCTGCAGAACTTGGGGAAGAAGTTTGTTGCAGAAACGTTTTGATGGGCTTTAACATTTTACTTACTACATAGTATGTTTAGGATTCCCTAATGCAGAATCCTTTCTTTCAAGCACTAGTCCTGTTTAAAAACAAGAGGAAACCACAGCTGCAAAGACCAATGATGCCACAGGAAAAACTCCCGTTAGCTTTGCATCAGGCCCATTATCAACAGATAGGAGATATGGCATCTATTCCTGACTCTGCCACAGACCATCTCCCAGTTCTGTGTTTTAACCACGAAACCACTCTCCTACTATCAACGTTACAAACTACCTTTTTACTGTAAATTCCATCTGGATTTGTTTTTATTACTGCCACTCAGGTTTTGATGAATCACACTGAAATTTCAACAGAAAAAACCCTCACCTTGCAATGTAGTTTCAAAAGATATTTGAACTTCTTTCCTGATTCTGTTTTGGCCTGAGGGATAATGAGGCAGCAAAGCCACTGCAGTATAAATATTAAATCATAAAAGCTGGCACTTTTAGTAAGTTTATCAAGCTCCTCCTCCACAGCCACACCAGACAACAACCTGATTTATTAAAAAATTTTAAAGGAGTTGGAAAATTTATTTTGGGATGATTGGTTGCAAACAGCCCAGGGCTTTATTATACTTAATGGGACACTATCAAGTCACTAAAACAATTGAGTTTCAAAAAAATAGGTTTAAACCTGTTTCAGGTGTTTTAACACATGCCAATATGCCCAATAACTACAATTGCCCATCAGTTTTTGTGGTTTTATATTCATATTGGCCTTTTAAAAAAAAGATTCCTATTGATCTATAAAAAATCCGTATTAGTAAGAAGGGACACATGCTAACTTATATACGGGTGAAACGGATATATATCTAAAGAGAGAGAGAGCTGTCAGAAAACACAAAGTAACTGAAAAATAGAGAAATCAGTTTCTTCCTGTATTTCGGTGACAGAAATCTAGCTGTTACTTGTGAAAACAATATGTGATTAAAAAATGGAGGTTACTTACTGTAAGCGAAGCTTCTTTGAGAGGTGTGGTCCCTATCTGGATTCCAAACATAAGTATGCATGCACGCCATGCCCCAGAGCCAGAATTGTTCATAGCCGTGATCACTGACCCGTGTCCGTGTCATGTGTCAGCCATGTGGTGCATCCGAGGTCTTATGAGGCGGTGCACGCTGACACCTTTCCAGGTCCCTCTTATCGACAGGCACAGAGCCTGTAGCAGAAGGAATGGAGGGCGGAACTGGAACCCAGAGAAGGACCACACATCTTGAAGAACCTCCACGCACAGTAAGTAACCTCGATTTCTTCTTCGAGTGCTGGTCCCTATGTAGATTCCAAACATGGGTAGCATAGCAAGCGGTACTCAGCATGGAGGAGGAAGCAAGGGCTTGCCGAAAGTGAGAGTCTATAGGACTGCGTGGCCAACTGCCTTGTTTGCTGCTGTGGATGGGGCTATGGCACAGTGAGCAGAGAAAGTGTGGATAGAGAACATGTGGCTGCTTTACAAATGTCCTGCCAAGGAACATCTGTGAGGAGGGCGGATGTGGTCACTTGCATCTGTGAAGAGTGATGCTAGGTGATGGAGAAACTTGGGAAAGGAGTAACACTCCTCAATGCAATGAGAAATCCACCTGGAGAAACGTTGAGAGGAAAGGGCACTGCCCTTGCAATGTTCTGCAAAGGCAATGAAAAGCCTGTGCACGGTTCAAAAATCAGGCATGCGCTGAAGCTAGGAAGGCAACGCATGACGGACACCAAGGGAGTGCAGAGTGTGCTCTCTGTGAGGCATGCAGTTTGGATTGAAGGTTGGGAGGTAAATGGATGGTTGAAATGAAATCGAGAGATTTCCCTAAGTAGGAACTAGGAGCCGTAAAGACACCTTGTCCTCATGGAAACCCATGAAGGGTGGGGTCAGATATCATAGCCACCAGCTCCCTAACCTGTTGGCTGGACATGACTGGAGGGAGAGGCACTGTCGGAGACATGAGCAGGGGTGGCAGCGTAGTTGTGCAATGATGGAAGTGAGGGTTGAAGGGGATGCTGGCAGAAAGGCCATGCTGCAAGGGAGTTCAGCCAAGCTCCTATGAAAGTGAGATACATGGGTAGGTACCAGGGTCAATTTGTCCTTGATGCAGATCCCCAGGCTTGCGAGGAGGTTTTATAAGGTGCAGATAGCTGTCTGGATATGTTCCCGGGACAATGCAACTAGGAGCCAGTCATTCAGATATGGGAACAACGAGAGGCCAAGACAGCTCATACAGGCTGTCACTACCACAAAGACTTTTGTGAAGACGCATGGAACAGTGACTATTCCAAAGGCAGAACTCAGAATCGAGACTGTGAATGGCCTACCATGAAGTGAAGGAATTTGTGATGGATGGGATATATGTCCACATGAAAATAGGCATCTTTCAACTTGAACGCTGCGAATCTTCAGTATGAAAAATAGGGAGAGTAAAAATCTCAGCCATGATATTGACGTGGAACGTGTTCTAAGGCACCCTTCCAGAAGAGGGTGTTTACTTCCTCTCGGAGATTGTTATAATGGGTTTCCCCTTCCCCCGTGGAGGGTGTAAAGGGGGAAAGGAAAGAAACTCTATGAGGCATCCCCGGTGTATGATGTCCAACACCTATTGATCGGTGGTAATCTTGCTCCAGCTAGAGATGAATTGAATAAGACGGCCCTCAAAGATGACCAGAGGGACCGCAAAAGAAGGGGAGAGTTGTTTGTGGGCGTCAAGGGAGCACAGACAAGGTAGTAGCAGCAAGGGTACCAAGGCCATTGTGAGCATTGATGGCAACGCGGTTTATCCTGCTGGAATGGAGGATAAGGTTGGCAGGCAGGGCGGGCAAGGTACCTGGGGCGAATGGGGACCAGTACTGGTGGCGAGTTGGGGTTGGCATGTAAAGGCCCAAGGACTGCAGAGTGGCATGAGAATCCTGAAGCGAGTGTAGACTCTTGTCAGTTTTATCACTAAAAAGTTTTTGCTTATCAAGGAGGAGGTCTTCAAGCAGATCTGGACCTTCTTTGGACACATCAGTGTTTGTAGCCAATGCTTAATCTGCCTAGTACCACCCATGAGGCCAAGGAGCAGGATGCTGTGTCTGCCACATCTACCGCAGCCTGGAGGGTGACTTTGACCACCAACTTGCCTTCCTTAACCAGAAATTGAAACTTGATCTGTTTATCTTCCAGAAGAGAGGGTTACAAATCTGTCAGTTTGGCATATGTTCAGAAATCGTATTTCACCAGTATAGTCTGGTAATTGGTTATGTGGAATTGCAGGCCCACTGAGGTATAGACCTTATGGCCAATCAGGTTAAGTTTCTAGGCTGCCCAATCCAGACGGTGGACTTGAAGTGCTGTTGTCTATTATGCTCTGTTGATGCCTGGACTACTAACGAATTGGGTCATGCGTGTGCAAACAGAAAGTCCGTATCTTTTGCAGGGACAAAGTATCAGCGTTCTACTCTTTTAGGTGTTGTCACGCATGATGGAGAAGCATGCTGGACTGCCCGAGCTGGCTGAAGAAGCACACTGCGTATGGGAACAGTGGTATGTGAGGGTCCCACCGGCTACAGGATGTCCAGGAACTCGTCCTGGAGGTCCTTCATGTCCTCCACTGGTAGGTTAAGGTCCCTCGCCATGTGCAAGAGCAGGTCTTTGTATTGACCATGGTCATCCAGGGTAGAAAGAGAAGTCAGATAAGTGCCTTGTCCAGGGAGGAAGACGTTCCCTTGCGGATTAGCGGCTCCATCATTTCCAGCAGTTTAGCATCTCAGGGTTCCTGGTAAACTGAGGGAGAAGCTGTATAGATTAGCAAAGGGCTGTGATGAGGCAGCAGCGGCGCACTGTGACCACAGTACAGGTCCCATTGGCGCCAGTAGGTCCAAGCATATAGATCCACCAAAAGCAGTGGACCACAATGGTACTGGAACCATGCATCGTTGCGGTGTCCATATGCTGCTGTGTAGGGCAGGTGTTGCTGTTCCGGACTGTAGGAACGTGCCAGCAAAAAGGCAGGCACCTGTTCCACAGACCATTCTGAGTCAGACGGTTGGCTGGAAATGGCGGTGCCTTTGGAACAGTTGGAGCTGGCATGGAGCAGCTCTGTAAGGACATGTTTGCTTGCTGTTCCAACAGTGCAAAGAGGAACAGCTCAGGGATGGGAGAGGGCTTAATAGTAAGTGGCTTTTTACTGGCAGGAATGGTGCGAGTCATCAGAATGCCGAGCTGGACTTATGCCTCCAGGATATCCTAACAAGTATGGAAGGAATTATGTAGCGAGGAGAATATTTTTCAGAAAGAAGCCAGACAAGGAATCTTTAAACACACTAAATGCAGAGGTGGCCAGTTTACCCACATAAAAAAAAAAAACGACTAAATTTGTAAAAAGCATTCATGTTCAAAAACAAAAAGATAACATAGTACATAAGAATAAATGAAGAGGTCTTTTAAATCAGTACACTGTAGCAGCTGAGGCATTATTACTAGCTCATTTTCCCTGGAGCTCTGTACAATAAACCCTGGGTTAATAATCCATTCTGTCCAGTGCTAGGGCTTTCTCTAATGCTATAACTGCAAGCTGTTATCGAGCCACTTACTCCACTGCCGCATCCAGGCAGTTACACAAACTGAAAAAAACTTCTTAGAACTACTTACCAACTCTTACCTACATCCACTGACTGTAAGTATTACATGCATCATACAGCAGAAGCAGCTTTAAGTTAACATTGAATATATGTTTACAATAGTGTGGGATCTTCTTTGTAATGGGCTATATACATACTCTCTGTCTCTCTATCACTACCTTTCCACACCTCTGGTTTACATAATTAACTTCCCTACAAACCTTTCAAGGACATCCATGGCAGAATCAGGAACAGAACCCAGGTCACTCGATCCCCAGTTTAATGTCCTATCCGGTGATACATACTGTTACTTGAAACTTAAAATTCTATACTAGGATTTTATCTGTACAATAGGTTACTTGCAGGAGCCAGCTAGCTATCAATGCATGTCTATCACTGTAGTATTTAGGAGCTCATAACATGGTACACGAGCTCAACGGTAATTTAAAAAAAATGCAAATAATTAACAATTTCACCAAAATGCAAATTTTTGTAAAAATGCACAAACTTGAGGAACAGACCAGACCTATTAACTGAATAAACAATTTATGCAACAAGGGATTTGTGCTATTCTTTTAAACAAAAAGCAACTGCTTAGGAAACAGCCTTAATATTTTCCAAGAGTCGATGCTATAGAAACAAAGCTGACCATGTTACTCAGACACTTCTAATTTGTGTTAATTTGGTCTCCTCCATCATCAAAATACATCCCCAATGTCATGCTGTTACTCAACTTTCAAATGAGCTACAGTCTCTTTTTGCCAGTGTAAAGGATTTTACACTGGCATGTTGCACTCTCATGGTGAATGACTGCTTGACAGTAGTAAACAAGTGCCATCTTTCATGAAAATGTTCTATTAATGCTTCTGGAGGTTTGTGCGCCCATTTTGGCCATAACAACCTCCATCCACTGTCTTTTTATTTTACTTTTTTTAAAGTGTCAATTCAAAACTAGGAACAGACTCATCTGAAATGGTCATTGCCCTTTGCATTGTAACCAAGGTAAGCTCTAATAAGATGTATGCACTATTGCTGTGAAGACTCAAAGGTTAACCATATATGTGCTTGGAGCAACATACTACTAGGAATAAGTGCGGCTGTTGCATGTCAGACCATGAGTACGGAACTTTAACTGTGTTTCTATCTTAACTTCTAAACAAACAAACAAAAACAAAAAAATTGTTACTATGGGCATGGAGAATTCTGCCATCTGCTGAAGGCAGAAATATATTTTAAGAAAAACTGCACACATTAAACTAATCATCTTCTACTCCTAAGTAAGTTTGAAATCTGGAATAAACTAAGTGGCAACTTGCTAGCTCCTCCCCCAAATACAAATCATTAATGAGTTTGGTAATTAGCAGATCTACAGCACTAGTGCTCTGGATCAGTAGGACTACATTTTTTGGTACCTATGAAAATGTTATTTTCTGCTATATTTAACAGTCCAATCACTCCCCAGCTCAGGGAAACAAGTATTACTTGTGCCCAGCTTGTGCTCATCACACACAGTATATTATGTGTCATAGCTTTCATACTTCAACTAATGTTCAATGGGTACTAGACCTAAAAAAAAGTCAATTTAAAAATTAAAACAGCAAGATCACAGGATTATAGAAAGCTAAAAAAAAGCATTCAAACAGCCAAATTAATGTACAACAATTTATCCACAGTGAATTAGTATAATACAGTTTCACTATGCCTGGACCATTTTAGACGTTATGTGCTGTACAAAGATTTAGGAATTATTTTTGTAATTGATTTCAAAGTGATTGGAATGATTTCTTTTTTAAAATGTATTTTAAAGTAATAGGATGAAAACAGCACCACACATTTGATTGCTGATCTGGACACGTGTTCACTGGTGAGCAGGGACTGTTACAAGGGCTTCCTCAGGAGGTCTGGAAATGTCTACATTCTGTATAATAATAAAAATACAGAGGAGAATATTTATCATGCAGCAATAAGCAGCAGTAAAATATCAATCAGCTTCCTTCATAGGTACACAGCTGCATTTCAACAAAAGATTTTTCACTCAGAAAATTCAGTGAAGTAACAGCTTTGTAATGTGTTAGTAAATACAGCAGCACAACTTATATAAAGTAACTATCAATCCTACATAAATCTTAGTGCTAACACTTCAGTTATTCACTTTTGAAGGATGTTATAGGCCCCAATCAGGAAAATTCTTAAGCATGAACTTAAATCCATTTCTACCCAGGAAAATAATTGAGCACAGACTTGATTTCAATGGAAGTTCAGTGTTTAAGTTCTTTCACTGAACAGCAATGCTTTCCTGAACTGGTGCCGCCATACGCTGTATTTCCATATCACACTCTTTACTTTACCTGTAACAGAGCTGGTTTAAAATATGAAAACTACACCTGATGCAGTGAGTTCTGACAAAATCCATCCTCCAAGACTAAAACAGTATGTTTGCAACCTATGGATGGGCCTCTGATTATTTTACAAAAGTTTCCTGGTATTATTGATCATGCAGCAAGCATTCAAAAGCTAGACAATATAGTTGAAAAGCCTGATGTTGACTGCACCCAAGTTGATCAAGTTGGGGGCCTACAACAGTACCATCAGAATTCAAACCTAAAACAGCTGCTAACTTGGTACCCTATCTACTACTTTAAGTAAAGACTAAATTATGTGCATTCGGGTTCAGTTTGAAAGATCAATTCATTCTTTAAACTAAAGCAATTTCAATTCCAAAAATGTATTTTCCATTTTAAAAAAAAGGCTTTGGATAACTGGGTTACATGTTTCTTTCTCTTTGTTCACACACTCCCCTCCTCCCCCGATTCTGTGCTAGGGTGAGTAAATTTCTGTTTTCTTTAGGATAAAAAACTGAATTAACTCAGTCTAAAATGATTTTTTTTGCAATGAACAACCATCCTATCTCTAATTTATAGACTAAGATATGTAGCAAAGGAAACAGATTTTACCACCATATAAAATGCATTAAGTTTGCTTTCTGAAATAAAGTTCAAAACATCAGAGAGAGAACTCAATTGTTGAAGTAGCTCCATAAGATTTATTCTAGGAAAGAACAAAGATAACTCCTCCCATCAAGATAGAGACTAAAGTAATTAAAAGTCTGATGCTACTGTACATGAACAATCAGATCTGCAGTCCAAGTTCATATACATTATCTTTATTATAGAAAACATAGGAAAGCCAGTTATTCAACTCCTTTATATGTATTTTTGCAAAGTAAAAAAGGCAGCCTTGAATTTTTCTTAGAGTAGATAAAGTATCCCTTTTCAACACCTGCTATGGACTGTAGCATGCCTTATGTACTGATTGGATTTTATACCTATGAGGCACACATATAATCTCAGGCAAGCAGTTTATTTTATATTTTATTACACATAATGATAATTTTTTAAAATTAAATAGTGTAGATGTTCAGTTTTAATAATGAGTATTTCAAAAGTAGATTTTACAATAGCAATTACAATTTACACTGACAGCATAAAGGAAAGTTGCTCACATATTTTATACCACACTCAAATCCTGACCTAATCAATGTAGCCTTTCATCCTGTGCAGTTAGTTTAACTGTATACTATGAAGTTTACTCAGTGCGGAACTTTTGGAAGACGTCTCAAGTAGAGATCCTGTCTGTAACTCTTTATGGATAATTAAATCCTGTTGGGTCTTTCCTGGGTCTGTCCTAAGGGTTGCCCTGCTATCCTTCATCAAACTTTTTCCACTCCTTTCATTATTGTACAGTTGTTACCTGACTTCTGCCCTTCTCCCCAAACATGATCACATTTCAGCAGTACCAAATATATACAATTTGCAAAGCACTCTAGGTCAAAAAGGGCTAAACAACAGCATCAGATTCTCAGTTACACATATTTATAATACTCAGAGCTAATGCAAGGACTTTTAACAGGTTTTCTTTCCCAATAAACATTTTTAATAAGCGATCATCATAATGAACATTCCCAATAGGAATTTCCTGGAAACACTTGGCATGCTGTAAGACGCCGTGGCAAACGGGAGTTAATCAGCAGCTCCCTCACCTGAACTGCAGGGGACTATCATTTGGGTCATCACTGAAAAAATGTCATTGCTTGAAAATAGGAATATTCACAAAGAGGCAAATAGGGGTATCATTTCAGTGGTAATGAATATGTTCAATTCATTAGAATTATTTAATATTCCATCTGATGGGTGAGGAGAAGTGTTCATCTAGAAAGCATCCCATTATTTACACTGTTCCCGCTAAATGGCTTTTGCCTTAACATGAAAGCAGCGTCAAGAGGGATAAAGTAAAAATCTGGCAAAATGTAAAAAACAAAGGAAAAGAAATGAAAGTGGTGAAGCATAAACCTGGTAAAAACACAAAGCTCTTGACTATAATCATTATTAAAGGCAATGTTTTGTCAACTCTGTAAATGAGCCACTAAGATAATAAAACTTCTTGCAAAGCAAAGTAGAAACCTTATGCAATAAACTGATTAGTCACAAAAATGCCACATTTACTCAAATATATTACGCGCGCGCACACACACACACACACACCCTCACCCCCCCGATCATCACCACAAATCCAGAGTTCTCACTATAATATAAATTGACTATACTGCACTAATGGATTTGCCTCAACTCTGCCCGTATCAATTTACTTCAAAAGAGACTTAATAAGTATTAGACACAAAAACTAGTAGCATAAGCACACTTACCAAGTCTGGGTAAGCTTTTATAATGCATCAATGGCAATGTCTTTTGTGAGTAATACAATCAACCCAAACTCATGTCAATACAGACACTATAGCACCACACAGCATCTCATACTCTGATACAGCAAGAATGCAATAAGCTGCCACAAGCCTGCTTTCCTAATGCAGCTTACAAATTACACACATGCTTAGTTTCCTTTTCCCAAGCCACTAGGCTACCTAGGTGGGGTGTATACAGGTTGACCTCAACTAGCTACATCCAGACTAAGGTATCTCAAGTTAGCTACCTCTGTGTAAACACACACCTATTTTCTGCAGTGAAAAGACAAAGTCCGAGTTAGCCCCAGGCTTGCTTTGAGGTGGTCAAGATGACAGATATCAAAGCACCATAGTGTTCCCACCATTGCTAAAAATTCTGAGTACAGACAAAGCTCCTACAATTGCGGTCAGCCTAAAGCAAGTAAGTCTTCATTAATCCCTACTGACAACAGATCTTGCACATTCTGAAAACGCATGGGGGACAAAGTCAATATCACAATGGAAAAAGAGCTCAGTCAAAACTTTCCTCCAATGTTTAAAATGCATTATCATGTACTTGTAAAGTGAAACATAGATATGATAAACTATTTCATAACAGACTGAATAGCTTATTCATTGCTTTGATCATTACTAATTACTAAATAATTTGTATTATTTGTAAATTGTAAATTACTAATTTGTAAATTATTTGTAAATTGCAAATTGTAAATTACTAATTTGATCATTACTAATTACTAAGTAATTGGCATTTATGTTTTCTAACATAAAAACGTAAGGCGTTTACTTAGCAGCACAATGTACACACAGTTGATATTCCTGAATGAAAGAGACAAAGTTTATCTTTCTAAAACCATTCAATTTTTGAAAATATGACTGAGATGTCAAATTTCTCGTCAGAAACTTATCTAACAAACAATATCTAGATGAGTAATGTACTGGTTACACAAAGTTGGTGTATAAAGTTAAATATGCTCAGCAGTTGTAGCAAATCATTCCTAAATGTGGGTAACAAACATCATCATAAAAAAATCACTTCAGAAAATGCAATCCATTAAGCTATTTGTATTAAATACTTGATCCTACCTCTGGTTTATCTCTGTGCGTGTTTACAGCTTCAACATTCAGGAATATAGATTCCACCTTACAACCTGTAGACAAAAATTAAGCCAATAAGCATTCATAATATTTCTAAAATTGTATTGCTTTATTTAAAAAGTTACAATAAAAATGTGACCTAACATTAAAGAAGATTATTCCTTTTCTGTCCCTCTACTTCTCGGCTTTCACAATTCCTTGGCTCAGTTCTGATCGTCCATGGTCTCACAATGAACCAGCACCAGTGGGATCAATATTTACTCCAGTTGGGTGATGAATCCAGTTCTCACCATATTCAACCTCACATTCTTATTACTACTTTTAACAAGACAGGGAAACGAAATAATTCACTTTGCCTAGCATCATTTGGGGGGGTTTTCTGAACACACACACAATCATGAAACTTCATATGCACTTCTGTTTTGTGGGATATTTTTAGACATCTTTAGTCTCAGCATTATACCGTAATGCAGAACATAAATACTGACTTCAAATTTTTAACAACAGTGAATGTGACTGAAAGCATGTATATTTCAGATTTTTAAAAGCCCACATTACTAAGGCTATGTCTTCACTGATGGTGGCAAACTCGCCGCTGTCAGATTGACTTATCTGGATCGACAGAGCGGTCAGCCAAGAGCCGCCAGCCAAGAGCCGCTCAATTGATCCAGAAATCAATGTATTAAGACCATCTTCTCAAGTGGTATAGTGCTGCGTCGACAGGACCACAGTTCCTGTCGGTGCAGTGCAGTAAAGATGGCACACAGAACAGAAGCAGAGAAGTCGATGGGAGTTATGCAAGTTTTTTGCGTAGCTTGCGTAACTCTGGTTGACTGCTGCTGAATCTACGAGGTAAGTGTAGACAGGGCCTAAGATTAGCATAGGCAAGACTGTTTAATTATTAAATTTACCTAACATTTCTAACATTTATATAAATGGAAATCTAAGGCTGTCGTCTGGGGAGAAGCCAACTTTTTTCTATTGTACAAGCCAGCAAGCTCAGAGAAAGTAGGGAAGTCATATTTGTGTCTCATGCTGGGTTGTTTCAGCAGATGCCTCTAGCAAAGGCTGATCCATTTACAGAATATTGACTATCCAGTGCTTTCAAAATTATTATTTGCAGAGTGCAAAACTCATACGGCCCAGACCAGAGAGAATTAACCCTCCTATATTTGTCATGTCTAAGACACAGAAGAAACTCACTAAATCACTTGCCACTAATCTGCACACGCTGTAATTTGGTGGTCTGTCCTCATTCCTCTTAAAGGTTTAATAACCAAGGCCGGTAGTTCAGCTCTCATATTACTAAGATATTGTTACTTTTATAAAATATTCTACAAAATATCTACCTCTGTATGCTCTGAAACCTCACACCCCATTAAAGCAAAGTATCATTTGCAATGCACTATTATGTTTTCTAACTGGTCTGTTCACTTACTAATGATTGTGAATCAAAGAAGTTATAATGCATTCTTTCCCCAAACGTAAGTCAAGCAGAAATCCACCCTACTTCCAAAAATTAAAGCTACATCAACAGTCAGGGGGTGGTGCAAATTTATAGTGTTCCTTAGAGAGGATCTTTTTTACTAATATTGAGAAACCCATTTGCAACTAGCAATAAGAGCAAACACTGGGCCAGATGGCCATATCCTGCAGGAAAGCCCATAAAAAGGGCCCGGGGTGAAATTTTGTGACACGTTCCTTAAGGGGGAACCCTATTCGTTTTTCCACTGGCACTGTCATCCCCACACACAGGCAGCAAAGGGTTCAAACCCCTGTTATTTGGAGCTGCTAGAAACTGTTGGACACTAAGGCTTTTGGGCAGTCTACCCCCTTGCTACTAACAGAGATTCTCTCAGGGCCCATTCCCCACTACTACTGTCTCCTTAAGGGGGGTTCCAAAAGCTCAGAGTTTTGTGTATAAATTAATACAGCATCAGATGGTTGATTTTTAAGGAGATGCCTCAGAGGGGGTGGGTATGGGAGTGTTAAGATAATAAACATAGCCCATCTGTCCATCCTAATCCGTCACTAGGGACGTATACATTGCCAAGTACGGTTCTGGGGGAACAATCTGACACATACCAAGTAATTACAGGAACTACTGTGGTACACATAAGAAAAGGACTAAGACTAGGACATGTAGTTCAGAGCACTACATAACACTGGCTTACTAAGGGACACAGGTTTCCCAAACATATGAAACATACAACGGTATTAAATATTTTATGCTTTTTCACATCTTGTCTCAGAGAATCCAACTGGTATATCAATATTAAATAGCCTCCCAGAAATATGAGTGAATGCAAATATTTATATATTTTACCTTCTGAAGACAAACTTCTTGAGGACAATGTCAACTTGGTCAAATTTCATGTTTTCAGTTGGTGAAATTACTAAAAATAGGTTATACTGCATCTACCACTCACATAAATACAAAAATCCCTCCTCATAGGCATAGCCTTCCTCCTAATTTAGTCAATAGGCACTAGATGAAGACTCTTTATTACTTGTGTTTGCATGTCTGGTATTTTAAAATACTGTTTATAACACTCAGGCCCCAATGTCCAATTATAGACTACGAAGTACCCAAAGCCACTTAACAGTTCAGTGCAATTCTTAAATGAAATACTAAAATAGTTTGGGACTCTTAACTTGTACAATCAAATTTTCTAAAAAAAGGAAGATGTCTTCCTTCTCAGTTAAATACTCTTATGTACCAGAACCCACAGCACATCTGCCTTGCAACTTGTTATAAATGATTTGGGGCACCAGGTGTTACTAAAGTGAAGCGTTCTCTTGGCTCATTTAAAAAGCAAGAATATTTTAGGAGATCATTGCTATGAAGTCTATAAAAAAAATTTTTTTCAGATCTGAACTCCCCTGATTTTCCTTAATCTTACTTAGATCTAAATGGGGGTCAATATGGATTTTTTTTTGTGTTTAAACTGGTACCTTGTTATTTAGCCTTTTCCAATTGTACTCCACTGTGTACCTAAATTGTCAAATGATTTTTTGGCAGCTCATTCCCAGATAAATCATGAGAATTTTCTCTTCATCTACAATTAACCTTCTGAACAGTGATTAGCCATCACTATGTACAATTAAACCATTATCCTAAGGACAATGTAATGAAGCACCTTAAAATAAAACATGCTGAATTAGGGTTCAGATGCACTTCAGAATCTAAGAAGTAATGAGTTTATGAACTATGTCTAATTAGTATTTATTGCAATTTATTTCTCATATTCTACAGACTTCTGGTAAATCTAAGTTTAGATTTACTGAAAAACAATTTAACTGTAATAACTGTTAATGAAGTGTTTTACAGAAAGAAGGGAAAAAAGCCTGGAAGAAAAAAAAAATTGTATTTTTTTTTTTAAAGTGTGGCCACTAATAAATACCTCAGAAAAAACAACCGGAAGACTCTTTGGGGGTAAAAGTTTGGCAAAGACCAAACTCCCATTTTATGTGCAACCTTCAGAAGTTCACTCGGTTATTTTTAATTAGCAGTGCCCAGAGGACCCAACCAGAATTGGAGCCCCACTAAGCGGACACTGTACACACAGAGTCAAGGTATGTTTGCTGGTGGAGTTGGTGAAATATCATCTGGGCTAAGTAAATGAATATACAAGAGAACGTGTTCATCTTCACACACAATAATTGATATTTCACATCATTATGATACACCTTTCTGGTGTAATCAAAACCAACAAATACATATATGCACATTCCCATTAATTTGGAAGAGAGTTATATGCATATATAAGGGCAGAATTTGGCCCTCAGCATTTACATAAATTTAACTATTTATTTTTACAATAAAAGGAAATCTGTAAAGATGTTGCATGAAAAAGTATTTTGACTAAATAATTTTAATGATATCGGGAAAGAAAATGAAACAAAGGTTTCTTCCTAAAAGTATACTGGAAAGTATTTCAGTTTATGTATCTTTACTTTAAAAAATAAAATCAAGGGTGGAATTTAATAATAGTATGTTTACAAAAAAAATGTTTTAACTTACCATAAGCCACCGGGGTTAGCTTTAAGACAGTATGGAGTGGGCACTTGAGATAAGGCAGTTGTTCTGAAAATTGAGTAACAAAAATACATATGAAACACTCAGGACAAGAACGTTGAATTAGCTGTCATGTTTGTTACATTAAAACTATTTAAAAAACTTTTCTTTCTAAGTGATACCGAGGCCAGTTTTTTGGTTGGGCAGAAAAACATTTGTGTATTCAAGACTGGAATTGTTGCATACAAATCACACATCAGGCATGCAGAAAAATAGGTAGGTCAGCCATGAAAAAGAATTCTCCTAGTCCATTCACCCAGGGGAAGTAACTTTTGACATGAAAGTGAATTATTGTTAGAATTTGCTATCACATTAACGTCTCCATCATGGAAAGGATGAGCTTTTGTGCCTGGGCTACATAAGTTGTCATGACAATTCGCAAGGTTCAGGCGGACCCATTGTATCAAAACATTGATTAAGGGCTTGTACCTGCAGTCTTGTCCAGAAAGTAAGCAAGCAGACAACGCATAACTGCTTGGTGACATATGACAAGCACATTTTCCTGCCTTTCCAGCTCCATAATTACTGGCTCCAGTCTCTGAACAAGATCTTCATAGGACTAGAAAAACAACAGCATATTGAGGCTCCCTTTGACAGGAATTACTGTAAAGTCAGAGGAAACAACTAATGCTAGTTGTCTTATAAACATTATATTAAGACACGATATTAATCAGAAAGAAGGGTTAGGACATGAGTCCTACATTTTAGTGAGTAATATCAAGAAACAAAAGACCCACGTCTATATAGTGCACTCTGGGGGGAAAAAAAGGGGTTGTTTATGAATTTTTACTCTCTAGAAGAAGTGACTTAATCATTAACCATTATCTCTACGGTCAAATCATCTCTTAATACTCTCAAATATAGAATTATACTATTAACATTTAGCTTAACATTCCCTCTATTTGCATGAACTTCTATATTCTGATGGACTTGTATACATACTTTCCCTTCTTTTTTTTCTTTTTTTTTTTTAAATTCAGTTTCCCATTCATGCACTATCTTGTGCTGATAATTTACGGCCTGATCCTTCCAATGGGAAAATATCAAACCTTTCCTTATTCACTTGTTTTTTAGGTTCTCTTCCATCTTAAAATTTTCTATTCTAATTCAGAAAAGCACCTCTCTTCATGACAGCAGTTAAGCATGTTAACTTGAAGTCAATGCAACTTAAGCATCTGTTTAAAGTGTTTAAATCTGTCTTGAACAGAGAGATTGACTTAACTACACACAAAGGAAGACCGAACAAAAGTCAAAGGGCGGTTTTGTTTCTTTGTTATTTTACAAGTTTCTGGATTATGATTGCTCAATTAAACTAAACATAAAAAATAAAAACCATAAGCACTGTCTCATCTTTTTGTCAGTTAACTTCGTAACCTTTGCTGTTTGGGTCTTCTTAACCACAACCATTTAACCTCTGCAAGAAGATCATGGGGATGATAACATTTAGGTAACTGCTCTATATTGGCCTCTTTTTTTGTAATGTTTAGAGACTGACTTTGATACATAAGTGCCCTGTGCGTAAGTTATTGCTTAAACAAAACCAAACATACATCCTTTGATCTGATGTTCATTTGTTGATGTGCCATCCGTGTTGCACAGAAAAAAATAATAATATGAATAATAAGAAAAACAGTAAATTCCTTTATTATTAAAATAACTCCCACTCTACTGAGACAACCAAAAAGCCTGGGTAAGGTATGGCAAAGGAGACTCAACTTTCTTAAAGAAGAGTTGCATCAAGTTGAATAGGGTTTTGGATTACTTGGAGTTCTGTAGAAATTAATGTAAAAGAGAGTGACATCCCTAATTATGCATGTGGGTATAAAGAAAAGACAATGTTCTCTATTAAACTCTATACATATTTTCCACAGAGGCTACCCTGTCACCTCTAAAAGACTGTCTTCTCCAGAAGATTGTTATAAGCACAGTGACAAAACTCTGTAAGGAAATGTTCATTGCCACTGCCCACTCTGTACCGTTGCTTTCACAAGCAACAAATTTACTCACACACACAAATACCTTTAATAGTTCTTGAATGTATGTTAAAGCTAAAACATAAATGGCATGAACTGTTCAGAATTTTATTTATTTTGATTTTGGCAACAGAAGCACTGACTATATTCCAACCTGATGATAATGAATGACTCATCTTTGCTGTTATCACCAACAAATACATTTCTTTTGAGAAATTAGCAAAGTAGACTCATCACTAAGAGCAATGAGACAGTGTGAAATGTTTGTTAATCTTTCAGAGGAAACACTGATGTAAAAAAACATCAGTCCTTGTTTGAGTAGATTAAAAACTTTTCAGTTTAGTGACTATGTAATTACTAAATGGATTAGTCACATCTAGAAGAAAACACTTTATCACAGACCTATTCTGGGCATGAGGATCACTCAAGATTAGTGATGGAAGAGAGCATGAAAGCTTTATTTAGGTACCAGTAAAGTTCACAGCACTCTTCACAAACACCAGAACAGGTGTTCCAATTAACTCAATTCACGGCTGTCCTGAACCCTAAGCCCTTAGCATAAAAAGTTAAACCATGTGATTATCCATTAATTGCTTCAGTTTAATGACTTGATGTTAGTCTCCTTATAAAGCTGCTAGCAGGGTCATTTTTCTTTCTGAAGTGCAAGGCTTTTGCTAGATTACAAAGGAGACCAATGGGTCTACAGCTTTACACAGTACTCAACTAAAATGTGTGTTATTTGTGACATTAATCACACACAAAGATGATGATTATAAATAGCACTCTTTACAGCACGTACTTGTATGTCTAATAATAAGAAAACCTGCTCAGTTTCCTTGTTAAACTACTAGACTATCAATTTAAAAATCACGCTAACATAAGAAAATCCTTCAAGGTGTATATAAGATTCACAGGTTTCCATAGTCCTTCAACCTGGCAAGGAAAACAACCCAATTTTCTTCAAGGTAATTACTGTTAGTTCCCACCCTATCTAGCATCTTAAGAAAAGATGATGCCCCCTTAATTTAAAAAAAAAGGAAGCAGAGCATACCTCCCCCTTCGGGTATCTGTATCTGTACTTGTCTTGGTCTCTCAAAGCGAATTCAAGAGGGTAGTTTTCCTGAATTTCTTCATATGTCATTTCTTCACAGACTCCCTAAGGGTAACAAAACCAAAAGGCACACCACATGCATGAGAGCCATCAAGCCTGGGAGCACAACAGTAGATCTTTATCTCCAGTACCCACTGCCGCAGATTAGGAGCGTCTGTGTAATAATTTTATGAATCCTATTGATGACCTAATCATTGACATACACAGTATCAATGTCAGAGTCATACAGAGATAGTGGAATGTTTATTATCCACATATACTGCTTTTATTGAATGCAGGCTGTCAACAGGATGACGACAATAACTCCCAGATAAGAACATCCCAACACACACTTGGCAGACAATGGGGAAAGCTATTAGCTTCAAGGATGCTACATGTGGTCTCCAAAGCAGCTTCAAAATGTGTAAGTGCTCTACAAAGGGAAAAAAGTGAGAAGTGCCAAACTTTAACACATTTTCTCTCTCTCCTAACACTACTGAAATTTTGAATCTAGAATTATAATGAGTGTCCCTTTAATTGGTCAGGTCCCAAACTCAACTTAAGGGTATTTCTCTGTTTGCCTGTAATGGGATGACCATTGAATACCATCTATTCCAAAATTTCAGGTAACATTCTAAATATCAATGGGCAGAATGCTAATGACTTTGTGAAGAATCAGAAAAACAGAAGGGTGAAATGGGGGAACACGAAGAGCTACCAGCTTCCACCAAGTCTGCAATTGTCTACATATCAAGGAACTGGTTGATAGCAGCCATTAACACCTTCCAACCTAACAATACTCTCCCGAATCCCACCTCAACTCTGCTCATAGTCCTAATAGTTTAAAATGCTGACACCCTAAATGACTTATCTCCCAGAAAGCGGGTTGGGGGGAGGGGGAG
>ML677085.1:7450612-7699407 GCA_007922155.1 Mesoclemmys tuberculata
ACCCTAAATGACTTATCTCCCAGAAAGCGGGTTGGGGGGAGGGGGAGGGAGGGATGGGGGAGACTTAAGAGTGGTGAGGAGGGAGGGGGGATGGGAGAGAGGAGAGATGAACTCTACAGAGCCCCTAACTTGTAAAGTGGGAAAAGGAGGAATGCATGTGCGTGCAATCAGCTTAGCCTACAGAAGAAACAAAACGTGTGACCCTTTAGTTGGATATGATTTAAATGAGGAAGACAGTCCAAGTCTAAATTCATTAGGGCTCCTTTTACTAAAACATTTAACACTGTTGATGGTGAAGGACATAAGCCTTCTGATCTCCTGAACTGTAACACCAATTATCTTCTAATCCAAACAAGTCCTATTACTGCACAATAAAGCACGCCCTATCCCCCACTCTGAAACAACCACTTTCTTGAATATTTACAAAAAAGGAAACCCAGGAGAACTTACTGCATCTATTTCATTCAAAACCTTCCACTGTTCATAAGGCACTCCCAAAGCCTCTGCAGTCTGAATTGTCCTTTTCATCTGACTGGTCCAAACTTTCAGATCCTTGATGTTTTGCTCATTAATGAACTGCGCCAAGCTCTTGGCAAACTGAAAAGATATTAGAGGTTGGATGAGGGATCAGTGCCAACATACTGCTTGACTTAGAACCCAATATGTTATTATTGCCTCTTACTGCAAGCTCATTATATTACTTTAAAAAGGATCTTCTCTAAACTTTCCCTGAGGACAGTTTCTACTCAGCAAATGAAAAAAAACCCAAGAAAAATCCTCTTTGATTCCCTTCTCAAGCCCCAACACAGCTTCCTCTTCCATCTTCACCTTACAAAGGTTCACAGGTGCCCACCATCTAAGGAGTTAAAATCAAAATCAAACTAAAAATAAGGCGTCCTTGGTAAGTTTATAAAAGAATGAAAAGAGAAGCCACATATGAAGAGTCAACATGAAACTACAATATAACTTGCCCACCCAAACCTCTCTTAGCCAATTGCATGACATTACAGTCAAAGTGAAAGGGCTATTTATATTTGTTATAAGGAAAAGATAGTGGAAAGAAAGGAAGCTGTAAGAGAGAGTTAACAACATCAGGACAGCCATACTGGGTCAGACTAAAGGTCCATGTATCCCAGTATCCTGTCACTGACAGTGGCCAGCGTCAGATGCTTCAGAGGGAGTGAACAGAATAAGGCAATTTCAAGTGATCCATCTTGTCGTCCAGTCCCAGATTCTGGAAGCTGGAGGTTTAGGAACATCCAGAGCATGGTACTATTTGTATGAAGTCACTTAATAAAAATGCTCTTACCTCTTTCCCCCTAAAGGACAACCCAGTATCTCCTCCTATCCTTCCTTTCAGATTCAGTTCACTTTCTCCATGTCGACAGAGGTAGATTGAGCGAGGAGTTACATGGATATTCATGAGGTAGTAGACAATCCGGCTCTGGATATGGTCCATTACTCTATTCACAAGGTAACTCCTTCCAACGTCCATGATTTTAATATAGGAAAGATCCCTTTCAAGGTAAACAAACAAAACTCATAAATTATCATTTGGTTTCCTTTCCCCTCTAACTTGCACCAAGCCGCAACAATGACAAAAATCACTCAAAAATAATAAGGCATCTGCCAAAGAGACCACAGATCGCACACATCTTCAGAATATGAAAATATATGACCTTCATTCATAAAGGCTAATCTTCATTAAAGAACCTCAACCTTGATGCATGGCAGCAGAATATTGTAGACAGAGGTTCAACGAACTCATGCAAAAAATTGATATTCTTCTCACACTAAAAATTCTTCTCTCTTTCTCATCACTCTACTCTGTACCATTTCACTTGTGCACTGCCCTACAGCTAGATACTACCTCAAAGGCTCAGCCCTTTGTCAGGAGGGAGATTTGGGAGCAGCCCCAAGAAGAATTCTGATTTACTCAGTAAACCTGACACCCTTCTGCAGATTACATCTGCTGCTCCCCACAGCTAGTCTATGCCCAGTGCGTAAAGAGGTTGGAGCCATGGTCACATCCATATGCCTCACTGACCCCTTCTGAAAAGGCGAGGGTCATCAGAAGAACTAGCAATGTCCCCAGCCACACTGTGGATGTCTCCTTGGATAACCCTACCCCCACCCAAATTCTCCCCACCCACACAGGGCAAATTATAACATGGCTCATACTGTCCACTTCTTTACTGCCCCTTTTCTTCAGCCTCCACCAACTCTTATAGTTGAGCTAACAATTTTAAGCAACATTCACTATAGAGGAAAAGTGTGTTAACACTGGTGAGCCTAAAACGAGCTCTGTTGTGTTTTGCACATTCAGAAGAGAAGCCACATGATCTAAAAAAAAAAATCTATTATTAAATGCAATGAGGGACAACCACCATCACTTATTCTTGGAAAGCATTCACTGACATAAATCATTACTGATGTGCATAGGCACAAATGTCATGACTCTTAAAAGGATGATATGCACAGACAGATATGACTGAAGCAGCTTGTCTCTGCTCATGGTCAATTACACTAGGGGTACACCTTCACTGATGGTGGCAAATACGCCACCATCAGATCAATCTATCTGGATTGATTGAGCGGTCAGTGAAGACCCGCTCAATCGATTTGGAAGTCGATGTGTTAAAACCACCCCTCAAGTGGCACAGCAAAGTGAAGATGCCACGTAGAAGAGGAGTTATGAAGTCGAAGGGAGTTGCTTGCGTCACTCCTGTCGACTGCCGCTGAATTTGAAGGTAAGTATAGATCAGGCCTAAAAGGTATTTTTTCAGCATGGTACAGCCACAAAACAAATAATGGGAAATTTACCTAGGGGATGAGTATAGCATAAAATCCTAGGAAGACAGATTGAACGCTGGTTCTGACACATACCATGACAAAGGAAGAATTCTCTTCAGACTTTATAGTCTGTATTCTTACAGAATTCTTTATAGACTCTACCTTAATCTCAAAGTGTGATAAAAGTGAATGGTGAGTACACATAATTTGAAATACTAAACAAATGAGTTTGGAGATCAAATTTCTAACGCTGAGGCACTGAAAGCTGCCATAGGGATTTAAGAGACAGTGTGATTTGTGCTCTTAAATCACTTAGGCCTTGTCAACCCAGAAGAAATTGACCAGCAAAGCTATTCCGGAATAAGGGTTCCACTAGAGTTATCCTACAATAATTAAGCTATTCTGAAATAATTCCCCCATGTGGAAACTATTCTGAAATAAAAGTGACTTTAGAACTAGAATGATTATGGTAAATTGTGACTGGAGTAATTATTCTGGAATAAAGCACTTTTATTTCAAAACACTACCATCCACACAGAGATGGGTATGGTGGAATAGTTATGCCAGCCAATTTCCTCATGTAGGCAAGCTTAGGGCTTTTGAAAATCTCTCTCTAAATTGCCAGCAGACTGAGATAGTCAAAAAATTGAGAGATATTTCCATGACAAGGAGATTGCATACACCAAGGCAATGTCGTGAAATAAAGTGGCCGTGACCACAATATTATTCTGCCACTTACTTGTCTAGAGTTTCATCTAGCATCTCATATGAGTTCTTGTAGCACTCTATTCTTTTCATGAAGTCTTCTGTTGCTTCATCATTGCTACAATCAACATAATCAGGACTGCCAAGTTTCACTTGCTATTTAAAATAAAGATAAAAGAGCACATACAATTTCTTTCCCATTTTAAGAAATGTTTAAAGAAATTTTAACCAAATTAAAATTTCTGAAAAGTAAAAATGTGTGTCGCACCAGATGGCTGTTTTTAAATCAAGACTAAACTCCATACTTACTACATAAATAGGTAGGAAAACAAATGAAAAGGAAAACGAGCTGATATTTTTCTTTCAGAAGTCCTGTTAAAATAAGTCACTTAAAGCACAGCTTGTTCCAAGGTATGATAAAGTAAAAACAGAACTCGCGTGAACTCAGCTGCCAAATAATTTTTCCTCTTAAAAATGATAAAAGATAAAATTATAAAAAAATAAAGTGAAAGGGTACAGCTTTATATTACTCCCCTGAAAGGACATTCTTGTTCTGTACTTCAGCAAGACCAATATGAAAGGAGAGGGAAAAATTAGATTAAAAATGTCATCTTCTTCATATGGCTGATTTTAGAGAAGCTACTTCTCCTGTCTTCAAGCAATTAAAGAAAACCTTCCTATACTCACCACAATGTTAGCAGCAATGACCTCTGGATCTACGCATACTGATTCAACAAAGAATGTCTTTAATCCAAATAGGAAATCATGTGAGAGGAAGGAGGGAAGAAAGGAGAGACATTAGAATTGCTCTAGTAACTGACAACACAAATCACACAGGTTCCACCGGTTCATGTATTGAACCTTGCTAATTATGCCATGCTTCAAACATTCCTATATCCACTTAGGATTGGTCCTACAGGGTACTCAATGGCCCATTAAAACTTGAGAATGCTCTGCACTTTGCCACATCAGGCTGTATATTTTTCCCCATCAACTTTCAGTAACAGAAGCTCCTTTGGCAAGAAAAATTCAGATTGGTGGCAAAAAAGAGGAACGGGGTGGGGGAGTGAATTCAGCACTCCTTAAGATAATTGATACCTTTGAAATAAAAGCATTTTGTGTTAAAAGGTTCTCTAACTAATAAAGCAGCTCTTACATGTAAGATGTACATGACATGTTTTCCCAAAGATCTATGAAGAAGCTAAATCAGTAAAAAACAAAAACGACCACGCAACTGCTGAATGTTAAAAAAATCTTATGCACAAATAAAGTAGAATAGAAATAAAATAGAAACTTCTCTGTAAAAAACTCTGTAAACAAAATTTATCAAAGTTACTAGAGGAAGGCAGTGATACAAGCTTGTTCAGAACACAGTTAGAACTGGGCAACAACCACCATATTTAGAACTGTTATTGCTAACTGTTACCTGAATAGCAAGGTCAGAGACAGTCTACTGGAGCCATAACATAAAAACAGAACTACTGATTAACTTCATGGGGGTGCAAACAGCATGATTTTTGCAAGGGGGAGGGAGAAGGATACAGGATGACGACCCACCTTTCTAAACTTGCTAGATATCTACTGACCAACACCATTTAAAAACTTAGTTGATGTTAGCACTATTCTGTTCAGAATGTAGCTAGAGAATATAAGACAAAATCATGCATCTGCATTAGTCAGATTCATATCACAAACATTTTAGCTATTGACTCACCTTATAGCCATTCTCCTCACCAAATCTGAAGATTGTTTCTCTGCGTTCTCGGGTTGTGTTCGTAGCATCAAAAACCTACAACAGATGACAGAGAAAGTATTATAGCAGAGTCAAAAATATTGCCACATCCTGACAACAGCTCTAAACTTGCAATAAAAGTTTCAAAATCATTCAAACTTTAAAAACAACAAATATACAAACAAAAACCAGGAATAAGACATTCTCCAGAAACAATGCCAAAACCACTGCTGGCACTAGATTATGGCCATAATAATTTTGAAACAAATAAATTAGCATCTGGGTTGAGAATCTTCTTTTCTGAAGCTTCTATACCTGTCCTAGTAGCACGAATCAATGAAAATGTCACATTACATTTCTGGAGTGGTTTTCACATTCAAAAAGTAAAAGAAAGAAAGAGACCAACAATCTAGTTCAATACTGTGGATGACTGCAGCTGGAATTTTTAAAAGTGCCAAATGAAAAGCCTCACAATATTATTCACTTCAAGAACAAACATGATGAGCACCATCTCATGGGATCCTGTTCAGCTCTCTTCTACTTACCCCATGTACTTCCCACACATTTCAATAGATGTATATACTCATCCTTTTGTTTGAACAGTACAAAAGAAGCAAACTTATTGGGTTTCCCTATAGAAGTTTTCTAGCTGTCAAAAGCTTTTAGAAGCTAGATAAGATGGGAAAACCTCCATAATAGTAAGAGATTATCCGTAATAAAACTGATAAGCAAGCATGATGTAAAAAGTGGTTCTGACCGTAATAAATAGCATGAATTATACTCCATTTATAATGACTTTAGAATTCATATTAATAATTTTCTTATTCATAAGCAGAAAATACAAGGTAAGCATTATTGTGAGATAACTTCACATATATTGGGTGTATCGCAAGACAGGTGACCAAATGTAAAATAGCTTCAATCACCGAAATAAACTCTATTATGCAAACTTTTGTTTGTTGAGACTTCCATGGAATGAATGGTTTGCATTTTGCAATTTCTTTTGATTTTTAAAAATTGAGCATTAAAAAACAAAAACAAAAACAGGCCTTCAAACAGTATGTTTATTTTTCAAAGCTCCAAATAGTAGGATAAAATTTAGGTTCCTCTGCTTGCTTGGATTGCTAAATACTAAGAAATAAAAAGATACTTGGCACTACTATGAACTCTCAGATACGTTGAGTTTTGGGAAAAAAATTCATATGGCACATTTAGAGCTTTGCATGTTCTAACAGAAAAACTGTTTTGGCAGCTAAGTATACACCTTATTAGATAAGCAGACAATCACTACTCTAGTCAAAACATTAAATGTACAGTAAGGTGTGCCAATTAAAACTGAGAGCAGGAGCCGTGCATAACCTGTAAATCATACCCATTAATTACAGGTTTTCTTAACAGTGAAATAGGCAGGCATTTCTTCCTGAGCTGACATTGAAACATAAAAAGCTATTTTTAGTCCCAAAGTATGGCTTAAACTTACAATAAAATGCTAGTTTGACTAACTCACTAATATTGAGTGACGGGTAGACACGTCAACAGTCTCAAAAACAGAGTTCAAATTATGGAGAAGATTTAATAATACCCCCAGAGGAAAGAAAATTAAAATCTCATTTGATGAACAGCTGATGTTTTGAATCCTTTGCATATTACTGGTATTAGATAAGCAGAAATTATAACAGCCAAATTTTACACTGAAGATTCAGAACTCAAAAACCAAGCCCAGAAAGTAAAAGCGTATGAGTTCCAATGTACTGTTCCATTAACAGTTATATTAACTGTATTCCAAAAGGAATTTGTGCCAATACTGCCTAGAACTTCCAGCAAAACTAAAAACATTGATGTGCAACATTATGTTTGACATTATCTTTAATTGAGAACCCATTGAGTGCAGGCCACTAGTTTTATTTTCACAAGGAAAGAAAAATGTTCAGCAGTTTAAAAGGCAATTTTGTCCTACTTCCTCTCCAAGGCATTTTTAGTGTGTGTCAATTACACGAGTATTAAGGCACTTTTTTAGGAGAATATTTTAAACGTTTTTACACCTTTGATTTAAACATTGAGGTAGAACACCAAGTGGTTCTGGATGCATCCATATTATGATTAAAAAGGATATCATACCATATAAAAGCACAGGCAGTTTCCTCGGCACCATCACAGCTTGCTAGCGTTAGACATTACCCACACATCTCTAAGGGAGACTGTCCCAGATTTTATTATGAAAATATCATGTTTTCCTTTCAGATAATGACCATTGCAGCATCAACATAAATCAAGTTTCCATTTACAATGAAAACTTAAGATGCATAATTAAATGATTCTGGACTAAAACAGATCCTGTATAATCCATTACAGTCATTTTGAAGAGACCATATTCAAATAATTTGCCTTCAGAAAGACAGAAAACTTACAGCCACGTGCCCATTTTCTTCACTGAGGTACTGTTGAACATCATTCAGCGCTGCTAAGGCACACTGTCTTAAAGGAAAAAAAGACACATGCTAGTTTAACTAATTTAATTATCCATAATTATAGTTAGCACTTCATAACTCTTTGCTTTCAAAGTGCTGCAGAAACATTAGTCAAACATCAATATACAGTAAAACCTGCCTTAGAGACCACCCGTCACGAGCAATCTTGCAGAGGCCATGGAACACCACCACTCTCTGGTGTGGAAATCTTTGATGAGGGACCAATTCTTACCAGCAACAACTTTTGCTAATTCCCATAAGTGGCCATTCTTGGCAGGTTTTACTGTACTGAATATGTCTTCTCACTACATTACAGGTGGGGGAAGTGGGCAGAGAGGTGAACTGTGTCATCCACAGTCATACGTCACAGCCAAACAGCTTTTGACAAAAACAAAAACAGACCTTTTCTGGTGATCTCACATATTGCACAGATCAACACAACACAGAATGTTCTACTGCCCAGTCTACAACCCTGAATAAATGTTCACAGATACATGAAGTATTATAAAATTGCCATTTATGTTGAAGTTTGGGGTTTTTTCTCCTGGTCACTTATCCATAGGCAGTTAATAGAAAACCAAATTAAGAGTTACAAAGATATGGTTGCTCTGTGTTTTGAGTTGTGGCCTTATTATTTATAAAATGAATAACTGTTGCTGCTATATTGTCTAAAGGTATTTCTCAGTAGTCTATCTGCTTTGCTTTGGACTTCTATGCTGGGGTTTCTTAGGTTTTTTCTCTTGTTTTTAGCATGCTTGACTCTCATTTTGTCTTAAATGTAGTCTGTATTCTTTTTAATGTAAATAACACCACCACAGCCACCAGTCTGAACTGAATCACAAATGAGATAATGCAATATTTAGAGCTGGCTGCAAAATGTGGAAAACCTTGCGATTTTGATTTAAAATGCCCAAACATTCAGATCAATTTCTTTCCACTCTATGATTTGATCTGATCTAGTAATAATCTCAAAGTGAAGTAAAATTTTCAATACCTCAATAATACTATGGATAATGTCTACCTACTCTTTGTGAAATGCACGATTTATCTACCAGGAAATGGTATTTCACATGAACCATCAGATAGCAACGAATTTTGCTAATAACCAACCTAAATGATATTTTGTAGCTGCCAAACAGGTTGGATTTAAACCACTGAAACACACTGCATCCGATGTACATCCTTATGGTGTGATTCTGCATCTTTCATGTTCACCCTTATAGTGTAACTGAGTATTGTTTAATGCAAAGTATGTCATGCAACGTGTTTTTGGAATACTCATAACATACTGAACATGACTGTTATAGTAGTAAGTTTGTTGCAATGTCGTATGTATGGTTATGAAGCTCTGCTATGTAATATTCCCAAATATGTGTTTCATAGCTTGAAGCAGATTTAGGCTAACACTAACGGCAGAGAGGTAGTTCATGCCTCACTAAGGCATGCAGAAAACAACCCACTTCTTCCTGGAACAATGGACTAGCCTAAGCACCAATAAGGGGATGCTCATTTGACTCAAGTGGAGGAAGCCATGACAGACAGTGTCTGTCATCTGACCCCAGGGGGTGGTGAAGGAACATATTAAAAGAGGAGACATTTTGCTCTCTCTCGCTCGCTCTCTTCTACTTCCATCCACAAATCAACATCAAACAACTAAAGGACTGTCCACAGGGAGAAGGGCCCAGCTGAAGGAGTCAGCCAGCCTGTGGTGAGTATTATCTAAGACGGTAAAGTTACTGGAAGTGTTAAGCTTAGTTTAGAATGCGGTTTGCTTTTATTTCATCCTGATCAAATCTGGTTTATATCCCTCTGGTTTATAATCACTGAAAATCTTTCTGTATTTAATAAATTTATTTATTTGTTCTGTCGAAAGCAGTGCCTGTGGTTTAGTGTGCGAGAGATTTCATTTAGAATGACTGAGCTGGTGCGTATCAATTTCTTTGATAAACTGACAAACCAATGAGCTTGCAGAGGTCAATGGGCAGCACTGAACTTTGTAAAATGGCAGTTCTTAGGGTTGCATCTGAGACTGGTGGTGTTTGTTGGGGTCATTCCATTGCATAATCCCATCAGTGGCTGGCCAGAAGCACTCACTCATTAAATTAAGGGCCATTTGCTTCCAGAAAGCTGTGCGTGGGCTGACCCAGTAGTGGGGGTTCACACAGCGAAGCAAGTGCAAGAGGGGCTCCAGGAATGAAGGATTGGGGTGACACAGCTAGACACCAGTCCAGATTGCAGAGGGGAACATCACAACCACCATTTGATTCAATATCCTACAATGGCTCTTACTGGCACTGCTATTCTGTTTTAGGTTCTGAAGTGAAATGTCTAGTTCTCCAAGTGCAAGTTATATTCTGTGCTCTTGGAAAAACTTTGTCTTAAAAGAAAAATGAGATAATCTGACTCCCTCTTGTCCTGCTGCCCATGTCTCCCCCTTATCTCCGCTTCTGTGATAGAGAAATTCTCTCCCCACTCCATACCAGTAGTTCTCTCACCATGACCAACAGATTTTCCTCCTCACAGTTTGGAAGAGGAAGAGGGCCATCTACTTTATTTGCCCACAGAATTTACCACTGGTGTGCTGCTCACTCTGCCTAATTCCCAGGCATAGCAAAAAGAGAGCTGACCAGTGCAATTCACCAGAAGACCTGACTGCATATGAAGCAGCTCTCATGCTGTCAAATAGAGAGAGAGAGGTTCCAGTTCACTCGAAGCACTGATCAGAATATATTCAAATATACTTTAGAGTAGAAATTTCTGCTATGACCGGCAAATAGAAAAAGATAGGTATACACCCTTTTTGGCTTCTTTATGCAAGATACAAAAGTCCTAACAGTGTGTTTTGGGCAGTGAGAAAAAGGGGCAAAAGGAGTCTGTTTATTTACTACCTTAGAAATATCAGGAATGTGAAGTCTCAACTACTCTGTTTTATTGGAGATCTACTTGAGGTACCTGTAAAATGGAATGTCAGTATTCACAGTCTGTTGAAGGGCCAGAGGTGATAAATCTTAAATAAATCCAACTGTTTTAGGTGTTTGTTGTAACTTAAAGATTAACAAACAGAATTTTAACCAGCCCAAACAAAAGGCACTTCCTGGCTCCTCTAAGGTCACACTTCTTTGGAATCTGATGTCAAAGTCCTACAGAGGCTTTCCGGGCACACAAAATCAGAATTTACAGCAGTTCCCAATAGTAAAGAACAATATATCATTAGAATTAAACCAGCATCATGTAAAGCCAAAAATATTCCAACTTACTTTCTGATTTTCAAACCCTCTTCATTGTCTGGCAAGAAGAACTCAAAGGATTTGTATGTTTTTACCAAATCTCGACGGTACTGACCAACGTTAAATTCTGTGGAGAAGAGTCAGGATTAGTTGGGATTAATAGCCCTGCAAGTAATTAGCATTAAAAACAAAAACAAAACCAAAAAAAACACTTAATGACAGTTCTGAAACAAATTCACCTCCAGGAACCGATCAGTCTAGTTTGTACCAAGACGGCCAAACTAGTTACACTCCTCATTTCAGTAAAGAAAAGCCATGTGATTAAAGCACAGAACCAGCTGTGAGAAAATTTGGGTTCTATTCAAGTCTTCTCTGCACTTTTGGGCATATCACGTCACCTTTCTGTGCCTCAGTTTTCCTGTGTGTAAAATAGGTTAAATTACTTCCTTACTCACAGGGATGTCGTGAGTTAATTTAATTCTTGTCTGTAAAGCACTTATAATAATCTTTTTTCCTTCCACAAATTGTTTTTAGTGAAATTGAATTTCTATAGCACCTAATTTCCTAAGAGTTTAACTATTACATAAAGAGAAAAGAGTTATAAGTGGAATTAGCCAGCCTAGTTTTTGCCTAATACATCTAATTTTTTTTTCCACATACTGTATTATGTGAATACAACCTATTTATATATATTCTATAAGAAGTAACAGGCATATATATCACCCTGAGAAATCACCTATGTGTTAATAATGTCTCAAGGGGCACAAAGTGCAGTGCATTTATTGCACCTACACTGAATAAAATCTGACATCACTGATCAAAGGGCAATTGTCCTGTATCTGGATGAAGATCTATGCCAGCACAGCATAGATGCCGTCACAGCACAGGTGATCAAAGCAAGGCAGCAGTATTTTAGTAAATAATGCAAGCCAAACTGTACCATAATTAAGCTTATAAAATAGATCTTATAATAGGGCTCTGAGTACAGCAATTAATGTTTAACTTTTTTTGAGTTTGTGTGTTTTCTTTGCTGTACCTTGAGCATGTTGTTTAAACTATTATGGATTGAATCTTAACGTTCTGTTTGAGGAACTACTGACCATAACCATTCCTGAGGCATCCGTTACTTGCCAGTCTTCTTTTCCAGAAGATAAAGAAATAGGGAAAACTAACTATGGAGCTATTGTTCATACTGAGATGAATGATTGAACCAGAGGGCTCAACCCCCAGAAACTATCCTGACAACAGCATAAAAATGTGCACTGAAAAAGGCCACAGACTAGCGTGTTTAATAGTAGTTCAATAGTAGTTTAATCCCTGACAAAACATACTGCTGAACTTTAACAGTCATTGCAATAAATTAGGTAGTACAGCAGATGAAAATTTAAGTAACCAACTGAATGGCGTCAATGTTCTGAGTGGTATCATGACAATTTCAACACAAACTAGTCATGATGCCACCATGAAAGGTTTAAGAATCCAGGAAAAGATTATTCAGAAGAGGGAAAGAAACTTTAAAAACCAGACTTACTTCATGTCAAGGCTCTTTAAAATTAAGGACTACCAAAAAATATAAAATTTTATTGCAAAATTAAGAATATGTGAAATACTTTTTAAAAGAAAAATAGATTCAATTTTGCTTCTCCCTAGGACACACTGTTCCCTATGATTAGTAACTATCCAATACAGAAATCTCACTGAAGGAGCCCAATTTAATTTAGCATCCTGTGGTCCCAAAGTGGTACATAGTTTGGGATTATCCAAAGGAGCCTAAGGAAGTTGAGTACATACATGTCAATTGAATTTCAACATTTAGCTCCCTTAGCTCTGATTTGATCAGAAAGGAAAAAAGCAGGTGTCTAATTTTTTTTTCAAATAATCATAATTATGGGAGCCTCAGGCTACTTGTCTCTTACTGCTCTTAGACCCTTTATTTCATTCAACAGGAGCTACATGAAAAGATGCCACTCACTCATCTTACCTCTTCATTTTTGGTAATCTAATTATTTTAATATCCACATTAAAGGCTATGAATTTTTACTATACTGAGTACGTTCTGTTATTTTTAAATGACATTAAGAAACCTCAGGGTGAAAAAGAGTAAGAGACCTGACATTTATTACACAAAGATCATCCGTCATGTTAGCCTATGACAACAGAGTGGTAGACAATGCATCATCTACCTATTTGATCAGAGGACAGGTATTTTAAACTGATTCAGCTCTGATGAAATTATATTAGCGATGACAAAACAACAAGTTCTTCAATCTGACGCTAAATATTAAGTGCAAGATAATGTTTCCAACAGCAACAAGGAGGATTAGACTACAGATCATGTTGACTAAGTCCCCAGCAGCCATTATTAGGACAACCCTCATTGACAGTCTAGGAAGAAATTAGAAATCGTGACTTAACCATGTAAAGAGCAAGTTTTGTAAAGGAGATTATACAGAGGGATTCCCTTCCTGACTATTCAGTTCTTTTTAAAACTGTACATTGTAAAACACAAACTTTTAAGTTTACAGACCTGTTACTTAAGATAGTCTGTGGAACTTTTACCACAGCTTAAGCCAATCATCCGTCTACTGCACTTATGAGACCCACAGAATACTCCCCCAGTCGTGGACATGAACAGTGTCTTATGTATTTATTGTCCAACATATGATTTTTTGCTTCTCAAAGTTAAGTATGCAGTATTTACCTCTTCATCATGTGGAACACATAAAGGCAACAAAGGAATTCTGGCTACTAAAATAACTTGCTGGATTTAAAAGTATATTACATTCAGATATATATATATATATATATATATATTTTAAGTTTTGTTTTAAAAAGTCAATGAAATGGTTAATTTGCCCCATCATCTGAATAGCAGATAGCACTATTACACAGTCTTCCAAATTCTTTTTCTTAATGTGCAAGCAAGTTTTGACTCTTGGGAAGACATACTGTGGAGATGTTCATTTTGGTTAAAAGCGAATTAGGAGGGAAGAAGGGTGAGAGGTGGTGAGAGAAACTGCGTGAGCAGCAGCACAGTTTGTTCTCTGCCTTTGGCTTTGATTAGGGACAATTCCTGACACAGAGCTCCTCCATAAGGCCCAGACAGCAGTTTGGGGCTGAGTTTCCTGTAAGAAGGCAATGCCCTGCGTGACTCTCTCATTTCATGACGGCTGCATGTATATAAAAAAGCAGGTTACACTTAAAAAGGTATCTGAATCAGTGAGTTCTCCTCCACTGGAAACCAAACTGCAAGGACCTGGATTTTTGCTACCGCTTGTCAGAGAAAGGGCGTTGGCGTCAGAACTGACACATTTATTTTGGAAATATCATATATACTCCCCGCTGTTCCACAAGAACACTGGGCATCTCTCAACCACCAATAAGCGACATGCCACCTCCATAACCATTTACCCCACACAAATAATGTTAGAGATTGATTTATAAAATTATAAATAATGATTTTAAAAGCCCCATTCTAATCTTAATAGGAAGGTTATGCCAAAGCCAAACAGCAGTCTAAATACAGCCCAGAACACATTTTTCGTATTTTTCCTTCAAAAGCAGTTAAGAAATGAGCGTCTGATCTGCTGCATTACAGGTAGATATCTAGAGTATTGATATGGTCCCCATTACTGTAGTAAGTAACGTCCCAAGTATCCACACTTAGTAATGTATTTATCCTCAAACTCCTGTGAGGCAGGGAAGTGCTATTATTCCATTTTACAGATGGAGATATGAGGCACAATATGTGGCAGAACAAGATACTGAACTCAGATACCCAAGTGCCAGGCCAGCCCTCTAAGAACGGAACCATCCTTGTTCATTCAAAATCAATGTGTAACAAATCCCAAACAACTGACCACAAACACCAACGGTCGGTTAAGTCTTCCAACCTTAGCAGTTTAATCTCCTCTAAAGATTCAGAGTCCCTGCCCACTCCACCAATAAAGTATTACTTTATTTTTACCTAGTATCTTTTATCAGGGCTCTTGAAGTGCTGTACCAACATTAAGACCATGTCTACACGAGCACTTATGTCAGCAAAACACAAAAAAGCACAACCATGAGCGACATAAATTTTGTCAGCATAAGCGCTTGTGTGGACACTGCTCTATCGGCAGGAGAGCTACCACCACTCGTTTAGGTGGCTTTATTATGTCGGCGGAAGAGTGCTATCCTGTCAGCATAGAGCGTCTTCGCCAGGCATGCTACAGTGGCGCAGCTGCACCAATGTAGCACTTAGTGTAAACCTGCCCTCAAATACTAAAAAAAATGAGTCAACTGTAAGAGTAAATACATGGAAGATAAATGCAGGGAGTTTATTCAGGAATCTGTCTAGAAAAAGGGGAAAAACTGATCAGACAAGACAGCTAATATACAGAATAAAATTTACACAGACTAAAGAAAGTAAGTATACATGGACTGAAGGACAATGACAGGACTGTAAAATGTAGCTATCCTTGCAGAAGATACAACAGGGAAATATATAAAAAACCTAACAGTCCCAAAAGAAACTTTGTGATGTAAACAAGAAACAGAAGTATCACCTTTTGTAGGCACTCCAATCCAGTTTAAGTAGCGTGTCAATTTCTTGGAGATGTAAGTTTTCCCTCTGGCTGGGAGGCCCACCATGACAATCAGCGTAGGACAATTGGTCATACACACTGAAAGAAATTAAAAGACGTTTATAATTAATGTGACACCAAGCAAAGCCTCAAGTAACAATATGAAACTATGGAGCATAGGCCCCTAAAGGAAGTGACTGGTCAGCCAGGGCATGCACTCAATATTATTCCATTACAGCATTCCATTTACACCACTTTCAAAGTTTTCCCTAGTGAGTCCAGTGCAACTGGACTGTGTTTTAACTCATGCACAGTTTTAGCAGAGAGTGTCAGTGACAGCAGTGCAACTCTGGACATATATCAGTTCTGCACTTACACTGAAAGGACACAGAAAGGTTTGTCTTGTTTTTAAATCTTTCAATTTTTTAAAGTCTTTCTAAAATTCAAGATTTCATCCCTGTTAACGATCTCCTTTTCTTTTTTTCAAGTGGAGATGAAACAAACATGATTGCTGCTGTTTAATACATCTTGGAGTTCCTTATCGTACCAAATAGCTCTCTCTGGTTTTCTCCAAATTCTACTGATGTCACCACTGCTCTAGAAACAGTGCTTCTGTTAACTACTGATGTCCAGCCAGCAGAAGGAACAACATATTTGTAAGGCAGTGGTTTTCAAACTTTTTAAGCTGCGTACCCCTTTCCAAATAATGTAGGCTACCACATACCCCCATCTGAGATAGAATCATAACATATCTATGGTTAGATTTCCAAGTCTTACTAAATAAAGTACGTTGTCTGCTGTTACAGTACCCGTTTGAAAACCTATGTTATAAGATAATAAAACGCCAACACTATAATTCACAATACATATCTTAAAATTAGACAATTTCCATGAAATTACGTTAAAACTAGTTAAATTTGGGGTTTAAAAATTGGCAGTACTCCTTTCAAATGACAAGTGTTTCAAATACTTTTAGTGGTACAACAGTATGGATTCAAGTACCTTCCTTGAATTCGTCATGAATCCATCACAGCTACAAATGAAGTTTTATAGTACAAGGCTGCCTAAAAACAAAAAATCTATGTAAACAGTTTGGAGCCTTTCTAACAATAAAAAACAAACGAGCTAACAAAAGACTTCAGGTTTTTTCCCTGATTTAATTCACTGGTACATGGTGACCCGTCAGACATTAATTTCCTTTCTGCATAGGACAAAAACCAAACCATTTACTTTACAAAAACAATATTCGCTAGCAACCAGATAGAAACAAGTATGTTACAGAGAGAGTAAGTCACAGCATTATGATGTAAAGCAAACCCACGTTAGAGTCCCATCTTAACACTCCCTGAACATGTCTTAATAACAAGCTTCAGCTTTAAGAAGCTGGCTCTTTGCTCTTCTCCAGGAACAGGCTTTTATGAATCCTCTGGAACCACCTTGTCTTTCAGCGTGTAAAAACAGATTAGCATGAGTAAAATATTTTTTTTAAATGACACAGTAAACGGCAAAAACCTGCAAAATCCTCTATTTTTTCTGAAATGCCACAGGTTAAATTCCACACACTAACCTGTGTAGCTGTGGGGTTATACTGTGTATCAGTGGTTTCCAGCCTTTTTGGCTTTAGGGCCACAGGTATTATTTTCACACCAGTCTCCTCCAGCAGTGTCCCTCCCCTCCCCTCCCCTCCCCTTCAGCCTGGGGGAAGGCATTCAGCAAAGAGGCTCTCCCATCCCACTGGCTGCAGCAGGGAAACCGCATGCATTCTGTAGCCCTGTGCAATGGCTCCTTTCTGGAGCCAGAGGGACAGGGGATCAAGGCTCCCCTCTTTTGGCTCCAGCAGGGACCCCAACACCTAGGGACCTAAGCAGAATGCTTTGCTGTGCTCCCTTCCACAGCCAGGGGGAGGGGAGTGTTGATCTCCCATCGTGTTGGCTGCAGCAAGGAGTCTGCACTGGTCTTTTAACCCTGCTACAATGCCCTTCACCTGGGTCCTTAGGTGGCGGCTCCCTTCTGCAACCAGCAGGAGGGAGGGCGGCAGGTCACTTTGAAAGCCACTGAGGGCCACAGGTTGGGAACCACTGCTGTGGATCAACAAAGGTCACAGAAAGCAAAACTATTTTTCCAGGAAAATGGATGAAGCAGAAAACAATATAAAAAGGTGTTGAAATTTCTATGTAGTTTATCAGAAAGACACTGATAAAAACTTGTGCAGCTACCAAACCAAACGGTATTATTTGTGTGAAGGCTTTGAAGTTCTTGTCAAGCCAGAACCGTAATATATTCTGGTATATTTTTCCACTAACTCATTACCAATTCTGTGAACTGTAATGCCAAATAGTAGGGAGGGTGGTATAGGAAGTTTGTGAAATGGAAAAAGTCTGATATTTATTCTCCTGTCAACTTTTACCACAAGCTCCCTGATAAAACTCTGATATCAGACATCACTGCCAGGAAAAATTAAAGTGACCCCAGAACGTCCAAGAGATATACTATTGCATCTTGAAGATTTCATTTGAAATATGCTATTTGAATTTGAACAGTTATCCAGAGAATGCACTGGAACACAAGTTGTAGAAACTGACAATAAGCACTTGATTTGTATGCAACTGATTTGTCAAGAAAGCTTACAATGCTGCCTCACTTAACATCCTCTATACAGGGCCAAAAAGTTTTTTTCTTAACTCTCTGAACAGAATTTCCAAACTTTAACATGACATGTATGGCTAACATATATGACTTCAAAATTATTCTTACAATAAATTCTGATATTTGCCTAGGATGAACAAAGCAAATTCAGTCTTCTTCCCAGAGAAGTCATCTCACAGAACACTTGTACAATGGCACTTTCTGTACTGCTGAACTAGCAGTAATTCCTATGGCACAACTACAAAAGCACAATCATACCAAGCTAGGGTATAATAATTCAACAGTGCTCCAAGGTGCTATGCACTGTCCCTGGGAATCCTACTGAGGCACAGTAAAAGTTTCCTAATGTGAAAGTGCACTAGGAAACTTTTAGTGAACATCAGCAGGGAATCCATGGACAGTTAGTGCCATTTACACCCCCGCTTGTGCACAGCAAGTGCTCATGTAAATTTGACCCTTGTCTTCATTTTGCAGATCTACAGAGGCATGCAGCACTCTTCCAAGTTACTGAAATTCATTAACATATGAATTGCCTTTCTGTTTAAACCAATGGTCATATAGCTCAGTGTCCTGTCAGAGACTAGTACTAGTTACGTTAGTAGAAGCTGTAAAACCCATGTCCATTATGTACCATGTCCATGAGGGCCATTTCTTCAGAATGTCACACATTTAGTGGCCAGGTTATCCCCAGCTGTATATGGGCTACTAGCCCTTACACATTTTATTTTGTAACTCTGAAGAGCAGTAGTATAAAAATGACTAAAGTTTTTTGCCTAATTATGCTTAAGACTGAAAATAACTCTCACAGTACAATTTCATGTGACTCCCTTTATTAGGAACCTATGCTCCTACTATTTAACATATACACCTTATCTGATGTTCTAATCAATATGTGCACAGTTCTTTGGATATTCCACCCTACAATTAGAAAGCCAAGGGAATAATTTACTGATCCCAGTTACAGCAGCAGCCTTGATTCCCAGTCTCATTGATTACTTCAGTTACAAATGCCAGGTTGGTTTGGGGGATGCCTTCCATCTACAAAGAGATTGTCACTAATAAGTGATGAGCTACTATATATGCAAGAGAAAAATAACGAAGCTAAATTCAGCCTTAGCCTTTAAGGCACCACAATCTCCAGTACTGTGTAATTTACATAACTTCAGAGTCCTGCAAATCATATGGTAACTAACCTTAGTGGAAATATTGTATTACATTTGCAATAAGACAGACCTGCCTCAGCAAGGACTAGCTGCCTTGGAAAGTTTAAACTTGTGAAGTTCAGACATTTGCATTCAGGAGGAACAAATAAAGATATTTACTTTTCCTCCCTGCAGCAACTGCCTAACCAAAAAACTGGTAAACTGATTTTGCTCACTAGTTGCCAAAAAAGAAAAGTCACATTTGGCTCAGACCAATAATTAAAAATGTCATCAAAAATGGGAGAATTTCTTAGGAAGTTTCAAATATATAGAAAAAGGAGATGGTACAAGTTCTCACATCATCTTAACTATAGCTTTCGCTCCTAAAGTACAACACACATAAAGATAAATATGTGTTCCTTTAGTTTGCAACATGGAAAATGCCAGCATTCCAAAGGCTAACATGATGCAGTTTAAGGAATTCCACTGTGCCAATGTATACTGCTGAAAAATCTAAATAAACCCTTTTTAAAAAATAATTGAAACTTCCCTCTTTTCACATCCTACGAAGAACAATGCCACTCAGTGTTGGAAGTTGAGCTTTGTTTTTTTCCCTGTTTTCTGACAGGTAGATGAGATCTTTTCCCTTGGGCTTCAACTTCTTTCAATTTAATTAAGAGACAAGAAATAAAATTTTGATCTAATTAGTAGGATTGTCAATTAATCACAGTTAACTCAAGTGATTAATTTGTTTTGTATTAACTCGGTTAAAATATTAATCATGATTAATCACACTTTTAATCACTGTTAACAGGACGCCAACTTAAATTCATTATAACTATTTTTGGATGTTTTTCTACATTTTCAAATACATTGATTTCAATTACAACACAGAAGAGAAAATGTATAGTGCTCACTTTATATTATTTATTTTATTACAAATATTTGCACTGTAAAAACCAAACAAAAGATATAGCATTTTTCAATTCACCTCATACAAGTACTATAGAGCTCTTTATTGTGAAAGTGCAACTTACAAATATAGATTTTTTTGGTTAAATAACTGCACTCACAAAAAAAAATGTGCATCTTTAGAGTCTCAAAGTCCACTCGGTCCTAATTCTTGTTCAGCCAATCGCAAAGACAATCAATTTTGTTTACATTTACGGGAGATAATGCTGCCTGCTTCTCATTTAAAACGTTACTTGAAAGTGAGAACAGGCATTTGCATGGCGCTGTTGTAGGTCAGGAGGGACCAATATGATCATCTAGTCTGAACTCCTGCACACTGCAGGCCATAGAATTTCACCCACCCGCTTGTGCAATAAACCTCTAACCTATGACTGAGTTATTGAAGTCCCCAAATCATGGTTTATAGACTTTCAGGTCCAGAGAATCCACCAGCAAGTGAGCCGTGCCCCATGCTAGAGGAAGGCAAAAAAAACCCAGAGCCTTTGCCAATGTGCCCTGTTGCTGAAGTCGTCGTCTTCTACAGCTGCTCTACCCAAATTGTCCTCTTCTCTCCATTTAAGCCTTCCTGGTGTGATACAGATAACTGTATATAAAAGCCTGACAGGCCCTAAACTCTCCAGGGCAGCAACTATGTCGGTCTCCATGTTTTTTTTTAAGTGATCTACATTTACACTGCTATATGAATCTCACAAATAAAAACAATTATTCAACTTGTCAAATTCCAGCTTTAAGAATAACTCACACATACAGTTCCAGGAAAAACTATTTTTTATTGCAGAGAACATGGCCTTTATTTTTTACCTTTGTTCTACAACCTCAGCCCTTCCCTGCCCCAAAAAAGTGTTTAGCTACAGTATATTTCACTGTCCTCAATTAAAACTCAGGCTTGGAGTTAATTCCTAGATGCACAGAATTAAAGCAACCTGACAGCTGAACCTGAAACTAGCTTTGGTGTAGGCCAATTATAGACAAACCCATTTGGACCCTAATAACCAGTTATAGAATGCTTTCAAGACAGACAACTGTAAAAGTTAAATAGGGATGTTAATAAAATCAGTACTTAACTATATTGACTTTTAGTCCTTTCCTTCAGCTACAATGTCATTTGGAACAACTTATTTTCCACTTTCCTATAATAAAGTCACTACACTTTTTAAAACCCCTGGTGTTTTCACACTCAGCTGTCTCGGTACTTTGTCTTGCTTTTCCCTAGTCCAAAATTATACAGATTTTTATTGCTGTTGGATTATCATGTTCAAGGCAGAATCTAAAAATATTAGTGTTTAATGTGTTCTAATCTCTTTCTAATAATCTACTGAGATATCAGATATGGTTTCTTCCAACTCAGATAAGATCACTAAAGGTAACTGCATCCATGGGGTCCAACTACCTGTTATCCAGTCTCAAGGTCACAGAAAGTCAATTAACCACAGGTATGCCATCAGAAAAGACAAGCTACTTTAGAAATGTATTAGGAAAATAAAAGACAGGGAAATATCAATGGAAAATAATAATAAGTAGTTTAAAGGGGCATCATCAAGACAAAAGAACTAAATCCTTACCTCTTAACTGCCACTTCAGATAAATTCAATTGAACACACTTTATAAAAAATTTCCTTTCACCAATTTATCCTGCTCTTTCTTTTTGCATTCTAAATAGCTTAGCAAATAAGACCACACTATGTGAGTAACCTTGATGTTAATCATCAGGTTCTGACACCCCTCCTCTGAATCATTTATTAACAAAGCCATGTGCCAATCATGCTAGTGTATCCACACCAGCCACACTGTCAACCCCATATGCATAATGAGTGCATGCTATAAAAAGCTAGGAAGGAATCCCATAGGTTCACCACAGCAAGACCAGAGCACCCAGAAGACACGCACACAGCAGTACATATACTGAGTGAGCACAAAATGTTGGGGGGAAAGAAGACTGGACAATTATACAGGCATAGTTATAATGTCTTGTCTACACTGTAGAACAAATTCACAACCTGTTTACAGGAAAACAAACCTTGTTTCTGTCAAAGATGGTAGGACATGTGTAACTCTCAGCGGAATGGTTCCTAACAGAGTACTAACCATGTTGTATGAGGACATAAAATACATTTAGATCCAGCTAAATCACTGACTAGTTTCAAACTCAGGTAAAAACTATAATGTAGAAAAGGGCTAAAACAGACTAGTTGGTTTCATTTTCTGGTTCTGTGCCCCAGCAGAGCATTAGCTTGAAGCTGACAACAATTAAGGAAGTGAAAGTTTTCATTGCAAATATGCATTTTTTTTAATTAATGAAAATATGTATATGCATAATTAAGATTTAGAAACACTTATTTTTCGAGATAACGCCTTAAATTACATCAGTTAAAAAAAGAATAGTTAATAACAAACATGTCAAAGGTGAAAAATGTAGGCCAATCTGGAAAAATGTGCATGAGCAGAAAAAAATATTTTAAGAATTCAAATTTATTTCTATATTATTTAATGCTCTGTTGATAAAGTTTCTCCATTTAAATAGGCCTTGTCTGTCAAACAGTTACAGAATTTTACCAAGAAACAGGACAGTCTAAGAACAACAGTTAAAAGTCTAAGTTGGTTACTTGTTTTTTTATAACCATCAAAATCCACTTATTTTTATTGAGAAGACTCATGCAGATCATCAGTTCACAGGTTTTTAATACACATTTCCATTGCATACATGACATTTTAGCTTCTCTAGTACTTTTTTTAAGAAGCATTGTAACTGTCCAAATGCTGCCAGCATAACAAATTATCTTCTGTTGAAAACAGTTACTTCAGCCAAATTGATAAGTCCCTCAAAGTGTTTTTTTGCAGTAGTAATTAACAGATATTTTTTCCACATTCTATTCCTCTTATACCATTTTTTTTTTAAATTGGGGTGATTTATTTTATACACAAAAGTCTGTTTCATAGTCTAGCTGATAAATCAGTCTTTACTTTACAAGCATTTTCTAATGGATGGACCAAAGTGACACTGAAGATCATGTAAACATGATCATGGACATTTAACTGAAGTCCATTTGTTACTGAATTCAGGATTACTGAAACTCTTTGGCCCAATAAGGTTGTCATGATTTGCAGGGGACCTATGCTTGGTAGTGTTTTAATTTAACAGAGGCGAAAGTTTCAGTAATAAAACCACTTACAAAACTGACTACAGTATTACAAAATCTGAAACCAGGAGTTTCAGCCCAATAACTTGTTTGGCTTGACCTCAAAAATCTATTAAGCAATACAATACACAGCCTAGTTATACATTTAACTTTAAAAAATTAATTGAGAATCATTTAAAAGCACCGGAAACCTCTCGGATACTTAAACTCCTTAGGCCAAACTTCGCTTTGGTCCAACAAGCTGCAACTCCATTAACTTCATAGAATCAGACCTGCTTATACCACAGTTCAGAGTTCAGCCCACAGTTTTAAGACATCTTGCAGTTAAAAAAACAAACAAACAAAACCCTATCCGATGGAAAATCTGTAACACTGTTTTTGATGCAGATAACGCCTAAAAAATAGGGTGTGTAATTAAATCCTCAATTTAACCTACACAATTTAAATACAATTCAATTTAACTACTGCTTTGCAAAATGAGATGCAGCTTGTGCCAAACTACAACTGATTTATGATATAGCAGTATAGTAGAGTAAGATAAACAGAAAGGAACTAGAAGGAACCAAAAGGATTTGCTGCAGTCCAGCGGAAGTGGAACATGGCTTCACATGAGAGGAAGGCCCTTTTATTATCTATGTTCCTGTCTTCGGGCTATTGAGATCCATCCACCACCAGTCATTAGAATATTATTTTTTTTAACATCTTAACTTGACTAGATTAATATGACATACAAAGAGATTAACAGCACCCATGTGCCTCTTTCCAAACTGCATTCATATACAGTGTTTTTGGAAGACAGACCTCAGAGGGTTTGTGGGTGTTTTAAATACAAACTATTTAGATCTGGCCTATGTTATTAAAATTAGCCTACTATGACCAAGTTAGTGCGTCTGTCTTGCAAGTGCAGATGGAACCCAAAAATATTAAGTTACCAACTCATGCTGCAGCCATTTGATGTTCAAATTTACAACCAGTTTTAGGAACGCAGTTTGGTCCCATCTACACAAGATCAATGGACTATCATGTTGTAACCAAGTCCCCCAACACACTAATTTTTCTAGTACAGATGGGACCATAGTGCAAGCTGCAGAATTCCAAAGGCAATCGAATGCTCTTATAACGTAAAAGGCATAAGACGTCTCTGGGTATCATTCAGATTTAATTAGTGATTCTATAACTAGAGAGTAGCAAAAGAGTGCAAAGTACAAGTGGTTCTAAGCAATTCAGATAAGGCTTTACTTAAAGAACAAGCTGCATTTCCCTTCAAACTCCAGATTTCTACCTCAAGGCCCACCACTTCACCTCAAGGAAATATCCATACCCCAAAACAGAGAGAACTTCCAGATGCATCCCCTTATGCTTCCTAAAAGAAGAAAAATGACAGGAATCATTCAGAGATTTTTCTCCATTTCTGAACATGCCAAGTGTAGTTTGTAATCAGAAACCTGAAGATCATGCCATGGTGTCTCTCACCATCAAAATCATAGCCCGTCAAGCTCTCACAGTGTCTCTTTAGTTCATACATCTAACTACTTGCTCTAACTTCACTTTCAAATCCCTTGCCCAACATAGCTCCTGCCCAGTCCCCTTTCCCAAGCACCTACCCCATGCAATGCTAGCAGCGCCCCCCAAATATTCATCCCAACAATTCCCGCACTCCTCCGCCGCCCATCTCATCTTTGCGGCCAGGTCGCGTTCAGCCCCCCAATCCCACCACCTCGCCCATGCATTTTGCCCACCCTATTTCTTCACCAAGTCTCTCGTGGCCCACCAACCCCATCGCCATCGCCCACACAGGATCACAGAAGACTAGAGTCGGAAGGGACCTCAGGAGGTGTCTAGTCCACCCCCTGCTCAAAGCAGGGCTAACCTCAGCTAACCCATCACCCCGCACGGCCTCCCCTCCAGACCTGCCCGGATCACTGCTGTCCTACACACGGCTCCTCCATTGCCCCTTGCACCGCTCGTCACCCCGCTCTCGGGCCCGGGCCCCGCCTGTGCGCCCGCACCTCGGCAAGCTGCTCCCTCGCCTGCCCGTCCGCGGCACGCGGGCCGCGCGCTCCCCCCGCCGAGCCTGCGGCCCCTTTGTCCCCGCGCCGGGGACCCCGCCGCCCGCCCCGCTCACCCCCGCGCTGGGCGCTGCGCTTGGCCGGGAGCCCGTTGTTGTAGGGCTCCCAGATCTTCTGCAGCGGGTTCTGCGTGAGCTCGCGGGCCGGCGACGCCGCCATCCTCGCATGGGGCCGCGGGCCGGCGGGGACAAGCCGGGCGGCCGCGCTCTCTGCAGCGGCGGCCGGGGCGGGCGCAGCCGGGGATCCGCCTCCTCGGGCCAGCGCGGCCCGGAAAGAGCCGGGCCCGGACCGAGCAGACGCGCCCCCAGCGCCGGACTGGAGCAGCGCAAGGGGGCGGGGGCGGGGGCCGCGCCGAGCCCGTCCTGCGGCGCGCACCGGCGGGGCGGGGCCGCCTGCTGCGAAGCTCCCACGAGCCGGGGCTACCCCCGCGCCCGCGAGCGGGAGGGGCCGGGGCCGGAAGCCCCCCGTGCCCATTCGGGTCGCCGGAGGAACCAGGCTCCTCCGGAGGCCAAACCCTCTCCAAAGCCGGGCCTAAGCCCACAGCAAAACCCCCCGGTGCTTCTTAAACCCCGCTGTGGGCCACAGATGGCAGCTAGCGCGCACCCTCGGGCAAGGGGAATCTTCCGCAGCTACTGCTCCCCCACCCCGTGCTCCCCCGGTTGTGGGGAGCGATGCCGACAAACGCCGTGACTGTGCACAGATCCCTAGTGTGACTTCGGGGGTACAGGCTGAGCACGTGCCGGATGTGTACGTGTCGACATAGACAGGGACGCAGTCAACTGCCTTTTTTCCCCTACTGAATAGAAGCCGTGAGGAATTGCTGGTGCTTAATTTTACAATAGACAAACTGTTGGGTGAATTGGACCAGACCGCGCTTCCTAGAATGCTATATACATGACCATGCAGGGAAAACACGGCACAGATTTCCCCGAGGCAAGCACACCACACTTTCTGAACAATCAGGCCTCTTGAAGGAGTCTCAGACTGGACATCTCTAGTCACTATTAAAACATTATGCCCCTGGCTTTTTTTAAACCTGTTTTTTATTTTTTATACATGGAGTAAAGAAGGAACAAGCACTTACTTCAAGTCTAGTCAAGAGCTAATTCTCCTCCAACTTTTTTCATAAGCATCACTCTGGTGAGGTTACAAATTAGCCTCTCTTGCTTATACCCATTCCGGAAAATGAGCAAGATTTGAACCTCTGTTCCAAAAGTGCCCCCTCTCTCCCTTGCGCTGTGAATGACCTTATCTGCTGGCATGAAGAGGGACAAACCTTATTTGATTCCTGATGCACAGGAGATGCCAACTCAGTTCTGGAGCACAGTTTGGCCTGTCTATATCAACTGCCAAACATTATTTGACCACAGTTAAGGGATTGCCATTTCAGATATAAAGAGTCCAAGTCTGCTCATTTTCAAGGATCTACACAGCTTTTGTCCAAGCTCACAAACAAGGATTCAAGATGACCCCTTCAGCAACAGGGATTTATTCTGAGATAAAATGGTCAATTTAAAAAAAAAAATATATACATATATATATATACACACGCGCGCACGCACGCTTGTTTCTGCTTGCTTCTGAGGGGCCAATACATTTCAGTTACACTTCAAATGAAATTTTATTCTAGTCAGAAGGCTTTTGTTACAATTTAATGCTCTTTATTGCTCCATTATCACAGCTTCATGCTGTCCTGAGGCTCACAAAAAAAGACTGGGCTGTGATGAAGAGGCAATAAAATATAATACAATTTATTTTTATGTAGCATCTTTCCTCTAACACATCGCCACCACTGCCCCTCTCCACACACAGAACACCTAAAGGAAGAGAAGTCTTGAACACTAATGTGATAAAGATATGAACACAAAATTACTTTCTGTATCCTAAATAATAATAACATGGTAATTTTGTAGTTACATTTGACAGACTACTCAATTAAAAAATACAATTGCATTTTATCGCAGCCATTAACAATACACAAAACTTTATACACAAACACAGGGAGATGTTTTCATTTTCTGCAAGTGGACTTGTAAGTAAGTGCAATGAAGCTCTGTTAGATTGTATAACAAATTCTGTACCTCAGAATATTCTTTAAAAACGTATTTAAAATACTGCACATCTGCAGTATACAATACTAAAACAGTAATGAAGCTATTTCTTATCCATATTTCTTCCAATATGTGAATGTCATCTTCTGCAATAACGGCTAAAATCAAGACAAGGGGGGTAGTCTTTGAAAGGGACATTACACACGTACCTTGTTTTCATAAAACTTTATGTTTTGGGTAAAATTTAAGGTCACACGGTTGAGCACAAACTCAAGAGAACAGAGTTGTGTTTGAAAAACAACTATTAACGTTCTTATACAGACACTAATCACCCTAGTACCCAAGAATCTTCAGTGTTTGAAACAATGTTTAAATATTTCCAGAACAGTTTAGGACCCGAGAGTGACTTTAAATGGGGGGGAGCTTATTTCATTGTCCACACCGAGAAAAATGTTACAAAGTCAACAAGACATTCAGAATTCTTTCAATTATAATAATCTTCATTGAATAAAATGCATTAAGTATTCATTAAATCATTTTAACCTTTTCCATTTCCAATAAGTGTTCAAATATTATGAGACTGAGGTTAAAAATTATGAGATTTAAAAATAAAAATAAATGCCAGGGCCTTTTTATTTACCTTATGGTTTTTGAGCCTTTCGGGGTTGTATTTTCAAGCTTTGCTTCATAACCTCCGGGGCTTGAAAATTACCTTTTTAAATAAAAGCTGGGATTCTCATGTAACCACAAAAATGGGGCTTTATGAAAAAGCCCATGTATCACAGGACCCATGATAAATTTGCAAGAGTTGGCAACACCACTTATTTCTTTTCTATCTCCTTAGCACTTCCATTTGCTTGATTTCTCTCTCCCCTTCCATCTCATTTCCCGCTCCCCTTCTTTAGGTCTAACTCAGTGTTTCCCTGCAGATCCACCTCATTTCATTCAGTATCTTTTCCTCTGCCAAATTTTCTCACACTTGTCCTTGATTTTGTTTATCCCAGAAGACTTGATAACAATAGGAGAATGAGTTAAAAAAATCTGTCACGAGACTCAAGAAACAAAGCTGAGCAAGTGAGAGGGGAAGGAATTTTTAGACTGCTTAAAATTCTTAATTTGTTTTGTTATCTGTTTAATTCCAGTGAGTAATGAACATTTTGGAAAAAAATATACATCTTTGAGAAAAATTGTAAGGGTGAGGTGCTGAATCTAAGTGCAAAATCTCATAATACATGTACTTCAAAAACTACATAATAGTCCTCCAGTAAAGCCAAGCATGTCCAGATTTGACATTCCTGATATCTCCAAGACTAAAATAAGCAAAAATAATATTTTTCTTAAAAATTAAAACCACACACCATTTTTCAGGCCTTCTTGACACACAATTAAAATTATGAAATAGAAAAAAGCCGATTTCTCCCCATGTCCTTGGCAGTTCATCTCTGAAAACTGACTACATAAAATTAACACCTTCCCCTCAGCAGAGTTGCTCCATATACACTTCTTGTTTTAGTGACAAAGAGCCAGATTTACAAAGGTATTTAGGAGACTAAATATGCATACTGGTGAGCACCTGACCTGCTTACGCACTTTTGAAAACCCCACCAGCTACCTATTAGAATCTTTCAAAACCTAAATACCTTTATAAATGTGGCCCAAAAGCTACATTTCACATTTTTTTATTTGTTATGTTTAACCAGAACCGTTAAGAAGGTGAGCTGGAATCTATTCCTTCCTGCACATTCATTGGGCAAACCACAGGTGTCTAACGGCAGTGTAGACATAGCCTATGTGAACCCAATGAAGGCAAAAAGGGTGCACAGGTGTTACCCTGGTCATAATTAGGAGACAATAGGGTGTCACTGGGGACCTAATTTTACCTGCACAACCTTGATTACTGTTTATAAACAACAAGATGCAAAGAGCTCACCTTGACTCCCAGATCCCAAGTTGAGATTGCAAAACTGAGATGAAAAAAAACACATTTTTAAAATTTAAAACAAAGAGTACTTCTGACAGAAGAGAGACTGTGAAAATGAACTTCTTAATTTTTAAAGTCTCGTTTCAAAATAGAAACATAAGGATACTATATTACAATTTTTACCATGGTTCACTTAACATCATTTGATTCTGAGTCAACAAGCAAAAACAATCACATTAACATGATTGGAGCACAACTGTGTTGTAATCAGGTGCCCTAACAAACTATTACAAAGGAGACAGGACCTAAAACAGCTTAGAATATAAGAGTGGCCATACTGGGTCAGACCAATGGTCCATCTAGCCCGGTATCATGTCTTCCGACGGTGGCCAATGCCAGGTGCTTCAAAGAGAATGAACAGATCCAGTGATCCAGCCGGTTGCCCATTCCCAGCTTCTGGAAAATAGCAATCCTTGCCCATCCTAGCTAATAGACATTGACAGACCTATCCTCCATGATTTATCTCATTCTTTTTTGTACCCCCTTATAATCTTGGCCTTCACAACATCCTCCGGCAAGGATTTCCACATGTTGACTGTGCGTTGTGTGAAGAAATACTTATTTTTGTTTGTTTTAAACCTACTGCCTATTATTTTCATTTGGTGACCACTACTTCTTGTGTCATGAAAATGAATAAAGAACACTTTCTTATTTACTTTCTCCACACCAGTCAGGATATTATAGACCTCTATCATATCATTCCTTAGTTGTCTCTTTTCCAAGCTGTAAAGTCCCAGTCCTATTAATGTCTCTTTATATGGAAGCTTTTCCATACCCCTAATCATTTCTGTTGCCCATTTCAGTATCTTTTCCAATTCCAAAACATCTGTTTTGAGATGGGGCTACCAGAGATGCATGCAGTATTCAAGATGTGGGCATATCGTGGATTTATAAAGAGGAAATATGACATTTTCAGTCTTATTAGCTGTCCCTTTCCTAATGATTCCCAACATTCTGTTGCTTTTTTGACTGCCGCTGCACACTGAGTGGATGTTTTCAGAGGGATATCTACAATTATTCTAAGATCTCTTTCTTGAGTGGTAACAGCTAATTTAGACCCCATTTTATATGTATAGTTGGGATTATGTTTCCCAATGTGCATTACTTTGCATTTATCAACATTGTATTTCATCTGCCATTTTTTTACCCAGTTTTCTGAGACCCCTTTGTAACTCTTTGCAGTCTGCTTTGGAATTAACTATCTTGAGTAGTTTTGTACCATTTGAAAATTTTGCCACTTCACTATTTACCCTTTTTTCCAAATCATTCTTCTGGAGAGATTAGTGAAGGTTTAAGCACTTTTGTTTTAAACATAGGGGTTCACTCTGGGGGTATGTCTACACTGCAGCTGTGAGGTGTTGTGCAAATGTACATGCATTAGCTCTCATTGAGAGAGTGACATAGTGACAAGGGCAGTCGCTTGGGCTAGCCACCCAAATGTGTACCTAAGGTTTTAGACAAGATTACAGGGGACTGCCAATTGCCCAGAGCTCCTAACATTAGACAAGAACCCATTTAAGCACCTGTCACCAAGAGCCATTTTTCCACTCATCAGGTCAATAAAGCTCTCTTTGAAAAAAGAGGTACTTAATTAGACCTCATGCTGCATGCAGGAACTCTCTTAGGTTTCTGCTCCACATACTGTGTGGGATGAAGACACCTAACCAAGGAAGTGAAAGAGGAAAATGTTCAAACTAAGCATAACAGCAGCATTATATCTCAAGAACTTAGAACAACAAAGCTTTGGGAAGGAGGTCTTGGAAGCAGACATCCTACAGGACACAGGACATCACTGCAAAGCACATCAGAAGAGCTCTGCCAAAATCTTTCTATCATTGAGTCATCACCACCAGAAGATGCAACTAAGTTCTCCTAGTTCTCCAAAAGTCACATTGCAGTTACAAGTGAGAGAAGACACACAGGACATGAAAAACCAGGTCACAGTATGCTATAGTTGCAATAGGACAACTGTTTGAAGAAGTATTTGTAAAACATTCAAAGGGTATGCAGATATCCAAAAACCATGCTTTATGCCTCATATACAAATAGGATGTTTAAATTAAGGCTTTGAAACAACTGGACGTGATAGGTTAATATTTCCTTGACACACACAAATTCAAGCGCCCCAGCACAATACAATGAATGATTCACACACTTCACAAAATTGAAGACTGAGTACCTTTTTCCAACAGCACAGGAAAGACTACTATACACTCCTAATCCTGTGACTGTATGGGCATGGGCAGAATCCTACTGAAGTCAATGGGTCTCTGTTCAGGCACATGCACCCTCCATAGTGATGCCAGTTGCAGGAACATAGCCCAAGTTGGGTCCAGTGACAAGGCACAACTATTTTAACAACCAGCACACCTTGTTCTTAGCTCAACCTATTTTATGGAGGATCTGAGCTAGAAAGAGTCAACCAGGCTGGAAAGAGGATGACAGCTGGGGAAAAGGGATAGGGCACCATAATCAATAGTCTAAAAGGTTAAGAAAAATCTGTAGCAATTTTCTTTAAAATAAAGAGTCAGAATAATATCTAGCTTTTATATAGTGCTTTTCACCAGTAGATCTCAAATCATTTCAGGAACTCTTCCTCCCTCCTCCCTCATGAATAAACTGTTCTGTAAGGTGGTGGGCTGTGCACTCAAAACATTAAATGATAATTTTATTCTCTTCTTCAGTTTAAGAATACTCCTGGAGTTCAACTTACTTTATTAATGAATTTTCTTCTTCACCATGCCCAGCATTTAGAAGGCATGCTTGCCACCAGCTTGGTTTTTAAACCCAAAACCTGTACTTAAAATTTGGGACAGCCCTATGAAATAAAGGGTGATGTTTTTCTAAGAAAAAATTACAAAGGCAGTTTTTATTCTCAAGAGCTCCACATTCATGTGACATAGGATTTGTCCTGCTCTGTTGATTACACAGAATAGTAATCATTGAAGAAAAGCAAGTGGGGCTGTCAGGTTACTGCCAGCTAAGGCCTAAGACTGTCAGGAAATAGTTTTATAAAGAAAGGCTTCAAGCTACTGAGGACCCCAAACTCACATTCATCAGTGATGAAAGCATCCCTTGCTCCAGGTTCTAAATATCAGAACAACTGCAGCATTCTATCTGATGCGGCCATAACCTGACTGCCCAATCCTAGTCTGAGAAGACCTACCTCTTTTTCTCTGTAGAGCAGGAGAAAGCTCTCTCTACAAACTAGAAGTGAAGGAGAGGAAATGTGGAAAGAGGAAATACCAATATAAAACAAACTTATTTTATGTTTAAGTTTTAAAGATCAAGATTTCTCTGAAATAGCAGTTTTCTCCCAAATTTTAAAGAATGTGGTTTATTAATTTAGTCATGCTTTCAAGCCGGTAAATATTCCAAAATGTGGTGCATTCTGAAATAGGTAGCATTCATAGAACTCTGTATCCTGCTTTGAGAATATAAACTCACACTAATCCATCACTATAAGACCTCTGGGAGGCCAGTACAGTACATAAACTTAAACACTCGTTCTAACTAGAGGCAAGGATTAATTTTATCCAAAAGGTTTAAATGTTGAACATTGTTTCCACACTCTCAAGAGTGCTCATTACCATTGCGACAAATTAGCCACAGTCTTTCTTCACAACATACTAAAAAAAACCCAGTTGCTTATGACACATTGAAAGCAGTGAAAAAACTCCAAGTTAAGGCTGACACTGAAGTTTGGATTTGTAAAGTGCTTGTGAAATAATTTTTTAAAAAATGTTCTAGTTTTTTCCTTGGCCTTGTTTTCTTGTTCCAAGCTAGTTAAAAATATTTTTTTTAAATCACATTTTCATAGCAGAAGCTCCCTTTAGGCTCAGACTTCTGATTTCAACCACGCCAATGATTAACAACAAAATTTGAGCTTTGCCACAGTACATCAACACGCTCTACAGAACTTTCAGTGGACAGCAGCAGAGCCCATGTGTTCAGTTCGTGTGCAGCAAGCGAGAATGCTGTAGCTTTATACCCCAGCTCGCTGCACAGTAAATGCTTGTGTAAACATGCCTGAGTCATTTTTTCCCCTTAATTAAGCCAAGTAAGAACAAGTCAATCTAATGCTTCACTGATGCAGGGTTTTTATCTGTTACCTGACAGTAAAGTAAATGACGAAAGTTAACAGATCAGTATCCCTCTAATACACACTCCCTTCTCAGCGAGAGCATTTATCTTTTCTTAGATAGTATCAATTGATATTATTATATTTTTCAGAAGAAAAAGATTTAAAAAATATTAAAATAAGAAGATGTATTAGATGCATCTTCCCCATTTCTTCACAGCCAGTAGGCTACTACTTAGGATCTTTTTGAAAATAGTTTATCGATCATTTGAGCCTAGTACACTTTAGTGTTTCTACTATATTGCCAAGCATGTATGTATACAGAAGAAAAATCCTGCCCTTTTCTTTCTGAGTTTAAGGGAGCAAAAGTAGCAGCACAAGCCTAGGAAGAGGCGATCTCTTACTTACAGTTTTGATAGCAAAATCAAGGGCTAAACAACATTAGGAAGTACCATTACTTCTTAAAAAAAAGCATACAGTAAAAAAGAAAAAGAAAAAAACACCATATAAGAAGTAGTCCTTTGTGATAACAATATACAAATGGTTCTGCTATAGGAGAATGCATAACAAAGCTCTGTTTTAATGTGGCACAGGAGATCCATAAATATACAGCCAAACAGACGTATGAGCATTAAATAGTCCATCTGCCATAAAAACACCTCAGACACTAAGCTGAAACCAGAGCAGAAAAGATTCCAACAACAAACTGAGGAAAGCAAGTTTTCTGTGCAGCTGTAAAAATATAGAAACACATTGACAGAAAAGGAAACAGAGGTTCAACCTAAAACATACATAGTAAAGAATCTAATACTTCACTGTAATCAGAGTCCCTTTTATATAGTAGAACAAGGTCATTGCAAGAGGTCATTAAAAGTTCAGCAGGATGTTGAGGAGCACTGCGTACCTGAAGGTGCAATCTTTTTGGATTAAATCTAGATATCTGGAAGCATGCGATCTCTGAAAATCACATGACCCCCAATGAGCAATAGTACTGTATTAACCCTAGCATTGCAGCCAAATTCAAAACACAAGACAGGACATTATAACAACTTAAATTTCCCCTGCGCTTTTGCTCCACTTCCTGCCCTACATGGCAGTATTGCTGCATGCAGTTCATTATTCTGTTTCTCCCAAGAATTGACTACTTTTCAGGAGTGGATGGAATTTACTGAAGCCAAGAGCTCTAAGAGGGCAGGATTTAACTTTATGATCATCAGTGATGGTTGCCTGTGGGTGTCAAAACAAAGAAAATCAAATTTCAGGATGTAAACTTATTACCTGGGGGTGTCAAGAAGTAATTACCATTCATGAACAGCAATACATTAGTTCAATACATTATTGTGAACAGAAGGAAATTAATGGGGAAAGTAGTAGTTTTTGTCATGTACACTTTGTATGCAGTAGGCTGCAGAGCTACCACGAATAAGTCAGTCGTCTCTAACAGATACAGTCCGGACTGGCTACAGAGCTTCCTTCACAGAGGGATACACCAGATGTGTAAATTGTAAGATCCTTTAATGCATTGCCAAGATTGGCTGTTGTGAGCTTTGCCTTAAGGTATGTTACACACTGTACCACCTTGTGGCTGAACTGTATAATACGGTTTAGCAGTCCCTTAGTTTTCTCAGAAGTGTCAGCATCAGCTGCTGTGCCTGCGGTCACATGCATGACACAGGCCAAAACGAATCGACCATCTTATCCAGCACAGCAACTTCTAATTCCCTGAAAATCCATCACTCAAAAGAAGAGGGCAGCTACTAAAATGAACATTTATAAACCAACAAGTCCAGATAACTTGCATCCAAGAGTTTTAAAAGAACTGATAGAGGAATTTATTGAACTGTTAATGTTGATTTTCAATAAGCCTTGGAACAAGGGGAAATTCCAGGAGACTAGAAGAAAGCTAACATTGTGCCAAAATTTAAAAAGGGTAATAGAATGACAGAGGTAATTATAGGCCTGTCAATCTGACAGATCCCAGGAAATATAGTGGAACAGCTAATACCAGACTCCATCAATAAAGACTTAAAAAAGGACATATAATTAATGCCAATCAATATAGGTTTATGGAAAATTGATCTAAAGAGACCCTGTCCATAGATCTATTTTCAATTATATAACAACTTTGGTCAATAGTTGTTGAAATTGACTTGTTGAAATTGGTGCGGGCCTCAAACTGTTAGAGATGTGTGTTTGTGATGTCATAGAAGAAATATAACTGAACAGAGATTCAAGAGAATCATTTATAAGAATCCTTTCCTTTGACTTGGTTAAGGTTTGACTTCCTTATGATACTTTCATTAAGAAGCCAGAATGTATCACACATTAAATGGATTAAAAACCGGCAAACTGATAGGCCTCAAAATGTAACTGTAAATGGGTAATCATCAAGAAAAGCTGGTTACTTACCTTTTAACGGTTGTTCTTCAAGATTTTGCTCATGTCCATTCCATTGTAGGTGTGTGCATGCCTCTGTGCACAGTTACCGGAACCCCCTGGAGCTACACGCACATACGTGGCACATGCGTATATGAGGTGCTGCCAGCCCTACGCCCCCTCAGTTCCTTCTTGCTGCCAACTCTGGCAGCAGGGACGGGGTGAATCATAGAAAGGACATAAGCAACACATCTCAAAGAACAGCAGCTACAAAGTAAGTAACTGTCTTTTCTTCTTTGAGTGCTTGCTCATGTCGATTTCATTGTAGGTGACTCACAAGCAATACCTTGGAGGTGGGCCAGAGTTATGGATGAGCTACCTGCAGCACCGCTCTGCTGAAGCCCACATTGTCCGGCACCTGCTGGACGATGGTGTAATGGGATGTGAAGGTGTGTATAAACAACCAAGTGGCAGCCCTGCAGATATCTTGAATAGGCACTCTCGCTAGGAAGGCTGTCGATGACGCTTGAGCTCTGCCTGTAATTATCCCCAGAAGGGGCACTTACGCCTGCTCGTAGCAGAACTTTATGCAGGAGGTTATTCACGATGAGAAGCGCTAGGTGGAAACAGGTAAGTCTTTCATCAGATCCGCCACCACGACAAAGAGTTGCGTAGATCTCCGAAACAGCCTCGTGCGCTCGATGTAGAAAGCTAATACCAGTCTAACATCTAGCATGTGCCATCTCCTATCCTCCTCCAAACCATTTGGTAAAAAACACAGGGAGAAAAATATCTTGGTTATAATGAGATGGAGACTACCTTAGGCAGGAATACTGGGTGTGGCCGTAACTGAATCTTATCTTTATAAAACACAGTATAAGGAGACTCTGAGCTCAGCACCCTAATTTCAGAGGCCCTCCTTGCTGAGGAATGGCCACCAGGAAAGCCACCTTCCATGCCAGCAGCAAAGGGCATATAGCCATGGGCTCAAAGGGGGGCCCCGTGATTCGCTAGAGAACCAGGTTGAGATCCCAGGGAGACGGCTGGGTCACAGAGCTGTGGGAAGAGCTTCTCCACCTCTTTCAGGAACCTAATTGTCATAGGTGGGAGAAAACTGATCTCCCCTCCAAAGACTGGTGGAACGCCAAGATAGCTGCTAGGTGGACCTTCAGGGAGGCCACGGCTAGCCCATGGAGTTTTAAATGCAACACGTATTCCAGGATTGCCTGTATTGGCAACAATCTAGGTGAAATTCCCTGGGACTCTGCCCAAACAGGTAAATCGTTTCCATTTTGCCCGATATGTGACCTGTGTGGAAGGATTCCTGCTACCCAGTAGGATTTGCTGGACCTGCGCTAAACAGGCTCACTCTTCCGTGCTCAGACATGGAGCCTCCATGCCATGAGATATAAGAAGTCCAGGTTCAGGTGTAGCAAACAGCCATAGCCCAGGGACAGAAGATCGTGCCACCTCAGTAGCTCCAGCCAGGGGAAGGGGAGGTGATCGATAGGTCCAGCAGCATGCTGAACCAGTGCTGGTGCGTCCGGACCAGTGCAATCAAGATAACATCCACCACGTTCGTCTTGATTTTCAGCAGTAACTTGTGAAGAAGAGGGATGGGCAGAAATGCAAACATCAAGCTCCCCATCCATTGCATAAGGAAGGCATCGAAAAGCGACCCAGACTCCAGACCATAGAAGGAGCAGAACTGCAGGAATTTCCTGTTTCATGCTGATGCAAACAGGTCCACCTAGGGAGAGCCCCACTTCTGGAAAATCATAGAGACCACAACTGGATGAAGTGACCAGTTGTGGCAGTGGAAAGAACCACCTGCTGAGACAGTCTGCCTCGTCGTTCCTCACTCCAGGTAGGTAAGAGGCTATTATGTGAAAATTATGCCTCACCGCCAAGTCCAACAGACAAATTGCTTCTTTGCAGAAGGCTGAGGAATGGGTTACCCCTTGTCTGCTGATGTAATACGTGGCCGCTGTATTGTCTGTCAGTACATGCACTACTTTGCCTGTAATGAGATGGAGGAACACTCCACAAGCTAGGCATATAACCCATAACTCCCTCACATTGATGCGCATGTGCCTTTCCTCCCTTGACCAGAACCCTTGCGTGCCAAGGTTGGTGCTGATATGGGCCCCCCATCTTAAGTCCAAGGCATCCAATACCAGAGTGAACAAGGGAACAAGTCCTCAACAATGCCCAGGGGCTTCACCACCAGTCTAGGGCAGCCAGGACTTTGGGGGGGCAAGGGGAACTGTGACCACCTGGTCCAGGGAATGTTTGTTCAGGGCATAAACTGAGGTGAGCCATGATTGAAGTAGTCTGAATTTCAGCTGAGCAAGCCTCACCACATAAGTGCAGGCCACCATGTGGCCTAACAGACGCAAACAGTGCCTGGCTGTGTAGTCAGGCAGAGGTGCAGGCGAGCAATGATGGTGGACGTCACCTCAAAACGGGGCTGGGGAAGGAAAGCCCCAGCTTGCAAAGAGTCCAGGACCACCCCAATGAACTCTATTAGCTGCATGAGAGTTAATGTGGACCTTTGCTCATTTATTAGCAGGCCCAGCCAGCGGCAGGTGACATGCCAGATTTACACTCCTCTGGGCTTGGGCCCAGGACCTGCCCCTTATTAATCAATTGTCCAGGTTGGAGAAAATTTGGACCCCTTTGCACTTCAGGTGCGCCACCAATACCGCCATACATTTTGTAAACACCTTTGGGGCTGAGGAAAGTCCAGAGGGCAATGCTGCAAACTGGTAATGGGAGCCGGCCAACACGAAGTGGAGGAAATGTCTATGACTGGGCAAAATAGAAATGTGGAAGTATGTGTCCTTTAGAACGAGGACGGCATGCCAGTCTCCTGGATCCAGGAACGGAATGATGGAGGCGTGGGAGACCATGAGAAATTTCAGTCTCTTGAGATATATTATGTCTAGTATAGGCCTGAGGCCCCCTTTCACTTTGGAAATGAGAAAGTACCTTGAGTAAAACCCATTTCTCATGTCCTTTGGGACCTCTTCTATGGACCCCAGACTGAAAAGGGTCTCTATCTCTTGGGTGAGGAGTTGCTTGTGAGAGGAGTCCCTGAAGAGGGATAGGGAGGAAGGGTTGTTGGGAGGAATGGAAGTAAACTGGAGGGCATAGCCTGCCAAAATTATGCCAAGGACTCAGCGGTCCGATGTGACCTTGGTCCATTCGGACAGGAAGGGAGCTAGGCAGTTTAGGAAGGGACGGGAAGGATCCAGGGAACAGGCTGGAATGCCATCCTCAGATGCACCTTCAAAAGGACCGTCTTTGATTGTTGGATCGCCTTGACAACCTTTGCTGGGGGGCTGAGGAGGACCCTGGCATTGGTCGATGTCTCCTAGACCCCCTATTTCTGTCCCTTTGCCTATAGGATGCAAACTGCTGCAGCTGGTATCCCTGCTGCTGCTGGCTCTGAGGATGGAACTGGCACCTTGAGGCCTGCAGCGTATAAAGACCCAAGGAGCGGAACGTGGCCCTTGAAAGAGGTATGAAAGAGGACAGTCCAAAGTCCTGCCAGGAAAAACCAAAAAACCTCAGTATGGCTACTGAGTTGGCCACTGCCCCTGAGGCCATCCCTGAGGTGCCGGGGCAAGGGGATGCTTGAGTGCCATCTGCAAATGATGGCATCTCAAGCGGAGCCCATCCCCTTGGGAGGACACCGACTCATTGTCTGACAACCAAGGAGGGGCTACTTTCGAGGTTCCTGCCAACTGGTGCCACGTGCGTGGGGATGGGGAGTGATAATCCAACATCTGGGTACCCCTGTGCTCTGCTGAACATCTTCTTGGCATCTGCGAGGAAGATGAACTCCAGTGCCAGTTCCAATAGTGGTGCTGAGGAGCCAAGGAATCATGCAATGAGGACGAGCTGGAATGCCGAGAACGGCGCCTAGGCACCAATGGCTTGCGGTGCCGCTTGCCCCTCAGTGCTGGCTCTACCTCCAGTGACTGGATTCTGCGCTGCATTGGTGTGGGCAAACTCCTTGGTGTTGGGGAGTGGGAGCAGTGCCGTCCCCTTTCTGGAGAGCATCCATGTGATGGCAACTTAAGACTGGCGCTGCCTCCTGGGTTGAGCTTCCCTCGGTGCTGGGGATTGCAACCAGTGCTGAGAAGATGGCCTTCTTCCCTGCTCCACCAGTACAGGGCACTTCAAGCAGATGCTCTCAATTATGGTTGCTGGAGACCGCTGCCATGACAATGTCTCCACCTACGGTGACTGGGTTCTTGCCGACAATCTCCCTGTCTTTGGGGATCACCTCAGTCAACCAGGAGGCTGCAATGCAGGCTTCCCCTTGGACGCCAGCACACTCTCTCTTGCTGGCTCTGGAGGCTGAGGCAGAGAGGGCATGGGCAAGCCCATCAGGGCCCTTGCAGCCTGAAAAGCCTCTGGCGTTAACATGTGTACAGATGCCCTCCCACCCCCAGGAATCGGGGGAGCTCTCTAGGCAGGGAAGCTGTCTTAGGGGGCAAGACATTATGTGATCAACTCTCTGCTGCCTGTCTCCCATGTGGCCCCATGCTCGTCCCCGACTTCTTTGACAGTACAGGGGAGCGACATTGCTCCGTGCGTTGCTTCCATTGCTGCTTCTTCAACAGAAAAGAGATAGAGCCAGTGCCAACTGTGCGCTCTAAACCGATGCCATACTCGGCATCAAGGCAGAACATGCCAGCTTGGAGGATGGTCTAAGTGCCTCCTCTATTAGTAAGACTTTCAAGCAAATCTCTTACCTACCTATAGAACAAACAACAACTAATTAACAGGATCTAAAGAGTTCTGAACAACACTTGCGATGCAAGCCACAGTAGTTCCAGCAAACGTCACAGGCGGAAAGAAAGAACTGAGGGGCATAGGGCCAGCAGCACCTCATATACAATGGCATGTGCACAGGGATCCTGAAGGTGCCAGAGCCAGTCCTATGGGTACTGCTAAAGAGAAAAAAGTTCTGGTAACCAGCACTGAGGCGCACAGACCCCTACAATGGAATTGACATGAGCAAGCACTCAAAGAAGGTGTGTTTTTAGGGGGTCCGTCAGGGATTGGTTTTTAGCCCTATACTGTTGAACATGTTTATTAATTATCTGGAAGAAAATATAAAGTCATCACTAAGGATATGATTCTGTTACAGAAATCATGAATTCCATGACTTTGCAGGACCTCCAACTTCTTTTGGGGCAGGGCTAGAGCAACTGTGGGCCCTGGGGCTGCTGCCAAGAGTCACAAACAGCTGATTGGAGGAAGCTACCCAGGAGGCCCCTGAACAGCTGTTAGGCAGCCAGCCACTCAGCCCCCAGAGTAGCAGCCGGTTTGGGTCAGTCCCTGCTGTAGGAGCAGCAGCCGGGCTGCAGCAGCTGCAAGCCCCAGCAGCACTCCGTTTGTCCCCCCTGCCCCATGGTATTTTTAGTAAAAGTTAGGGACAGGTTGCACGCTTCTGTGAATTTTATAGTTACGGACTCAAAGAGCTCAATCTATTTAGCTCAACAAAGAGAAGGTTAAGGGGTGACTTGATCAGAGTCTATAAGTATTTACATGGGGAACAAAAAATGGATAATAGAGGGCCCTTCAGTTTAGCAGAGAAAGGTGTAACAATCCAATTTCTGGAAGTTGAAGCTAGAAAAATTCAGACTGAAAATACATTTTTAACAGTCAGGGTAATTAACCATTGGAACAATTTACCACGAGTTGTGATGGATTCTCCATCACCGGTATTTTTAAAATCAAAAGTCAATGTTTTTTCTAAAGTATATGTTCTAGGAATTATTTTGGGGACGTTAAATGCTGTGTTTTTTACAGGAAGTCAGACTAGATGATCATCGTTGTCTCTTCTGGCCTTGGAATCTATGAATCTGTGAAATTTTAGCCCCGTTGAGAAGTAATAGTAACAGTCCCTGGGGTTACTTAATTTATTCATGAATTATGGATGTGTACCACACACACATGAACCAAGCATGTACTCACATCATCATCTCCATTCTGCTGATCTGCTCCATTCTTGTGAGTTTAGCCAATGAAGGTACAAGAATCTAGGTCCTTGGCAAGGAAGATTCTTGTACATATCAATATTGAAGGAGCGAGTGATGATGCATGTACATGCCTACAAATCTAAAGAGCCTCCTGACACAACAAGAAGTTACATTTTCTATTCAAAGTTCTACTTTACAAAATAAAAATAGAAGTACTTTGTTTCTGTGGCTCACAGGAATTCAAAGCGTTATATATCTTACCTCCCCACTCCTGTGTATTTTATCTTCCACTTCTCTGTCTGAATGCACATTATATAATAATACAATAAAAGCTTGCTCTGCTGTAACTTAGGCTATGTCCATATGACCTAATTAAATCTGGAAGAGGGTCAGGAAATAATTACATTACAATAATTGTGTCACTGCACTGTTTCTACCAACACCCTCCTGCCAGCTCCCTCACATCGAATACCACCTCCTGTACAAATCATGCAATCCTAGATACTCAAATGAAGCTACAGAGAATTAGGGAAAAGGAACGCCATGATTAAACATACGAAAAAGAAGTAAAGGAGCAAAAACCCCACTAACTACACTGAATAGAGACTCATGACCATCATAGTCAATCCCAAGAGCTCAAAAATCGGGAGTCAATGCCTCCTGCTCTTCCACCCTTCTTCCCTCCCTCCCCACAAAGTTATGATATTGGCTTAAAAATAATGACTTTTTAAAACGCCATAATTTATTACTTTTTGTTTGCCTTCATATTTTCAAGCTTTTCTCTGCAATCAAGAGAGCCTAGATACGTTTTTTTCCCCAAGTGAAAGCTAAAATACTTGCATGACAACATGGTTCCCGTCTCTGACGAAACACATCAGAAATTATTATAATTGTCAACATTAGCATCATCTGAAGATTCTATTACAATGAGGAATTACAACAAGATTTTGCTGGGTTTAAGAACTCATTTGTAGCATTAGTATAGCATCTGGTGATCTGACTTTATATTTGCAAACAATAACCACCTCAGTTATAGAAAAGCTACATTAACAACTCTTTACAAAAGAACCCCAATTTAGCAATGGCATGAAAGGCACTCAACTAATGCAAGTCATTTTGTTACCATGGCACATCTCTAACATGTTGAAATGCAGTTCTCCATTCTGTCTTAAGAAATATATTGAGAGTGTTGCAAACTGTAAACATTTTTTAAAAGCTGTGGGGAAAGTCATAGTACTAAAGCCATGTCAATGACACTGCATATTGAAATGGCGACATTACTATAAATGGCTTTATATGAGAATTAGTTATAACTTTTGTCTTGTACTGAGCCGTATCAACATCCAGAACACTGGGGTTTTGACACTCTCTTCCTACCCCCTCCCTTAGCATTGTTGTTTTTTTTGTTTATTCTATTTAAATTCAAACAACATATAGAAACTTAAAACTTCCAGTCTCACCCAAACATAGGGCAAAGTCTATTTGATTTTATGAAAGCATGACTTTTTCTCCACCACTAATCCCCAAGTCTTCTGAACACTTACATGAGTGCTTAATTAAGGAGATCAGTAGCACACGCTTAAAATTATGCACAGGTTTAAGTGGTTGCAGGACTGGGATCTTGAACTCCACCTTTTAGAGACAAGTTTAAAAGTTATAAGGTCATAGTTATATGATAAGACAATAGTACTTAAACAGGTAAAGTGACAAGATTGCTCAAATTAAGTTTTGGGTTTTTTTTTTTAATTACACACATGCACACACACAGAGTGTGTGTGTAGGGTAAGCAAATATCTTAAGAACGACAAGGAGAATAAAAGCTAAAATGCAACCTACATGTGAGGGTGACACATTGTTAAATAGATTATATCTACACTCATCCCCCACAACACATCCCCCCCTGAGATTAACTATTATTCTTGGAAGGGAAATGTTAAACTATCCAGCTATTAAAAAAAATTTTTTTTTACTAGTCAGCTTGCACTGCGGTGTGAACAGTTACTTAAGTTCTGAAAACAGGAAAGATTACATTACAATAAAATGATTTGGGAAGAACATTGCCCAGCAGATGGCACTTCTGCTACTTTTTTCATTTCACAAGAGTGCATGAGGAGCAGAACTCACAAACCAAGCTATGTCACATTTAAAAAAACAAAACAAAAAAAAAGGCTGCTAAAGAAAACCACTATCCTGAAGGGGGGGAAAAATCCAGTCTTTCAATGTTTTACATATAAGGCTGGACTATTTCTTTAAATAGAAAACACAATATAGATGTATAAAGCACATACTTTAAGGTTCCAGACCAAATGCTATATTCCAAGAAGCATTTTGAAGGTGGTTAATATGTTGCCAATTGAGGATCAGAACAAAAACCTGAACTGTGTAATTAGATTAGATTAGCATCTATTCTGATGTTCTATGCACAACAGTTTAAAAATTCTAACAAGAAAAGTGTTTCATAAGCATTCAAACCAGTATCATGTGGATGCTGCACAAACACTTTGAGATTCAGAATCAAAGACACGTAATTCACCATTACATAAAAACACCACCACACTAATAAACATGCTAACACTCTACAAAAGACAGTCTCATCAGCAGAATTCTAATTGACCTGATTATCTTTCTACAGAAAGATTTTAACTATGTAATTCCTACTGGTTGGTATCTTTACTTCCTTTGATGTTTTCACTTCACAAGTCACTTACAATTAGTTTCACTTAGGACAGAAAACTGGACACGAACCAAACCTGGGCAATGACTGGGGGGGAGGAAGGGAGAGAGAGAATGCATTTTATTTACTTTAGGTCCCAATGCTGCAGATATTTGTATGTGACTAACTTTACATATGTGAGAGTGCTACTGAACTACTCACAAGCAAGTGTGAAGTTTCTTGTGTGTAACTGTTTGCAGCTTTGTGACCAAGAAGATACAAGTTCAGTTCTTTTAAACCTTCACAAAACGTTAACATTAAAATATAGGAGCCACAGATATTGGAACTTCTCCCAAGTCTCCCATGACTATCTAGTTCATACAGTATGTGTTTAATACACCACATTTCTAGTACAATACACATGAAATTATACAAATCTTGTTTCCGGGGGGGAAAAAGACAAATTAGTCCCTCTGGACTTTACCCATGGGAGTCCCATAGACCAGTGTTTCTCAACAACAATTTGTGGACTGGTGCCGGTCCCTGAAATCTCCCTGACACAGTTTAGGAAGGCAACAAGCCATCCCTGGTATCAAAAAGGTTGAGAAACATTGCCACAGACAACCTATAAATTCCACTCGATTTACTAAACCATTCCAATGCCGTGGTAAACTCAGATAATAAAAAAAGTTTACCGTATTCTACTTCAATTTACTGACAAAACTAGATGATCACTGTTGCACACACAAACACCCCCCGAGAGGGGCGGAATATACCAATCTCTCAAAGGTAAATACTAATTTATCTGGTTTATTCATTACGTTTAACCTGAGCAATTTTATTTTGCTGAAGCAATTCATTTTCTGCTCTATCACAAGGTCAAATAATGGATGAATCCTAGCAACAACAACCGTACCCTAGCCAAATTTGATAATGAGGTCAGAATGGCTGATGTCTTTACATCTTGCAGTCCACTCATGCACACGCACACCAAGTGAAAATACAGTCTAAAATTCTCATTGCTTTCCAAAGCAACTAGCCAACTTTACTTTTAAACCAGGATATCATCAGTTAGTTTAAATGATCCCTTCCTGAAATGCACTTATTTCCACAGATTTCAACTAGAAAAGAGTTCAAGTTTCAGACCCTTTAAAATGAATACACTGCACACCAGGATAATATTTTATATTATAAAATTATTATATTTGTATCAGTATAATTTTAAACCAAATTCTAAAAGAGCGTCTTCAAACAACTAAAATAATGCAGGAGGTTTTTTTAAAAGAATGTGAGCAGAGTTAAATGAAAATGCATCATTCATACGTAGCTTAAAAGATACTATTTTTTTTATTCAAAGACATTTACAAGCATCATCATGGTCTAACATTACTTAGCTGAAGAGCTACGCTATTTTTAAGCCACATTATTTCTGTATAATGCCAAGGGAGCAAAGGAAGCATCTGATGTCTCCTCACTTGTAAAACAGACCTCAAACAGCTCCTCAAAGCTGTGGCAGATCCTCAGCTGGCCAGCTGGCTTGCACTAGCTGACCAACAGTTATATTTTAATGCTAAGTCACCAGCCTTCTGACTGACCATATTGTGATTGATAACGTGGCAAAGATTTCTTTTTTATATGTTTGCGTGGAGAAAACCACACTATATTTCAAGATTTGGATTTGGGGATGGAATGACAAAGTAACAAAAAACACCACTCACAAAACATAACACAGCAGGTTACCCATCCCTCCACGTTTAACCTGAAAACTCAATCCCTAGATATCCACGATGTCCAACCTAGGTCAAGCAGGAGCAGAGGAAAAACATGCTCCCGCTACCAGCATCTTCAGATAAGGTTCAGTCATGGAAGAAACAGTCTTATCTATGTTTGTTGGAAAGGTGAAGTACAGATTATGTTCCTATCTTCCAAGTTTAAGAGATGCATGTGGCTGATGTATCACCACAAGTGCACCTCACAAACACAGATGTAGAAGCAGGTGCTGATCGAGAACTGTGACCTGAACAACAACATTCCATCAAGGCATGAGGAAAGTAACCAAGATAACAAAGGAGACAACCACAGAGAGAAGTGCTGATGCTGAAAATACTGAACACAAAAGAGAGAATCCAACTGGAAATGTCTTTAGTAATAAACATGCAGCGACGCTACACCCTGGTATGTTGCCATATTTCATAAAGGTAAGGAGACAGAGTGGTGCTTGGAGGGAAAGTCCAGGTAAATCCCAGGAACTGAAGGAAGGAAGTGATGTTGGTGACTCAACAGGTAACTTCCCTGTGGGTTAGTGCTGAACCCACACCCTTGCCCAGTGACAAAGTACACCGTACTTAAGGAAATAACATCTTGCAGATGTTCTATAAAAAAATGAAGGTCACTTTATTTATCATCATCTTACAGAGCTTCACAATGAGAGAATGAAATAGGTTTTCTGCCCTCAAGGGCTTCAAAAAGTAGAGAATGAGAGAAACAGATGCAACGTATCAGTAACAGTTGAAGTTTGGGCCATGTATTGTTAGTTCCATTTCTAAGTTTTCTATTTCCACAATCATTTTGATTATATATAACTATTTCCCGTCATCCCAATAACCCTGCTGCCCTAATCTGCATCCCACCATCTGAAATGCTTTCCTTCTGTTTCTCCACTTATTTAGCCCATCTCCTACCCAAAAGTTTCTCCACCAGAAGTGAGAAAACCGTAAAACAAAGTGCCCCAACACTAAGGATCCCGAACTACCAACATGGCTATAACATCACTGCAAACTCCAGGAGAAGGCAGCAGTTCAACGAGATCATTTTATGACCTTTCCCCTAGTAGCTCCTTCAAACTTAGGGCCTGTTCAAAACCAACTGAAGTCAATGGGAATCTTGGATCATGCTCTTATTTACACTGAAGTCCATGAGAACCAAGAATCCTGAGCATCTCCCACAATCAGGTCTATAATATAATATTCTGTTTTCATAGAATCAGAAGATTAGGGTTGGAAGGGACCTCAGGAGGTTATCTAGTCCAACTCCCTGCTCAAAGCAGAGCCAACCCCAACTAAACAATCCAAGCCAGGGCTGTGTCAAGCCAGGCATTAAAATCATGTAAGGATGGAGACTCCACCACTTCCCTAGGTAACCCACTCCAGTGCTTCATCACCCTCCTAGTTCTTTATTATGTCTTCTATCATTATCTAGAGAGAGAGAAACTTCCATGTCTTTGCAGCACAACTGTTCTTATGCTTTTCATAACTCATAATATATGGTTTTAAAAACATGGTTTCATTTTATAAATGTACACTTTATAACTAGGTTTCCTAGCTCAGACTATGCAGAGATGACTCAGCAAGACAAATTATTTAAGAATGAGCAATCATTAAAAAAAGAATTCTGTTCAGTGCTAAACAAATCAGAAAAGTAGCAGTCTAGATGCTATACATAAACAAAGTTGGGCAAATGCACAATGTAAGGAGAGATTTCCCAACCTGTACAATATTACTGCTCAGCAGAACTAAATCACCTCCATTTTCAGATAATTTGAAGGCAAGAAAATGCAGCCTGAGAACAGGACCAAAGTAGAACGCTGTTAGCAAGTACATCAAGTGAGAAATTAATTTACATCTGTACTAATAAAACTCATCTCAAGACATCTGATGAAGTAAAAGAGAGTTGACAGGGTTTAGTCATCCAGTTACCTCATCCCAACACCTCTTTTGTGGGAAAGAAAGTAAATACTCAATGAATTTGCATGTATGTTGTTTCCCAGAATCTCTCACTGAAACATCCCAACACATCTTGCTCAAACAATGAGTTACAAGCCATGCATGTGTAGCTCTTAGAGGAGCATTTGTGAATGACTGAGTTGATCCCCACGGTCAGGTGGAGATAATAAATTACATAGTGATGATCTGAGAATGGTAATAGGAAAGTGGAAGAGTCACTGCATCTACCGTTTTGAAGATTTGCTTAGTGTTTTTACAGAAGACAATTATGCTAATATAGTTTGAAAATGCCCATTTGGAGCGTACGCATCTCTCAAGAGCATACAATCTATAAAATAGCATTATAATTTAATTAATATGACTGGGATACATCTTATCAGCGAAGAGTAATCTCACAACAGCCTAGATACTGCATGAGAATCCCAAGCACAGTCAAGTTGTTCAAACACAATGCACCAAAGAATATTTTCTTTTGCTAAAAGAGTTGGAACAGTCACTTATTGCTGTACTATCATAATCATCTCCTCTGTTATCCTTATGTAAACCGAAACCCATCATTAGAAGCTTGATCTCAAGTGAAGCTTCACCCTCACCCCCTCTTCACCCTCCCTCCTTTTTTTTTTTTTAATATATATGAAGAAGTCAGTTAATCAGCACTCTGGTTAATCAGGTTCAGAGAGTTGTATGAAACACCACTTATACCAAAACAGAACAACAATATATTGGGAGGGTGGAGGTACACTAATTAGCTAGTGATGCACTCTCTTAAAAATAACCTAGTTTTAATGTTTACAGTGGCCTAAGATATTTCACAGATTTATGCTGGTCCACTTTAGCTCATGTCCTCTACCTTTAAAGTTCAAATACTGTTAGAACAACAGCTATTTTGCAATCCAAGCAGCCAGCCCCAACCGCAAAAAAACCTGCACAACATTGTAATACTTTCACACACTATGAGGAAACAATGGTCCAGATCCTCAGCTGATTTCCTTTTTCTCTAGTTGAGTGTCTGGCACAATATTTGTAATCGTTTATGAAGGTTAATGTTTTAAACCTGTCAATTATAGGGTAAGGATAGACCAACGCACAAGTTGATTAAAAGGATTCCATTGTGTAGGTTTTCTGAAAACTAAGTGTTTAAATCCTGTAACAATAACTTTGTACAGAATTAGGAGTTCAAACTAAAGATGGGGGGAAGTGCGTGCACATCCGTCTGTGGCGATATCCATACAGAGAACTACCAACATACAGTAAAGAGAAATGATACAGCATTTACAGAAGTTACCCAATTTCTTTAAAGGGTCCAGAGGTGTAACTGAAGACACTTTCCATTTCCAAGATGGTAAAGCTATTGAGGACAGTCATGCCTATGCCTTGCTCTGGTAGCAACCAATGATGTTACTACAGCAACAGCACGTACTAAATTACACAATCTCTGTGGCTGTCTGTGGGTGGGTTGTGAAACATTTAAAACATTCTTTGTCCTCCTTGGAATTATGATACAGCACTGTTGGTTTCACTTGCCAGTGAATTTGGTTGTTTGGAAATTGTGATGCAAATCAGAAGGCTTGATGTTTAAAAGCATTCAGAATATTTGAGGAAGAAGGAGTGGGGTGGGATGGGAGGAAATCTCCTAGTCACCGGGATGTTTCCATCATCTTTTCTGGGCAGATTAAAACAACCACAGTGTTAACTCCCATGACCTGGAAAATGTTCTTATTAATATTCTGTTCTGTTAAGGTAAGTTTGATATAACAACTCTGCACAATTCACTGAGTTTGGTTTTGCTTATGTGTGGTAGCCAAGATACAATTAAAGAAACACTGGAAAAAATGTACTTTTAAACATTTTAAACATGTACTTTTATTTTAAACAAATTCTTAGCTATTTTATCTCCACTTTAAATTTTTTAAATTTACAAATTATTTCATATTTGACTTTTCAGCATTTATGTTCTGTTTAGTGCTTACTTTTCATTCAGCCTGTCACAAATGTAAGATGCTATCATGAAGAAGTTTTATACATGTGGGTATGTGCACCACATGCCTGAGTCCAAAGTGGGGTGGTCTGTTTTTAGGTTTGGTTTTTCGTTTTTTGGGTTTTTTTTTAAAAACTACACAAGCAGTGTCTGTTGTCCCACATGTGTGACATAGCTCTCCTTGTACTCCAGACTGAGGGCATAAAGAGTGGTACAGGCCAATACCTCTACAGTTTACCATTACTGTCCTCCAGTTTTCGGCAAATTGGGTAAGGCGTTCTTCAAGTATCTGAGGAGGGGAATGAAGAAGCATCAAAAAAGGGACACGTGTCTCAAAAATCCCATCCAAAGAAACTCTTTCTGGTGGGGCCAGAGTACAAGGGGGTGGTAGATGTTGCAGAGGATGGATTCCTGGGTTTATAAACCCTCTGTCTCTTACGCGGTAGCTCCTGAGGACGTTGGCATTCTGCACCTCTCTAGGGAAACCTGAAAATTGCAACCATGAGTCTCATAAAAATAGCTGTAGCCATCCCCCTGAACGCAGTATCTGGTGCAACCACTACAGCCTGAAGGTAGCCACCCAGCTACCCCCATCCACTAAGGCCTGGAAGCAGGTTCTAGCCTCATCAGAGAGTATTTTTTTTAAAAAGGACAATCGATAAACTTAGCATAATTGGCCAAATCAAATTTGGCCTAAAAGGCCTGAGAGTTCAAGATCCTGAACTGGAGGGAGATGGAAGAGAAGATCTTTCTCCACAGGTGGTTGAGTTGCTCGAGTACCGTATTAGAGGAAGCAGAGTTTGGGTGTTGTTGCTTACATTGCTCTGCAGCCACCTGAACCACCAAGGAGTTAGATGGTGGGTGAGAGAACGAAACCTCACCCCCCTTGGATGGAACAAACTAACACTTCTCAGCCCTTTCAGGGGTGGGAGAACAAGAAGCAGGAGTGTGTTAAACTTTCTTTATTGGGTCCAGCATGGCCTCTATGGGTAGGGCTACTTAACTGGGATCAGAAAGCTGCAAAATGTCCAGTAATCTGTACTGAGGCTCCTGGACTTCCTCAAACTGAATCTGAAGCCTGCGCATGAGTTCTTGATATTGTTTAACGTCATCAAGCAGAGACAGAGAAGGAAGAGTAACTGCTTCATCTGATGATGAGGAAGACATTTCTCCTGGAACCATCAGAACCTTTAGATCGACTAACCTTCCTCCTCCAAATACTCCAACAGGACCAGTTGTGCATGGCCAGGTGATGGCATATAGGGCTTATGCACTGATCCAGGGTAATGTAGGGTTGGGCTCCCCCAGTGCCCAATGTTGCCAGTAGGATGGATCAACTGTCAGAGGAGGACCACATGGTATAGGGTACTGTCTGTCTCCTGGTTAGTCGTGTCTGGTTGGAGGCCAGAAGCCTGATCTTCTAGGGCTTCTGTCCTGTGCCACCTCCACCTGGTGCTGCAGAGACTTCTGTGGGGCGTCTGAGTCATCCGGAGAGAAAGCCAAATCTTATAATACCAGCAGAACAGACAGTGCTGATGGCTGTATCTTAAGATTGCTAAGTGGGACGGAACAATGACACTGCTTTCTTGGGACAGTATCTTTTTCGGTGTAACAATGAAATAGAGACCATCCTGATAGGAGGGACAAATGCAGACAGGGAGACATTGGTCTCAGACTGCTGAGGAGTACGAGGAGAGTCCATTGGCAGGACCATAAGAGATGGACCTTCCTTGGTCACCATGGAAGTCTGCTGCTTCTGGGGCTGTGTTGCTATCAGTATCGCATTGGCTCTAGAATTAGAGGGTCACGCAAGGAGCTGTTTATCCTGAGTCTTTACCACCAAAGCTGATGTCAGAACTGTCAGAATCACATGCTGTCTCATCCTGCTGAGAAGATTTTCTTGAGCATAAGTCCTTAGCACCCACGTGTGCAGGCTCTCCTGACTTTGATGGGGTTGGTGAGGGATCTTCTCTCTTCGGAGAAGTTTTAGATAAAGATGACTTGTCCCTATGTGTATGAGAGTGCCTCTACTCTCATGTGAAGTGTTCTCCTTAAGCTTACCAGTTTTAGTCTCTGTTCCCAAACTAGTGCTGGGAAAGACACTGCCTGCTTGCAGAGATTGATGTACGGGCGGGTCCCCAGCCCAGATCTGATTGGAATCTCATTGCCTTCTCCATCAGATATTTTTTAAGTATGAGTTCCCGACCCTCACAAGTTCAGTGGGTAAGAAGAGCAACAGATGCTGCACTTGGCAGAGATGCGAGCCTCACTGAGGCAGTAGAGGCAACGTTGATTTCATTGCTTACAGAAGAGGAGCAAGGGCATGAAAAAGCTTTTGAACCCAGGCACCCTGGGCATAATGCCAGACTTCTCGAGGAGGAATGGGGGGAGTCACTAGGTGAGGAATAACAGTGGTGGAAAACACTAACTATTGTATGCTAGACTACACTATGAAAACTACTAATAAAAAAGCGAACTATATACTATTTACAGAAGTGATGCAGTAGAAAGGAGCTCAGGACACCAACGATTCCAACTCAGGCCTTGCAGCAATAAGAAGGGACTGGAGAAATGCCAGCCCCATCACCCTTTATGCCCTCAGTTCAGAGCACGAGGAGAGTTACGGGGCGCGTGCATGCCAATAGACACTGCTTGTAAAAATATTCCAAACTCGGGCGCATAGTGTGCATACGTATCAATGTGTGAAATACACATAGGGACCATCATTCAAAGAAGGTTTAATTCACAAAATGTTTTGAGATCCTTGTATGAAAGGAATGACAGAAGAGCAGAGTATTATTATAATGAAGTCAGAAAATACAGCTAATCCCCTCCTAACTAAACCCCGTTTGTGAAGTGCCTAACATACAACAGCACCGCATTGTCAGTTGGCCCCTAAGCACTGCTTTAATATAAATAAAGTTCCACAAAATGATCAACGTCAAATTAATTTTAAAAATGCTAAAAACAAATATCTTTGAAACCAAAGGTTAACAGATTCTCAAACCAGAGCTACTAAAATAAATTAAAGGATTTAATTTAAATTGAGAATTCAGTTCAAGATCAACAAAATAATTACTACACCTAATTTAGGGAGAAATTAAGAGTTGTTGAATTATTTCGTCTCTCACTGACTTCCATGGGATTTGAAACCATACAGTAGCTTGTACTATAGGGCCCAGATTTCAGATTTTGTAGCACTGCAGCTTTTTCCGCCCCCAACATGGAAACCTCACACATGAATGAGACCAAAACAAACATATGGAAAAAGGCTTACTTATACAAGAAGCAAAATTAATCTCTTGGTCACAAAAAATGATAGCTTCAAGGAAAAAAGAAAACCTACTGATACTGTATCATCTGTAGCTAAGACACTCATTCCCCAGTCTTAATTATTACATCATGTGATGACATAGGTATAGTTTAGTGCAACTACAAACACAGACATTTATTTTTGGCAAACTAGTAATTTTTTCAATTAAAGTGGAAAATTCATCTATTACTGTATGAAAAAGTGGGGGGAAACTGTTATCATCTGTCTCAGAACTCCCTTCACATGGTCTTCCCAAAACAATCCTTTGTAAAGAAAACAAACTGTGACTAGTAATTTGAGTGACAATTAGGATTTATTACATGCATTTGGATCAGGAAAAAGGAATACAGTACCTCCTGAACAATAAGACAAAGGTGAGAAATCAGCTTTAGCTACATCACACGTTTTAGCCCCACACGTCATATGGCAAAACCTATATATATTGCTAGTATTGCACAGACCAGTTCAGAGATAAGCCCAGGTCAGGAGTATGGGGGAAGAGACTGACTGACATATTCAGTACATATGTGAAGATTTAATTAAATAACAAGCCCGTCCCTGCAGAATAATATCAAAGACATGACAGCCTACATTACCAACCTATGACGTATTAGGTCTGCAGAAGAACAGATGTCTGATGTATTTTTTGTGGCAAGACCCCAGATTTTATATCTAGGTTCTTTACAGACTGGTGTGAACACAAGGTCCCCATACATGCTCAGAACACAGCAGTTATTACTTCTAAAAATAAAACAAAACAACACTTCAACATGGTGGAAACACACATGGAGCTTGAAGAAAAATCAAATCAGAGCTCACAAACTCTATCCGACTGGATTTTCTGCTGACCACGAAGGAGAAAATTCATTTATTTTTTTTAAACAAAACTTAAAGAAATGCTGGGACTTAGTTTAGCTGAGAAACTTTGTTTATATAGAAAGATGTTTTCAATTCCCATCTGACCCACTGGTAGAAAGATCTAGCATGAGCATGCTGCAGGGCTAAGATTCTTGCCTTGTCTTGAAAGAAATATTTTGATAGGGTTCAACTTCCCCGCCCCCGTCACCCCAACAAAAAAATCTGGATCTCTGTCCACTTGATGTCCCCTCACTGTTCTTTTATATTAAGCATCTATTTCTTCTGCATTTCATTGGCTTTTACAAAGAAGTGAAGATGGGGGGCTATTTTCTGTTTTCATCTTTCAGTCACAGAAGTCAGCCAGCTGATAAGCTAAGATCACCAGCTTTTGTGGAAGGCAGTGAAATAACTGCAGTTCACTTGGCTACACTCCAAGACTTTTGAACAACAGGATTTCTCCTAGTTTGTCCAGAAGCAACTAGATATACAAAGAAAGAGAAACTGTAGAACTAGCTCACAGTTCATTTGCTACAACTCATAATTAAATGTTTTATCAATCAGATTCTGTCTATTCTCTAACTTCTTCCATTATAAGTGGACTGAACTCTGCAATTTCAACTTTAAGTTCTGTCATTGGATTTAACATAACAGAATTCTTCTGTAAAAACAACTGGATATGAGTAAGAATGCTCTCCAGCCCCTTTGATAATTCTCACTGAAAGATCACTAAGCATTGAGATCCATAAATTATGAGTTCCCAAACTAAGACACATGCAAATGGGAGATGAATTATTTCAAAGATACAAAACACCTTCTACTAACCGTATTAGCATCACGGCAGGCAACATTTAGCCCTAATCAATGGTTCCACAACCTAACATACTTCATCTGCAAACCCAAAGGCAAAAATTGGGAAATGATTTCTTATCTTTGTGAACAAAAATCTAAGCAATTACTTCCAATCTGTTCCTAACAATTGAAAACAATTTTCAAAAATAGCCTAAGGGAATTGAGTACCTACCTCCAATTGAAACTGAATAGAACTGGGCACGTAACTCCCTTAGGCTCCTTTGAAAATCCAATGCTGAACATAACAGATTAATATGAACAAGGGACAAAAGTCAGCCCCAACAGAAAATGGCGGTCAAAGATCTGATCCACACATGTGAACAATCCTAGAGCCAGATTCCATTGTATGTTCTATACAGAACCTTGCATGATGCGTCTGTTGTTTCCAGCACTCTACTTGTGTTGTCGGATAAGGTCACATCATCTTATGGAAAGCACTACACTTAACACCTGTATATTTTGTACCACTGCAAAAAAATATATATATATATATATTTTTTTTTTCAATTACACTCAGAGGTTTTTATTTTGATTAATGATTTTTTTTTCCAAAAACACTTAAGATTTTACAACATGGGCTTGTAAAAAGGAATGTGAAACTGCCCATTTGAAAAACCAATTCAACATAAATATTTACACGAGGCACATAAGGCCAACCCAAGACTCTATTTTCTCATCAAATGCTTTTACAGAAAAAGAATACATGTCCAATTATATCAAGAGGAGAGCTGTTTTCCTGCTGCTACTGTTCAGTTGGACAGCTTTAATTTCATTGAGTCCCATCCTGCAAATGCTAGCCATTATATAGGCAAGAAGGAACTATTTGCAAGATGAGGCCTATATTTATAACTATTTAACATAAATCATTTGTACATCTATCATTTCTGTTACTAATTTTTTTAAGTGATCACAATCTCTGAAAACTCCTTTTAAAGAGTCACTCCCTCAAAGTTCTAACAGCAAGAATCAGAGTATTTTTTATGTTTTCTCCATTTGCCTCTTGGCACGCATCATTCATTGAGATACTGTAAACTGGCAGCACTTCATTCTACAATCCGTTATTTGGATTTCTGTCCCTTCTTACTGGTGAAGAAGCACTGAGTCTATTACTGATTGGGATTGTCAATACATGCCTTAGAGGATGCATTTGTACAGAGCCATCAAGAAACCATTATTAACCATTACCCATCATGTCAAATATCACCCCAAATCTAAATCCTCTATTTCTGGACATTACTGTTGAAAAGGCTCTGATGAGAAAAAAAAATCCATCCTAAACAGAAATTGGACTTTTTAATAAAATTTTTATATATAACATATCAGCCAAAATTTAAATATTTTTTTCCACTTCAGCCGGAATGGGAAGATTGGGATACTTATTGAAATCTGCGGTCTACACCCTGAATACACAGTGGGTTCTTATACACTTTTTTGTTAAATATTTTTCAAAACTCCAACTGTTCCCAACCTGCTCAGCTTCATTGACTTTAGCAAAAATGAGAGCCTTAGGGTAGACAGGCTACAGGATTCAGAGAGGTGTAGACTGCAAGGCCAAAAGGAACTTCCAGGCTCAGGCTGGAGCAGGTGTTCTAGAACCCTTCCACATGACGGGGTCCTAGAGCTCAGGGTCCAGCCCAAGCCCAGAAGTCTACACAGCCATGAAACAGCCCCACAGCCTGAGCCCAGGGAGCCCAACTCGGCTGGCAAGGGCCAGCCAGTTTTCCTTTGCTGTGTATACATACCCTTAAAGGCCCTTGATCACCAATTCTTTGTTCCCCACACAGACACTTATGGACTGTAAACAAGTCACCCATTAACTTTCTTTGTTAAACTAAACAGATTGAGCTTTTTGAATCTGTCACCATAAGGCACATTTTCTAATGCTTTAATCATTGTTGTGGCTCTTCTCTTAACCCTCTCCAATTTATCAAAATCCTTCTTGAATTGCGTACACCGTAACTGGACATTGTAATCCAGCAGTAGCCACACCAGTGCCAAATACAGAGGTAAAACAACCCTGCTCCTATCTGAGATGCCCATTTATACATGCAAGGATTGCATTAGCCATTTCGGCCACAGTGTCGCACTGGGAGTTCATGTTCAGCTGACAATCCACCAGGACCTCCAAATCTTTTTCATAGCCACTGCTTTCCTGAATAAAGTCCTCCATTCTGTAAGTATGGCCAAAATTCTTTTTTTCTAGATGTATGACTTTCCATTTATCCTTATTGAAATGGTTACTGCTTGTGCCCAACTAAAAGTGATCCAGGTCACTCTGCATCAGTGACCTGTCCTCTTCATTACTTTTCAGTCCCCCAATCTTTTTGTCCTTGGCAAACTTTACTGGTGATGATTTTGTTTTCTTCCAGATCATTAATAAAAAGGTTAAACAGCATAGGGCTAACAACCAATCCCTGCAGGACCCCATTAAAAATACACACCCTTAATGATTCCCCATTTACAGTTAAGACCATCAGTTAGCCAGTTTTTAATCCATTTAATATGTGCTATGTTGATTTTATATCATTCTAGTTTCTTAATCAAAATGTCACATAGAACCAAGTCAAGGGAATGAGTTCCTAGAAATAATTCTCTTTAATCTCTGTTCAATTATACCTCTTCTGTGACATCACAAACATCTCTTTAACAGTCTAAGGCCTGCACCAGGCTTCAGTAAGATTATTTTAAACCAGAAAAGTTGTTCATGCAAAAAACATTTCAACATGTGCTGCTTGGAGTTATGACTTACATCAAACTGTGGACTATAACTTCCAAATGTAACATTTAACATAAACCCAATTTGAAAATGAAGAATTTTGCATTGCTTCCCAAGTTAGAATTCTAATTATTTATGGTGGTGATAGTCTTATGCATTTGATATTTTCCAGACCAAGAAGCGCTCCAAAGAGATGACAATCTAGGCACAGACAAGCAAATTGAGTTGGGGGGGGGGAAGGTGTGGAAGATATTGGAAGCAAAGTATGCTGCTTCTTTTTATTTAACATGTATGTCTAAATTTTCTGTAGTCAGCACGGCAGAAGTGAATCTTCAAGAAGGATTTCAACATGCAGAGGATAGAGCTTTGAGATACATACCATACAAATGGGGCAGCACTGAACAAAGCATGGAAGTGATTGAGGCTGTCAAGAGTGGGCATACTGAAGGAGCAGAGAATGACGCATACAGGACAATATCAGATCAGGAAGAAGGGACAGAGTTATACAACGCTTTAAAGTTGGCAAGATGCTGGAACATGATCCGGTAGTCGATGAGGAGCAAGTGGAGGGATTCCGACGGGAAGTGACATAACCAAAATAACAAGGAAGAGGATTTTTGCTGAAGCATTTTGTATGGACTAAAAAGGATAACATGGGCTTTAAGGAGGCCTGAAAGGATGCTGCAGTAATCAAGCCAGTACATAACAGGCCCGAGAGAGAGAGAGAGTATGCTGGTGGATGCAAGAGAAGGACCATGAAGAGGAAGGTGATGACGCAGGACTTGGATACGGCCTCGATGTGTGGAGCAAGCTCGAGGGAAGAGTGAAAAATAACCCCCAGATCAGAGGCCTGAGTGCCAGTGTGATGTTTTCAACAGTGAGAAAAGGAAGCAGAGTAGGGAGGATTTAGGAAGGAAACTAAGGAGTTTGGTTTTAGGCATATTAAGTTAAAGCTGATGATGGGACATGCAAGAAAAGAAGCTGACGAAACAGACCAAGACAGGACTGAATGGAAGGAGACAGGTCAGGGTGGAGAGCAAATCTGGGAGTTGAAGCCATCTGAATAGGGATGAATGTATCATGAAAGCCCAATGACAGAATACACTGGACAAATTTTTTCGAAAGTGTTGCTTCCCCAGAAATTTTTTTAGATTATGCTAGACTGCTTGAAGCTGAACACACATATAATTTCAGACTACTTGTATCATGTAGGAATTTGGAAAACAAGAAATTGACTTTTATTGAATGTAATGTGTTTAATCGCATAACGGTGCTGACACTTTGCAATAGTTCAACTGAGCTAAAAATGTTTTGTTGATGATTTTCGTTTGTACTCAGTGTCTGAGGCTTCTTGTTTAAGTGTCCAACAATCATCGGCCAGCACTGATGGATTCCAGTTGCCCTGATACCATTTTTCCATGATCGCAATGTCCTGGTGAAACCTTTCACCATGCTCGTCACTGACTGCACCAAGATTTGCAGGGAAGAAGTCTAAATGCGAATGCAGAAAATGAATCTTTAGTTGACATTTTGCACTTCATGGTTTTGTATGCTTGAAGCATGTTGTCAACCACCTGCACGTACTTTGGTGCTCTGTAGTTGCCAAGAAACGTATCGTGGCTGTTGCGACATTGGCGACACATTTTGCTATCACGAATCCTCCTGAAAATACAATTGCTTTATTATTGTGAGTACACACAATATGCTATGCACATAGAGCTTGTGTGCATCAACATGAATGCAAACTGATGTAAACGCAATGCATAGAACGGTGTGTGCAAAATGCTTGTATAGCCTTTCTAAAACCTGTCTTGCCAGCATCCACCCTGCCTAAGCCTTAGCATCCCGACTGCATGTTGTGTGGCCTGCACTAGGTGCAGTGTCACTGCATGCTCAGGCATGCTTGGACACAAGGTAGAAAACTTTTCAGCTTACATTGTGGGCAACGTTTTAAAAGACTTAAATTATTAATTGAAATAACAAATATAGGTGATTTCAAAAAAACAGTACGTGATAGGGAAATTTCATGGTGATTTTCGTAATCAGCAGCCCAAAATCCATAAGATACATCCAAAAGTATTCAGGAAGCAAAATCTGTGTTGTCCAGTGATATCAAGGAGAAGAGGATGACTCACAATGCCAAATGCAGAACAGAGAGAGCCAGGATAAGAATGGAGCATCCATTTTAGTGAGAGCAGTTTCAGCAAAAGCAGGCTCTCTTAGAGATGATGGAAACCAAATTGAAAGGGATCCTAAACAGATTTGCAGGAGGAGAAATTGAGGTACAAACGAGAATCAATAAAGGGGAAGAGGAAGATGGCAAAGCAGGTGGTGTCAAAAGAAGGGCATCTGAAGGTAAGGGTGTACCACAATATATTGGTATTGTATGGGGAAGGAGCCAGAGAACAGCAACAAGCTGAGGAAAGGAGTGAACCCAGGGGAAATGGAAGTAAGGAAGTGTGAAAGGATCTGATCACTGGGATAGGTTATGATCAATTCCAAAATCTTAGTGCATACCTGTAGGCTATCCTTGATGTGGAACAAATATCATATGTGCCCCTCAAGAAGCTGAGACAGAAAGATGGCTTCTGTTTTCAAGGCTGGCTTTTTATAGCCTTTTTTTTTTTTTTTTGTTTTGTTATTTTAATAATATGTAACTCAAGAAAGAAAAGCCACAGAGAATGTGACTCCAGTGGGCTTCTGTGGACATCTTTTTTAAAAAAAAGTTAAAAGAAAATTAAGCTATCTATTTACATAAGAATAAAAACCCTAATATTAAAAACATAACAGTCAGCGAACCATTACTACAGAATCCCTTTCTAACATGAGTAATTTCTGAAGTTAAATTAATCTGAATTTAGAGAATTGTAATGCTAACATGTATATTATGTTAACACGTGGTTCACAAGAAACAAGTATGACAGGACAGTTAAGTGCTGAGATGCCATGATCTGATAGAGAGCCTTGTTCCCATGGCCGTTAGGGTAGATTTTTCATCTTCCTGCATTTTGCAAGAATGGCTAAATAGTTTATGGGCTTTCTGAGAATCTGCAACAACAAAACATAGAAGTTTAATGAGAAAGGATAATAAAATTACAACATCCAAAATAATCTAATTTATCAAGCACAAATAGACTAATCAAGAACAATAACATGAGCAAAGAGAGCTGTGACAAATGTAAACATTTACCCAATGAGATACTTGCATTAAAAATAACCCTAAAACCAAAAACATTTAGATAAAGGATTTTACTGCTAGTAATATTCTGGCATTTTTCTCACTATTATGACTGAAGACATTTTTGTTTGAATACAAGATTTAGTTCTGGGAACCAAGTTTTTGTTTTACTTCCGATGTTACGGAGATCATAACCTGGCATGCCTCTATGGAACATGGAAGGGGCTGCAATCTCCTAAATTATAATACACCATCTGAAGGCCAAGACAGACTAGCATACTATTATGGCTCAGGTGACAAAGAAATGAAGCAGATGACGTTCTGAAAATGGTAGATGAACCACTAATGCTATAATTATACAAGTTATTTTTTATGGTATGTTATTCAAGCAGAATGGAAAATGGTTGCTAATATACATACACACACAAAAATTGGTACAAAACACTGCAATCACACTACAAGCTCCTTTGAAAACCCCAGCCTAAGAGGATTAAGTATCCATTATCCAATCTCAGCCACGGTGATTCTGAATACCCAAGAATGCTGCTTATGTAAATTATACACACACAACAAGTAAGAATTTGCACCAGCGTGTGTAAATTGTCATTGGCCCACTGACTTAAAGTTAATGACAATTCATAAAACTTAAGATCTGCCCAGTTTGTTTATATATACGCATTACACACCCGCGTGCGCACACATTGAGTTCACAATGTCGGTGTCAACTTCGTGCTTTTCAACAAGCTGGTCCCCTTCAATGAAACATGCAGGGTTTTTAGGAGATTATTTAAGAATTTCCTTCTCCAATACAAAAGAAGTGTTTCTCAGCTATATCAACAGACTGCTCTCCAGTGACAAATGGACACAGATGTGGGTCAGGGAAACTGCTAGTACAAGCAATAATATTTCACTCAGACACTGAGGTGCATTGCTGTATTTTTCACCAGCCTAGTTCTCACGGGGTTGCTCCTACAGGCCAGTTGGAACTTTTAATTGAGAAAGGTCATGAACCCCTGAAAAACTCCTCCATTGTCTTGGGAAGACTAGTTTCACACTAATGATGGAAAAGCTTCAAAAGCTCTTCTACTTTTATTTATTTATGTTAAACAACGCAGAAGAAAAATGCCATTAAATTCTCTGACTTCAAGGAACGGAAAGGACATAAACTGGGACTCCCATGAACTAAGACTGTTTTACACTAACCGCTAACCACATCAACAAAGTCTTCAGGGAAATTTGAGCATGAGAGAGAATTTAAGAGGCAGAATGAGACAGCCTTAAATCCAAATATCATGTTAGGTAATGGTAATAGATGGAAATATAGTTCAACCTTAGTAAAATCCTCATGTTATTTGAGCTCAATAGAGAATTCATATCTAAGAAGAGTGCATATACCATATGGAAGTTTGTCTTCAGCAACTAAAAATACATCCTCACAAATATTCCATCTCTCGTGTCTTACACCTGATTTGAGCTACACATTCAGAGACTACATGTTATCTGCAGGGGGGGCTGATATTTTCTCATTATCTAATGGAAGTTATCCTGACTAACCATCTAGAATATACCCACGACCAAATCATTCCTGATGCAACTCAAATTAAAATCAATGGAGTTACATGAGGGATTAACCCAAAAACTAAGTTTGTGATATCTACAAGCAGGCACTCACTCCAGCAAGACAGAAGGCCTGATCACACTACAAATTTCAACCCATTTCAAAGGAAAGTAATACTGCTTTTAAAATGGTTAAATCAGCTGTGTCCAAAGTATTCATCTCTAAACTGCTTTTCAATGACATTACAGAACTACATACAAACCCTACAGGAAATGTATAGCTAGCATGGTTCTGCTGTAACTATTTTAGTTGCAAGGAGAAGAGTTATGCATAAACTTGATTGTTGGTTTTCCCATATAATCTGACAAATTAATTTTGCCAACAAACTATGTAAGTGAAGAATAGTTACTTTCAAGAGTAGGAAACTAAATGAAAGGTGTGATACTATCTAATGAGTTTGGAAAAAAAATATGTTCAAACATTAGAAATGAGTTAGAGAGCTGAACAGTCAGCTATCTAATCAGACCAGGAAACAGGGACTTCAGAAACCAGTCTAAAACACCCCTTTTATTTACTGTAGTTACACATAAAATGCCTGACCACCATGCAAGGGTTTAGCATCCTGATTCTTCTAGAGACCAATGCTGTGCTGTCATCTCAACTGTATGATTCACCAAAACTGAACATAGCTGTGCATAGAAATAAAATTATTAAGTGTAACAAAAATACAGTATTTTCCATGGGGGTTTCCATGTGGGATTCTTCCTATGGTGTAAATACAAACTAACAACATGAGGAATACCACTTTCACACAACACTATGTGCTCCAGAACACATCTACTCTGGTTCCTGGAAGAGTACTATGGAGATTCTTGCTATCTTGTTAAAACAGCTTAGTACAGTTATGCATTGAAACCATGTTAAATTGTTCTCTAAAACAGTTACCATCTGTGTTTAGCATGCACAATGCCTGCTAAATTTGTTAAGATTTCGATAGTAATTTCAGTTTGCTGAAATGCTTTATCCTTGGAATTTTTAAGAATACTATCATGAGTTATTTTGCAACTTCTTAACTCAGGAACAGGGCTAATGGGCTTAGCTGAAATGAAAATTCAAAGGCTCTCAAGATGGTGTGCCATCACAGCTATAGTTTGTGATACATTTTCCACCAAAAAGTGAAATTCCTTATTTTAGTATGATACAAACGTACAAGTAAATTGTGTTAGGTTTTTAAAAGTCATTTCACTTTAAAAACCATCTACAGATGTCAGTTTAGGTATATACTTATATTCAGTTACAAAAGTAGTTAATAATTCATCTGAATATGTATAAAACCCAAGTTTAAAGACCTGCATCCACATTAATGGGTGATTGAGACATTTAAGTCCAGGTTATTGTAGGTGGACATAAACAAGGCAGAATGTCTGCAAAGGCATCATAAAGTGTCTATCTGAAAATAGGCCCACGCACAGTCTACTACTACTTCAGAAATTAGCAACCTTCAAGAATATCTATCTGTGTGCAGAGTTATGATTTCCTTGTTACCTGCCTTTCTATGGTGCTCACGACAGTTACATCTCAGAACTTCACAAGAATGGGCTAAACACAAAAGGTAAAACTGACGAATCTATTTTCAGTGGCCAAACTGATGAAGGGTCCAGTTACACAACGAGCCCAACCAGCAGACGCTCAGTGTTAGCTTTAATTCCCCCAGAGATGGGGAGGCAACTACTATGTTTGTTCACTTTTATCAATGTTACAATCATGTCTCTGAAATGGGAATAAAACTTATTGGTGAAAAAAAAAACACAAAAGAAAAAAGTGCATGTGTGATTTGCCCCTTTTATTTCTTTAATCATAGTTTCTTTTAATGTTTTATCTTCTCACAAATATCCTGAGAACTCTCCGAAGAAGCACAGAGTCTTAAAGTTTAAGGCCAGAAGGGACCACTAGATCATCTAGTCTTAACTTCAGACCATCACAAGCTGCTACCACCACCAACTAGCACCTGCACAATAAACCCAACAACCAAAATTACAGTGGAGCATTACAGTCCATAGGAGACTGAACTATTTTGCGCCACAGGTAGAAACAGCAAAACCATCATGGTGCAACAGCGTCTGAGACTCCCATAATAGCACGGAAATGATTGAGCCCTTCCTGACCCCTGCAGGTGGTCGGTTGAAACCATGAAATAAGAGCTTTTATGAATATATGAGAAGCAGAAGTGAGCCCCAGAGCTGCTGAGCCCTGCCCCCTACCATCACAAGCAACCCCATCATACAATTGCACTCATGTCACCCTATTCCAGGCCTGAAAGCACAGGCTCACAGTAATTCCTCAACTGTTTCGCTCTTTGTTCACAAACATCAAAATGAGAACCCTCCCATAGGAGGAACTGTTACTTTATTTTAGAAGAAAAACTTAAACAAAACGAATAATACGAATCAGAATATTGCAACCTCTTGAACTCTAAAAAGAGGGACAGAGTCAGCAGACAAAATGTTTTATGTTCACCTTGACCGCTGAAGAGAAAAGAAAAATACACACACACCGTCACATATGGCAAATCTAAACCCCAAAGAGACAGTAGAAGTAAAAAACAAGCCCTCACTGCAACATTAGTAAGTGATTAGATACACACTTTTATTGCTTTGCCAGCAATTAAAGACAATCACTGAATTATTTCAAGATATTAGTTCTGAAATGGTCTAAGTTTTATTACAAACACAGGACCTGAATATGCAAAATTACACACAAGACTATCACTCTGTGATTAGTCTTATTTGAACATGTGCCTCTTTAAAGGACTGAGGCCTTATACAAATTGTGTGAATAAACAAATGCAGTAATAACTGCCCAGAGCTTTTTGTATTTTGCTTTTTTTTTGTACATTAAATCACTAAATTTAATTGCAACTATAATTAAGGTAGCATCTAACAACTGAGTAAGACCACATTTGCAAATTTTTACTGGGAAAAAAAATTAGAACTACTCAATAGTATGCTGAAATGTGGTTTGAATCTTGATAACCATTATTATTCAATTCTATTTTTAGCTTTTTACATAAGCATACCATGATAAAAACAAGTGACCATGCCATGGGATACCTCTCAAACTACCCTAATTTTGCCCCCACACCACATTGCTGTAATCCAATATATAATGCAAATTGTTCAGATGCAATACACATGCAAAGTCCTGAAAACAAAGATCACAAAAAATGTTATTTATATTCAAAAAGTATGAGTCGCTCATGATTTAAGTTTCTTGCACTATTTTTATAACATCTACCTTGGTCTTTTCCAGTTAGGCCTTGACAGGTTGAGAGTTATGATGCAGGCGCACTGTCGATACTATTTAAATCTATTCTTACACCTTCACCAAAGCAAGGGATAATTTTGGGGGGGATACCTATATGACATACTTTTCTTTAAAAAGGCTGAAAACATAGTTGGGCTGATTCACTGAACCAGCATTCAAAACTTTCAGTATTTTTTTAAATAAATTACATTTCTGGGGCACCTTTCATTCTGATTTGTACCTTATAATACTTTATCAATACACTGAGCACATAACACTTGATTAAAATTCAGTCCTTTCTGGGGAAGACCACCGCCAGTTTTAGTATCACTACATAACAGGTTAGAACAGAAAATTAAGAACAATTTCTCTTTGTGAAATTAGAGTAGAAATATAACAAAAGATAACATAGTTGCCTACCTAAGAATTTACCAGAAAACTGAAGTTAACAAACTGCCCTTGCCAAAATGTTTATAGTGATCACAAGTAAACATTTCATTCCAAAGACGTCATCTCCCACAGCAAAACATCTCAGTAAGGAAGCAATATTAAAAACTAGCTTGGAACATGTCACAGACTCTGACATTCTAATACATTAATCTACATCCATGCCTTCTTCCCACTTTACAATCTCCCCGCAGGCTTCTGGCGCCAAGACTTGCTCCAGTTCTCCCATGGTAAACCATAATTTCATCTCCCATCTGACAACCTCCTGCAGTACATGGGTTATAATCTTCCCTTCAAGCACCAAGGCCAACACCAGCCCTTGGACAACTGCACAGAAATGGAGGAATCTGAAACTGCTTTAAAAATTGATACTCTTGATAGATTTGTACAGAACCAAGCCCAACAATGCCCCAGTCTTGCCAAGTTCCTTAGGCGTTACAACAGAAACAACACCATCACTACACAAACTGAAGGCTCAATTGCTAATTTTGAAAAAAGGTATCAGTGATTCTATCAGGTTGACATTCAATAGCTTGGCTGAGTATTCACCTTGTTCATATTCCAAGAATCTGTGCATGTCTTTTTTCCATTTTTCACCTAGGAGTTCTTCCACCCCCTAAAAGCCCAGGGGTGGGAAAGGGAACATGAATGGATCATCTCTGAAAGCATTTTAGGTGCTACTGCACCATGATGCCACTGCACGCACGTCCTGTGTTCTCTAGCGCAGTGTTTCTCAACAACTGGCCCTTGGACCAGGGCCGCTCCCTGAGACCTCCCTGCCACAATTTAGGAAGGCAGTAAGCTGGAGTAAGACGGTCCCTGGCATCATAAAGGTTGAGAAACACTGCTCTGGCATGCTGTTCCATGAGGAGTGGTTCAGCGCACTGGGCTTCACTTCATGGATACGTTCCATTCCTGTCCCCTCCAAGGGGATGCCAGAGATGAGACAGCCCTCCCTCTCCTCCAAGGGATCACAGGGGAAAGGAACCAAAGCTTGAGAGTCGGGGGAAGACTGCCAGCCAGAACCCCGGAGGCGGTGACCGTGTCCCAGCCAGACCCCAAGCTGACTGAGGCACTGGCTCAGCCCTGCCCCAGGAAGAAGACGGCTCCCTACTGAATCACCAGCACCACTTCCTCCTGCAGCACCTGGGGCTCGGGGCTGGAAAGGGCCGGGCCTCACAAACCCTTGACCCACCTCAGCCAAGCCTCCGTGACAGCGGCTCTCGGGGGACTCAAAGCAGCAGCTCCAGACCCAGCCTTGCCCCTCCCCCGTGCCCAGGGAGGCGCTGGTAAACAACCGGCAGCCTCGGGCTCCGCCGCGGGGAGAAGCCCCGGCCCCAGGCGGGGACGGAGCCAGAGAGGGGACGCCCCGCAGCAGGAGGAGGAAGGGCCCCGGGGTCTCGCCACTGCCGCGGCAGGAGAGGGCCAGCCCCGCAGGCTGCGGAGCCGCCGGGCCCTGGCGCACGAGGGGCGGGGGGCGAGGCCGCGCCGAAGGCGCCCCGCGGGCACCGAGCCGCGGCTAGCGCCGCCGCTCCGGCCGGGGGAGGGGAGCCGCCTCGCGGCAGCCTGCGGGGGGCGGGCTGCGGCGGGCCCTGCCCTCCGGCACCGTGTGTACGTGAGCGCGGCCGGGCCCTTCCGCGGGGACGCCGCCGCCCTCACCTTTCCAGTCCCGCCTCTGCGGCCGCCCCTGACAGCCGCCGCCGCCGCACCTGGGGCCCGACATCTGGGCCGGGCCGCGTCGGGGGGCAGCCGCGCCGCTGCCGTAAGCCGCGCCGGCGAGGGGGCGCCCAGAGCCGCTCGGCGCCCCGCGCTGCGGGGCGGCCGGACCCGCCGCCCTGGCTGGCTGCGAGGAGCGGGGACCGGGGGCGCCCAGTCCCGCTCACGGCGCCGGGCCGCGGGGAAGGAGTCGCGCTGCCGACGCGGCGGGGCGCCGCGGCATCCCGCTGAGGGCGCAGAGCCCTGGCCAGGGTCCCTGAGCGCTGGAAGCGGCTGTGCGCTCCCGCCGCACGGGGCACCGGCCGCTCCCGCCGCGCCGGCCCGGTGATTGGAGCGGCTGGGCGGGAGGGTGGGGAAGGAGGCGGAGGGATGATATAATAACAACCAGCGCGGCGCCCCTTCCTGCCCGGGGATCCCAAAGCGCTGCGCAGGCGGCAGCAAGAAGAGAGCAGGCACCGGGAGAGCCAGGGCCAGCCCCGGCCCGCACGTGTCGTGGGCTGCCGCTCTAGGCGGCCGGAGGGGTTCGCCAGAGTTAATGTTTCACTCTGCGGCTCAACTGGAGACCCTCGGGTAAGGGTGAATCAAAATACACGCAGTGGAGGCAAGTCTCATTCTCTCACCATCACCCCCACACTACCTCGCTTCAGGTCCGGGGGCTGCTCCCCAAATATCCCGAAGTTCAGGGGCACCTGGCACATGGTCTCTGTGAAGGGGAAGTTGAGCAGCTGGAGCCTGCATCGCTTCCAGGCAGGTACGAAAACCAAGAGAGAATTCCTGTAGGGGTGAGACCCACTTGTCTCCAGGCCCCCTGCAAATGGGGGATACTTTACTTTCCTATAGGCAGATAGATGCACACATGTTAAGCCCAGAACAGTATCACCCCAGAGGAAAATCTCTAACTCTTCCATTTCTAAAGTGAGGATCTGCAACAGAGCCTCACCAACAGGATCAGCCTGAGGGAGGGACTGGGTTTTCTCCTACAACCGCAGCCCCCGCTCCTGAAACATCTCATCCTGCCTATTCTTAGGCACAAGCATGCATGGCATGGGGACAAGTTATTAATAAACAGTCTGTCCAGTTAAGGACCCATCCTGGCTGATTCTACAGGACTATATTAATGCTGATTTACAATGGTAGTTCAATGCCCATTCCAAAAAATAGCTTTTCTCTCTATCAGAAGCATGTTGTGTACCAGTTTTTCTTAGGAAATGTTCCCCTGTTGCAGCAGCAGAGGGATCATGTTTTATTACCCTGTCAGCTGCACTGTAGATGCCACTGATAAAAAAAGCACATGGGCCAGACCTACACAGGCCTCTGCCATTAGCCCTGAAGGAGCTGTACCAGCCGTGTCAGAAAGGAAACTTTCTGAAAAGTACTGGTGTAGAGAAGACTACTATAAGGATATATCCACTATTTCTTTAAAGCTGGATGAGAAATTCTGATATGAGGGTGTTGGGAAAGATTCCAGGAAATAGCTCTACTGTGCTTTGCCAATTTGAACAAACTACACTGATAAATATTAGTCATCTCACTTAATGTACTACTGGGAGGTGCTCAAATACCATGCTGATGAAGGCAGTATAAAAACCTGAATAGAACCACCACAAAAACATCCCTTTAAATTTCTTTTGCTTCAGTTTATTCATCTCCAACCACAGTGATGATATCACTATTTGTCATGTGCTATGACATGAATAAATCACACTGGAAGAAAGATATTTAACTGGAGAGCAACAATTACTTGAAATAAATGAGTACAAATGTTTGGTTACATTCACAGTAGTTCATAAATAGACTACACAAGTTTACTTTAGCACTAGTGTGTACAGTAAGACTGCATGGAAAGAGACTAAAACAGTTAGCTTACTGCATCTTTCACACAAAGAAAAAAAGATAGTTACAGAGCATGTGACTGACATTGGGCCTGATCTTTCTCCTATGAAAGTTACTGGCACTGAAACAGGAATAAAATTAAACCATATTTAAATAGGAGCAGGAGTAGACCAATTAAATCTTTTCACATTCTTTCATGTAAGAACATATCATTACCCCCATTTTACAGAGGAGGAAAATGAGGCACAGTGAGGTTTGGATCTGGTCATATAGAAAATTACTGCAGAACTTGAAGAATGCAGAGTTTACTCCTGGTCCAATGTTCTATCCGGTGTACATTTACGTCATGAAAGGGGGGAGCAGTGCAGAAAACCACGTAAGGCCCTCTAGCTAATCAGCTGCAACAAAGGGTTTGTCTTCATTGCAAGCATTAGCTCCCGTTACTACACTTGAGTGACCATACCTCAATACAACACTGAAATTATGCAGTGATTTAATTAGCAGCAGTGACCGGATTAGCAGCTGAAGAGTTGTACCTGCTGCTGTTTCATCCCCATTGCATTACTAGCTAGAGCATCACCATCACTCATGCTTCAACCTGCTCCCTCCTCACCCAGTTAGCTGGAGCTTAAAACACCACTTAACTCAGTCTCCACGTGTGTGTGTGTGGATGGGAATCAAGTTAGAAATAGCACTTTTTATAACTTGAGCCACTTGTACTGTGAATACACACCCTTCATCACTAACAACCTACACACCAAAACTGAAGTCAACAGAATGTTTAAACCTCCCCTGCCAGTTTCAAACATGGGTTCTGGGTATGGTATTTACATATCACTTTACCAAAAAGCATCATGTAAGGTCTCTACTGAAAGCCTGTTCACACTGGTCACTATAATCTCTGAAAAATGTTGGAGTGGATACTATGTAAAGACATATGTATATACATTGGAAAGTATATTCTAAAGCTTTATAGTTAAAGGCAGATCACCCAGAGGTAACATACCTTAAGGCAGTTTCCATGAGGTAGGAGGTACAAGGCAGTTATTGTCCTGGATGATCATTGTGCATTGCGTCTCTCACACTGGAAGTCTATCTGAATATGGAGTCAGAGATTGTGGAGAGTTCAGAAGAATACATTAACAGGAAGTGGGGAAGAGGGAACCCTGTGCACAGGTGAAGAACTAAGGACTGGTCTTATATAGCTAAGGGTGCAGAAAAGCATCCTGCAGCTGTGGAGACAAACTGCCAGCAGGCTTGGTCTGATGAAATTAGGGTTTTAGCCATTCTGGTTGAAAAATGCTGTGAGAAGGACTTTGGGCAAGCAGTGCCTTATTTAACCAGAGGGCATCATGTTAGTTATGTTTATGCTCTAGACTGTTCTTTTATTTGTAACTGTTTGTTTCCATTAATCCTACTTGCTTCTTCTCACATTTCTATTCTTAGTTAAATAAACTTATGAACATAACAATAGCCACACTGGGTGAGACTAGTGGTCCATCTAGTTCAACATTCTCTCTTGCGACAGTGGCCAATGCCACGTGCTTCAGAGGGAATGAACAGAACAGGTGATCCATCCTGTCCCCCATTCCCAGCTTCTGGCAAACAGAGGCTAGGGGCCCTTCATAGCATAGTTTTGCATCTCTACCCATCCTGGCAAACAGCCATTGATGGACCTATCCTCCATGAACTTATCTAGTAGTTTTTTTTTTAACCCTGTTACACTCTTGGCCTTCACCCCATTCTCTGATAAAGAGTTCCACAGGTTGACTGTGCATTGTGTGAAGAAACACTTCCTTTTGTTCATTTTAAACCTGCTGCCTACTAATTTCATTTGGTGACCCCTGGTTCTTGTGTTATGAAAAGGATTAATAATACTTCCTTATTTACTTTCTCCACACCAGTCATGATTTTATACCCCTCTATTATGTCTCCCTTCAGTCATCTCTTCCAAACTGAAATGCTCAGTAATAGCAACCATAATTAAATTTAACATCCTTGTGGGGGAGGAGGGGAGAAATACCACAGGAGTCCACCAGAATAGTAATTAATTTTAGAACAGGGAAGTACATAAAAATGAAGCTAGTTAAATGGAAATTAAAAGGTACAGTTACAAAAGTGAAATGCCTGCAAGCCACATGAAAACTTTTTAGAAATACCCTAATAGAGGGTCAAATTAAATGTATATCCAAAAAAAAAAAAACCTAGTAAGAAGACCAAAAAATGCCCACTCTGGCTAACCAGCAAAGTACAACAGGAGCGATTAGAGGTAAAAAAAAGAATTAAAAATTGGAAGTTAAATCCTATTGAGGAAAATAAAAGGGAGCATAATCTCTGGCAAATCAACTGTAAAAGTATAATTAGGCAGGCCAAAAAGAATTAGAAGAGCAACTAGCAAAAGAGTAAAAAACTAACAGCCAATTTTTTTTAAAGTATACAAGAAGCAGGAAGCCTGCCAGACAATCACTGCAGTTACTGGATGATCAAGGTGCTAAAGGAGCACTCAAGGAAGATAAAGCCTTTGCAGAGAAGCTACATGAATTTTTTTTGTATCCATCTTCACTGCAGGGGATGTGAAAGAGATTCCTCCACCTGACTCATTTATTTTAGGTGACTTTTTTTTTTTTTTTGAGATGGGGCAACCCGAACTGCACCCATATTCAAGGTGTGAGCGAACCATTGATTTATATAGTTGCATTATGATGTTTTCTATAGTCTTATCTATCCCTTTCCTTAATGGTTCCTAACATTATTAGCTTTTTGTACTGCCGCTGCCCATTGAGCAGATATTTTCAGAGAACTATCAACAACGACTCCAAGATCTCTTTCTTAAACAGCAACAGCTAATTTAAATCCCATTATTTTGTATGTATAGTTGGGATTATGTTTTCCAATGTGCATTACTTTGTATTTATCAGCATTGATTTTCATCTCCCATTTTGTTGCCCAGTGACCCAGTTTTGTAGATCCCTTTATAACTCTTCCCTGTCTGCTTTGGACTTAACTATCCTGTGAGAGTCTGTATTATCTGCAAATTTTGCCACCTCACTATTCACCCCTTTTTCCAGATCATCTATGAATATGTTGAACAGCACGGGTCCCAATATAGCTCCCTGAGGACAGCACTATTTTTGTCTCCCTTAAGAAAACTGATAGTTTATTCCTACCCTTTGTTTCCTGTCTTAACCAGTTACTGATCCAGCGGAGGACCTTCCCTCTTATCCCAGGAGTGCTTCTTTGCTTAAGAACCTTTCGTGTGGGAGCTTCTCAAAGGTTGTCTGAAAGTCCAAGTACACTATAGCCTCTGAATCACCCTTGTCCATATGTTTTCCATCCCCCCTTCCGAGATGGGAAATCATGACTTACCATTTACAAAAGCTGTGTTGACTCTTCCTCAATAAATAGTGTTAATCCGTTAGTCTGATTTTTCTGTTCTTTACTATAATGTCAACAAATTTGCCTGGGACTGAAATTAGGCTTACCTATCTCTGATTGCGAGGATCACCTGGGGAATGTTTTTTAAAAATGTTGGCACCACGCATTAGTTATCCTCCAGTCACCTGGTTCAAAAGCAGATTTAAGGCATAGGTTATATACCACAGTCAGTAATTCTGCAATTCTATGTTTGAGTCTCTTCAGAACTCTTGAGTGAATACCACATGGTCCTTGCTGAGTTACTACTGTTTAACTTATCAATTTTTTCCAAAACTCTTCTACTGACACTGCATTCTGGAACAGTTCCTCAGATTTGTCACCCAAAAGAATGGCTCAGGTGTAGGAATCGCTCTCCCCCATCTCATGCAGTGAAGAGTGATGCAAATAATTCATTTAGCTTCTGTGTAATGACCATGTCCTCCTTGAATGCTCCTTTAGCACCTAGAACTTTCAGTATCCCTACTGATTGTTGGGCAGGCTTCTTGCTTCTGATGTACTTAAATGGTTTTTGCTGTAAGTGTCTTTTTCTAGTTGCTCGTCAAGTTCTTTTTTTAAACCTGCCTAATTATACTTTTACACTTGACTTGCTCCTTTCACCTTTTCTCAGGAGGATTTGACTTCCACTTTTTAAAGAATGCCTTTTTTACTCTAATCACCTCTTTTACACTGTTTATTGATGGTCCCTTTTATTTTTAGAGGTATACATTTAGTTGAAGTCTCTATTAGGATGTTTTTAAATAGTTTCTATGCAGCTTACAGGCACTTGACCCTTGTGACTGCTCTTTTTAATTTGCAGGTGACAAGCTTCCTCATTTTTGTGTAGCTCACCTTTTTGAAGTGAAATGCTGGGAGGGAGTTTTCTTTATTATTTTTCCCCTACAAGGATGTTTAAATTTATTAGATTATGATTGCTATTTACCTCTTTGACCAGAGTCTGTATTTTACTGAGAACTAAATCAAGCATTGCCTCTTCCCAGTAGATTCCAGGACTAGCTGCTCCAAGAAGCAATCAGTAATGGTATGTAGAAATTCTCTCTGCATCCCCTCCTGAGGTGACATCTACACAGTCAAGAGGGGAATGGTTTAAATCTTATTTTAATGTTTCTTTGTAAACATTTTCAGATGCTCTGGATTAAGCAGAGCTGCTTTCTGTACTGTACAGACAAGCTGTAGTGATGTTGGTGAACTGTTCCTTTTGAGACAGATGATCTGGAAATTCTGTGATTGTCTAGTAGTTTAGGGGCTGGCCCCTGCAGGGGGACTGAAGTACATTATTCTTTGCACCTTCTAAAGCAAGTAGTGAAAACAATGTAGCCAGCTCTCAGAAAGGCTCTCTCTTTTCCCATCTCTAGTTCTGCAAGAACCCTACAAGAGGGAAGTAGTGACACTTGTTTGTAGAATAGCTACCATTTGCCCTTAAATGTATTTTGCCTCTCTGGCAGATGTGGCTTAGGAGAAGTTCTCTATTTAAGGAAGAAGAGGTGGCAACATATAGGGAATTTTGGTTTTGTTATTAACAATGGTAGTTGTTCGAAGCTATGCAGAGTTTAACATTAGAATAAATCTCAGAGCAATGGATTAGTGAGCACACAGCCAGTGAAATGGACATTGGTGAATTAAATTCTCACCAGCTCTGCACTTTCATGTTGCCATCATTTCTACAGCTAGATTGCATGTAAGCAGAACTTGGGAAAAAAGTGTTCACAAAACAACTCCTAATGTTAATACCACTCTTACTATTCTGCACAGAAACATATGTCTTACTCCACTCTCCTAGAACCCATCTCTTGCAATTTAAAGAACAATGTCTGTATTTAAACATTAAAATTAAAAAGTTATAAAAAGCTTCTTTTAATCACTTTTTGACCAAGCTGGATGAGTAAGCATTTTAGACAGGTGACTAAGAGAAAGCAGAAAGCGTACAAGAGTGAAAGTTAGGAGGGATCAGCAAGGAAAGCTACCTCTTGGAGGTCGGAACATGTAGAGATAAGGTGAGAAAGACCAAAATCCAAGTAGAGTTGGAGCTTGCAAAGGACATTAAAACCAATAGTAAAAAGGTTCTATGGCCATAAAAATAGGAAGAAAAAGAAAGAAGAAGTGGGACCGCTAAACACACAGGATGGAGGGGAGGTCAAGGGTAATCTAGGATATCTAAACAAATACTTTGCCTCCATTTTTAATGAGGTTAATGAGCTTGGGGATAGTGGTAGGGTGGCTACTGGGAACAAGGATATGGAAGTAGAAATTGCCACATCTGAGGTAGAAACCAAACTCGAACTTAATGGGACTAAGTTGGGGGGGGGGGAAAGGGAGGAGGAGGAGGAGATAATCTTGATCCAAGAATATTAAAGAAACTAGCACATGAAATTTCCAGCCCCTTAGCAAGGATTTTTAATTAATCTGTAAACTCAGGGTTTGTACCGTATGACTGGAGAACTGTGAACATAGTTCCCATTTTTTGGAGAAAGGGAAGAAAAAGGTGATCCACATAACTACAGGCCTGTTAGTTGACCTCAGTAGCATGCAAGGTCTTGGAAAATTTTTCGAAAGAGACAGTTAAGTACAGCACGGTTAATGGTAATCGGGACAAAATACAACATTGTGTTACAAAAGGTAGAGTGTGTCAGACCAACTTGATCGCCTTTGTTGAGAAAATAGATTTTTTTTTTAGACAAAGGGAATGTGGTGGATCTAGTTTACCTAGATTTCAGTAAGAGATTTGATAAGGGTCCACATGAGCAATTAGTGAAATTGGAAAAAATGGGGATTAATACAAAAATTGCAAGGAGGAACTAGTTAAAGAGGAGACAACACCTCATACTGAAAGGTGAATTATCAGGCTGGAAGGAGATTACTAGTGGAGTTCCTCAGAGATTGGTCTTGGGACCAATCTTATCTAAGCTTTTTATTACAGACCTTGGCACAAATATTGGGAATATGCTAATAAATTTTGGGGATGACACAAAGTTAGGAGGTATCACCGATACAGAGAAGGATCAGGATATCATACAGAAGATCTGGATGAGCTTGTAGACTTGAGTAATAGAAATAGGATGGCATTTAACAGTGATAAGTGCAAGGTCATGCATTTAGAGACTAAAGAATTTTTGCTATAAACTGGGGATGCATCAGTTGGAAGTGACAAAGAAGGACCTGGGCATATTGATTGATCACAGGATGACTATGAGCCACCAATATGATGTGACCATGAAAAAAAAAAAACGAATGAAGTCCTAGGCTGTATCAGGTGAGGTATTTCTAGTAGAGATAAGGAGATGTTAGTACTGTTATACAAGGTGTTGTTCAGACCTCAACTGGAATACTGTGCGCTGTTCTGGTCTCGTGTTGAAGATGAACTCAAACTGGAACAGATGCAGAGAAAGGCTACTAGAATGAGCTGCCCAGTGGAAAACCTACCTTTGAGAGGAGACTCAAACAGCTTGGCTTGTTTAGCCTAATCAAAGGCGGCTGAGAGGAGTTAGGATTGCTCTGTATAAATACATCAGCAGGCTAAATACCCATGGAGGGAGAGGAATTTTTTTAAGTTCAGCACCAATCTGGAAACGAGCAAATGAATATCAACTGGCCATTGGGAAGTTTAGACTTTAAATTAGACACATTTCTAACCCTCAGTGGAGTGAAGTTCTGGAATAGTGTTCCAAGAGAAGCAGTGGGGGCAAAAAACTTAGCTGGCTTCAAAACGGAGCTTGATAAATTTATGGAAGGGAGGGTATGGTGGGTCAGCTTAGTTTGGCAACTGCCTGATCTTTGACTACTGGTGGTAGATGTGCCAGTGGCCTGTGAAGGGATGTTAGATGGGGGGGTTCTGACAGAACATTCTTTCTTGGGTGTCTTGCTGGTGAATCTTGCCCACATGCTGAGGGTTTAACTGATCACCATATTTGGGGTCAGGAAAGACTTTTCCCCCCCAGGGCACATTGATAAAGGCTCTGGGTTTTTTTGCCTTCCTCTCTAGCATTGGACACAGGTAACTTGCTGGCGGATTCTCTGTACCTTTAAAAATCTTTAGAGAAGGATTTGAAGACTAATAACTCAGTCAGAGGTTTATTACAGGAGTGGGTGGGTAGGTTCTGTGGCCTGCATTGTGCAGGAGGTCAGACTAGATGGTCATATTGGTCCCCTCTGATCTTGGAGTCTATGAGACCTTTCCATAACTAAATTTTGCTAACCACACAGCCTCCAGTGGTTAGTTTATAGTAATTTTTCTCAACTGTTGAGCTCCATTTCAGTCCTGGTCAATTTGCTAACTACAGCAAGCTCTTCAGTATTCAAGAGCCCAGCAATTTTAGGGTTAAGCAATAGCTTGCTCAATACTTGGCCCTAAATTACAATCGGGTTGTGTTCACGTTGAAGATAGTGGAAACAGAAGGTAAGCGCTTCACTTAAACTTCTGAGGGTTTGGTTTGCCCTCCCCCCGCCCCCTTTTCTTTTTATAAACACAGAACCATTGCCTGGATTTTCAGGTCTTACTTTATGACCTAAACAAGGTATTTATTTTGAAGTAAATAATCTAAGGGTTAGTTTTCCAGGAGGGGTTCTGTACTGTACTTGATTTTAATCAAGTAGTAAAAAGCAGGTCTTCATTTTATTTGACCATTTGAAAATGTGAAGTAGTGTTTTCTACTAAGTGCTTTTAAAAAAAGTTTATTTTATACAACAAATACTACCACCACATTTGAAAGTTGGTGGTTTAAAAATCCATTTACAATATAGTTTAGTATTTAGTAAAACTGATTGAAGAGTTCAAGTTTTTCCTATTGGGGGTTAGAGGAGGAAGTACCCACAGTTGCTTGTGATTTTCTTATACTTCAAGGAAAGAGCACTTTTTAGTCTTCCCATTCTTCTCTATTCTCTGACCCAGTTTCCTCACCTGCAAAAATCAGTTTCAGAAGGTATTAGTATCCCATACTAGGCAAAAGTTGTGTTTTTTTGGTTAAAAGGTTCCCCATAGAGCCACTAGAAGTATTAGCTAATTTGTATTGTAATCAAGCTAAACAGCTATATTTACCTCTTTGACCAGAGACTGTGCTCTACTTAGGTCTAAATCCAAGATTGCCTCTTTTCTGTGGCTTCCAGGACTATGGAGGTATGTGGTTTGCTGTTGTCTAAGACTTAAAGTTACAATACAGTGACTAAATGAGGAACTGCTTATAAAAGCAGGTGATCTGAAGGCCCTACATCACTCAGAACACAAGTGTTTCAAGTTTGTCTCCAGATGATTCTTCCTGTAATTAATCAGCTTGAAAGTTACTAAGTCAGATGACAGGTCAGTGGCATTCTATATAATTAATGGAATATGAGTCAATTTTACAAGCTCTCAGTATTAGTTACTAATGCAAAGGCAGGGAGTAGGGTAAGAAAGTATGAACTGGGATACTAACTTATGGAGGCCATTCTACAAGTAGTTTATTTTCGGCTCAGAGGTCTGTGGTAGTAATTCTCAGTTGCTTGCAGACTTATTGAATTCAAAATGTATTTTTTATCATCTGTAGGTCAAACTAATACTTGCAACACCTTTGCATTCTCAGCTTCTGAAGAAACTGCTAACACTATTAAGGACCTACATGGAGGATTAGATATGAGGGAGAGATGCAAAAGGAAGTAATTAATGGTTAGTATGGGAGATTTGTACAAAATTTATGAAGCTTCTCTGTATGCTAGAGTTGTACTTCTCCTATGCAGTGATCACAAAAGCAGTCTTGGGGGCATAACAGCATGTAACAATCTCTACACTTTGAGTGTCACTAAGTGGAAAAAATTAAACCTTTATGGAAGTATGATTGGAGGTGCTAAAGAGACTAGATGGTGCAAACAGACTGCAAAAAAAAAAAAACAAGGGCTGGAACTAAATATGTACTAGTTTGGGTAACTTCATTAGTAACCTTCCTATCCTGCTCCTATTGCTACATTTAGCCTGGCTAGAGTCATCATGAGTTTTCAGTATCCTCTTACTGGGACATAGTTGAGCAGGGATGGGTAGCTTTTGGAAATCTACCTAAATAGATTTGGAACAAAACATTTGTTACAGCTAGTTATTTGCTTTAGTATTGCATCCCTTCCCTCTCCTTTGCCTATACTTGGTTGATAGTATTTTCTTTTGCCCCCTTCCCTTGTAAAGGTGTAAGCTATCATACCTCAGTGGTGCCTCTCCAGCAGCAAATAGTTCAGAGCAAAATCCAAACTTTTTTTTTGCAGTTACTTATTAGATATTAACTCACCAGTTCATTAAGTTTCCTCTGTAATAATTACTGGACTACTATTTTAAGTTTTATATTAGCTCAGCTACAGATAATTCCCCAAATCCATGCTCATCTTCAGAATGGGACCATGAACCTTTCTAGAACCAAGGTGAAAGGATTCTAGACAAGTTAGATTGAGTTCAGTGGCATATCTCCAACTACTATACCAATGAAAGTGTAAAATTTCTTAACAGAAAGACATAATAAAGTTTTTCAAGCAAAGAAAAGATTTTAAGCATACCTGAAGAATAAAGGGCCTTATGTCTCTTCTGAATTACATCCTTAAGAGCAGCTACTATTCCTCCATCACTGGGTGACTGTGGTGATATTGGACTTAGAGTCACCTGTTTAGATAGATTAATAGGAGTGATTATTTAGACTTGTATAATAGAGCTACTAGTTGTACTAAGTGAGCTATTAGGACCAGAAATATGGAGTTATGTACAAGTTACTATTTATGAAGTTGGGCAAGAATTATAATAAAGATTCAACATGTTCTTTAAGTTTATTATATGATTAATTGGTTGGCCAAAATAAGAAATAAAATCTGTTTTTGTTCAAACACCACTGCATTAACTTTGGCTGAGTTTATTACACAGTATTTGGGAGAGTTACAGCTAGAAGCCAGACAACATTTCAAGCCAGTCTGATATTAACTGCACTATGAAGCTAGTAGTCATTGACTGAGTGGAGAAGGTGCAGGTGAAAGCCAGACTTCGATTTTCATGCCACAGGATGGGACAATTGGTTATTCCCCACTTGGACTTGGTTCCAAGTCAGCAGCCAGACAGAATTAGTTTTTACCTGATAGCTATTTAATCTCTCAGTGATTTCAGTCCAGTTTCAGATGCACGCATCCTTAGAAAGCAGTCTAGGATTGAATAGATCTCCAAGCAGCCACTCTGGGACAGGAGAAAGCTAACTAAGCTTATCTGGAATGCCTGGGGCAACACTAGCTCTTTCAGAGAGCAAAGGTTGTCGATATTCCAAGCCCCATCTTCACTGGTTTTGAACATGAAGTTTACAAAACTAGGTGGTTTCCCAAAAGTGTGTCTTTCCTACTGGGAAGAGCTGATCCTTCCCTATGAAAGGCTTTGTAATACAGGGAAGGATGATAGGCTTGGTGTACTTATCTGCCCGCCCAATGCCCGGGCCCTGGTAAGAGGAGATTTGCAATCAGCCATCCACCACGATTAAAGACCTGGAATCATGAGAGATCAACACCAGATCAAGAGCATGGACCATATTTTAGGCTGTCTATGTTACAGATTATCTCAGCATACCTTCTTTCCATCCACATTACCACATGTGGGTCACATTCCAGTCTATTTTACAGATGTTCAGTGACCATAAAGGACTAAGACAAGTGACACTTTGAAACAGAGGCCACTGAAACTCAGCTTTGTTGACCTACTGCAGTATAGTAAGAAAGATGTTAGTGTAACCCATTTGTTCAAGTCTAATAAAACTAAGGGCTTTTAAGGCCTTGGAACGAACTATTTGAAAGAGTTTTCAAGTTAGTTTATTGATATAATCCTGTGAAGTGTTTTTGGCACAATTATAGTCATCTAGCATTGAGGATTATGGCTACTATACTGTTACTTATCTAGGAATTATTATTAGCAATCTGTTAAATTAAGATTTCTTCAGGGAAGAGTTTTGCTTCAAGGTTAGAAAGTCCATTCCAGATGCAAGGGGGGGAAATATTACTATTAAAGTTATTTAGAAAAAAATGAGTAAATATCCTCTGTTTATTTTTAAAGTATTAATAGAATGAAAAACCTGACCAAAAATCAATAATGATGCAAGCATGAACATTTGGAATCACTATTTAATTTTAGGCTAAACAACTCATGGGAAGAGAATTATTCTGGAAGAGATTTTAAGTAGTGCAAAAATAAAGCTTCAGTCAGTTCACAAGGCACAATGCTGTCCCTTTTCAAAAAGAGGGATGAAACTTCCACTCAGTTAGGGGTATGACCACCATCTGTCCAATTTTACCTCAGGATGGAAAAATAGCTAGTGCACACACTTTCCCCAGATTTGAGCAGTTGATATACTTTGCCCTTAAGAACTTGCGAGTTGTCTCAAATTGAGGTTCAAGCATTTCCTAAATACCAGAGAAAATTGTGGATAGAGGTAATGAGGGATAGTTCTGCTTGCAAATAGGCTTGGTGTACTTGCATTTAAAGCAAAGTTATCACTCCTGTTCCTGTATTACAAAGTCTTTTGTAGGGAAGTAACAACTCCCATGAGGAAAGACATTTATGGGAACCACCTACTTTTGTAAACTGTTTATGTTAAAAGCCAGTAAGATGAGGCTGGGAACATGAGAGACCACCTTTTCTCTCTAAAGAGCTGCTGTTGCTCCAGGCAGTCTAGCTAAAATGGGTTAATTTAGACCAGTGGTTTCCAACCTGTGGCTCAAGGAGACTTTCAAAATAGCCCACTGTTCCCCCATTGGCTGCAGAAGAGAGCCACTGAACGGCATGACATAAAAAAGGTTGCTACGAGGAGGGAGGAAATTGTTCTCTAGTTGCTGAGGCTAGGACAAGCAGCAACGGGCTTAAACTGTAGCAAGGGCATTTTAGGTTGGACATTAGGAAGAGTTCTTAACTATCTGGATAGTTAAGCACTGGAGTAAATTACCTAGAGCAGTTGTGGAATCTCTATCATTGGAGATTTTTTAGAGCAGGTTGGACAAACTTGTCAGGTATGGTCTAGATAATGCTTGGTCCTGCCTTGACTGCAGGAGAATGGACTAGAAGACCTCTTGAGGTCTGTTCCAGTTGTACACTTCTATTAACAGAATGATTGTAGAATTTAGGGATCCCTGAAGAACTCCATCTCCACATGCAGAGCATTAATTTTGCAAGGTTGATACAGAAGTTACATGGATCCCCCACTACATGTAGTAAGCTGTGGTTGAAAGCATTACTTGGAAGGAAAGTAACTTAAGGTGGGAGCTCAGACAAACATGTCAGCAGTTTAACTAAGTATTCCATTGCTAACTCTGTATTTTTCTATTATCCACAGTAATAGAAAATTGTGTGCTCACCACAGAGAAGTAGGCAAGGATATGCAATGGGTTTTTCCATCAGGCTGCAACTTTATCAAATTACATCCAAGGTTCCCATTGGAGGGACAGTGCAGCACAATCACTCCTTTGATCTTTGCCAATTCTTGGGGACTCCCACCAGTGGGGAAACTTATCATACTGGGAAGGTCTCTGTGAACCTATGTTCACCCACTAGCGTCCCTCACCCTTTCAGGGGTTGTGCCAAGAGGGAACTTTGACCTCCCCCAGCCAGCACCATATCCAAATGCATTGGTGGGGCAGTACCACAGAAGTAGAGCCTTCAATAGGTTAGACACGATGCCCCCACTTGTATGACGATGCCCTTAGAGTGCCCACAAAGTTCCCTTTTTGGATCTGGAGCCAAACTCAAAGAGTTCCTGCCCTGAGCACCTGTCACAAGGAGACACCAGCATCAGCTTGGGCTATCTAGAAGTTTAGCCAACCCAATACAGAGATCATCCAAGGACAAATCAGCACCTATATCAAACAGATGCACTCAGTCCACTCAATAAAGCTCAGCAGAACTCTGAGCTAATAACTGAGCCATCTTGGGGCTCTAGCCCTGTTTATTCTTTCAAACTGGTTTTCCTCCAGGCCTCTATCCACCTGGTTTGTGGGTACACTGCAGTTCAAACCCTGGGGGCTATTTCCAACCATACTAACCTCAAACCAGGAAAAAAGTCAATTAGTAGCCCAATAGTCCACTTAACCTCCCAGAACAGGTGGAACCCATAACACATTCCCAGATCATTCCAGGTGTCCAGTGCATCCTAATGCAAGACCAGGCTATGCAAAAGAACTATGGGCTGGTCCCAGTGCCACCCCAAGCCACTTCCTGAATTACATGCTTTTGTAAACTCCGTGCACAATGTTGTGTGCCCAAATCTATAGGCATATGTGATAGAGTTTATATGATAGACAAAGAAAATTAAGCAAACACTGAAAGCATATGGTGCTTATGGCCCACCAATTGTGTCAGCTTCCCATCAGGCAGCCACACAAAACTTCAAGGGCCTACATCACCTGCAACTTATAGACTGAACCTATGATGCACCCAGACCCACTAGATAGCTGCTGTTGAGGCCCCTACATGGAAAAAGTGGGAGCCATTGTCACCCAGTGGCAAACTCTGCACCTTCCTAAACACTCCCACAAATTGGGATTTGATTGGAAAGGAGTGGTCCGACCTGTAAGAACAGAGGAGCCTCACCAGATGGTAATTGATACACATACACCCACAGTGCCCATATAGGACACTGGTTCTCATCACAGCAGTGAGAATCAAGAGCCTCCAGCTCCAATTTGATTGGTTTTTGATCTGTCAACCTTGAGCTGCATAGAGTCACCACTCTACTGCACATCCTGTAGTTCAAGAGCCTGCTCCAAAGTCTCCTTTGGCAGAAGGAAAACAACTTGTGACCCAGAAGACCATGAGAAAGCCATGGGTGGTGCATATAGAGGCATGGGGAGGCTTCTAGCCCTGCAGGAGGTGGGGACAGGGGGGTGGCAAGAAATGCTGAATGCAGCATGGATGACCTCCCTTTGGAAGCTCCCTAGAAATGGGAAGGCTCCAGCACCGAGACCATGCCCTCACACCTGTTGCTTGTCCTGAAAGAAGGTAAAGTGGGGGAGGACATACAGAACAGGGCAGCAGGGGGCCCTGGCCCCATCACTTTTAAAAATGGGAGGTTATGTCCTCCCACATTTTACCTCCCTTAAGAGTGAGTGATGGGGAGGGAGGAGGTGGGAAGAGGCTGAGCAGGGTGGGACCACAATCCAGGCCATGATTCCCCCCGCACCCATTAGGAGCTTCCAGCACTCGTGTAAGCCTCCTGAAAAATGGAAGTCAGGCACCTAAGGAAATAAAACAAAGGCTGGTTTAAATACCACCATTTTACCCCCCAGATCAAAGAACTCCAGCTGGGTCAGAACCTACATTACTTCGTGTCCCAGCAGCCTGGGTCCAACCCTCCTGCAGCTCATAAATCCCCAGTAAGGGTCTGGATGACTTGCAGTAAGACCATCCTGGATAACCAGTTACCTATAACAAGGCCATGAACCACCAAATTTGGCGATTCTGATATAGGCAAGGCTCTAGTACACCTTCCTCCCCAAAAACTTTTCCAATGCCATTGTGGAAGCTAAGGAGGTGCCTGGGGCACATGACCCCTTGGCTATGCATACTGTTTCTAGCAATCGAGATTCCACAGAGCTGCCCACCTCTGTTCTAGTACTGCCTTGGTTTTCAGTGCTAGTGCTCTGAATCTGCTGACCTGCAATTGAGAAGAGTAAACTCAGCTATGCCACTGTTAAGTCTAGGCAGATGCTTAGCAGTGTTAATGTTAAACATCTCTAGACAGAAGGGAGTGCTTTGAAAGTAGGATTGCCATACTTGCAGATTTTCCCTGGATAGTCTGGTTTTTGGCTTGTGTCTAGGTGCCATAAGGTTGCCAGGTGCCCTGTTTTCAACTAGAAAAATCAGGTTGAAAAAAGGGAACTGGCAATATCTGCTCAGAGGTACCAACTGGACATCAAGAGTCCCATTACTATGGGGAGGAGGTGGTGCTGGGTCATTAACTCACACGAGCACCTGATCAGCTGGGGCCGCCTCCTACCTGCAGGTAGGCTCCTTGTCCAGCTGCAGCAGTTCCCATCCCAGTCCCAGAACAAGTGAGAGCCCCACTCTGAGGGGAAGGAAGTGGAAATGATCTAGCAAGTAAGTGTGTGTGTGCGCGCGCGTGCACGCGCCCTGGCCCGGGGGGAGGGGGAGGAGATAAGGAGCCTCAGAAGTGGTGGAGCAGAGACAGGTCCTGGGGTGTCCAGTTACCAGCAGTTCAAAAAGTGGCAGCCATTAGTTACATGAAGGATTCCATGCAGAAATCACTCCTGCTCCTCCCTGTAAAGAGCTGGTGTACCCTATGCAAGGAAGGGAAATCTGTCTTCCACAGGGCTGTGGGTGAGACATGACAGAATGTGTCCTGCCCTTAAATCATTCCAAGAGTTGAGTTAAGTGCATTCCAGTTCCTGCCAGGGAAGACAGACAAGCCTCTGGCCAAATCATGATGTGCACATCTCAAAAGCATGGACTATTTGGGGCAAATGGAGTTCATCCCAAAAGCGGCTCTGCTCATCACAGAACCTGATCTGCCCATATCCATCTGAGAACACAAGGGGAGAGAGAAAACGTTAAGATGAACTATTACCCCCATTCAGGAAGTGATGCTGGATGAATTGAACATCCCCTAAGCGACTGGTGCATTCCTACAGTAGCCTGTGGGTCCATGCATCACCCACCTGGCTATAAGAATTCTGGATTGGCACTGACTATGCTTGAGTGGGGCTGGTATGGAAGTACAGACACAGAAAGCTCATTCAAGACAATCTAATAATCCAGATGCTAGAGTGGGGTGTTAAATTCCCTTCTAAACCAATACCTTATCTTGTGGCTCCAGCTACAACCTGGAGCTCAGGGGAGCAGCCTTCAAATGCTCCCATTTAACCGACCAGCTTTGCAGGGCTGCAGTCTAAAGGCTGCATCATGTTTTGGGGACATAGTTCGGTCTCATGAGCCTTGAGGGCCAAGGTACGTTAGGGGTTACCATGTTTATCCATAACCAATGTGGCAAAGTTTCTAGCACAGCAGTGCTTCTTAGTTCAATAAGAGTTAAATCTCTAAAGCAAGGGGTCATTAGAGAGCACTGTCACTGCTGAAATATTACACCAGTCAAAATAAGCCAAACACCAGTTCAGTTCTGCAAAGCCTCACCTACATGCTCCTTCCTGCACCACATAGCCCTGTGATAACCAGACATTGAGCAGACAGTGATTTTTCAAGAACCTTGGGAAAAAATGGACTTGGCAAGGTGCGGGAGTAGTCTGCAGTTGGAAGGCAAATGGTTATCATCCTCCCACCACTTACATTGTGCATTAGAACCAGGACTGCATTCTCATGGACAAATATTTCAGAGCCCAGAATGGGATGGAGGGGAAACAGCTTTTATAACCTCTATCCTGTAATGTTGGGACTGTGGGATTTATGGACACCAATTGCCAAAATTCATCAGAACTCAATGGAAAATTCTAACAGCACACTTAGAAGTGGAAATTTCTCATTGTCAGGGTGAGACAGATGAGTCTGCAGTCTATATTAAGGAATCTTGCCTTAACGTAGCTACATAAGCTTGCAAAGCCTTAACTAGTGTGCTTGAATCCGTTAAACTGCTGTCGATTCAAGTGGCACAAAGCAGCCAGCAGCCCTTCCTCAACGTGTCCCACAACCAGAGGCAGCCAAGATTTCCCATCAGGGCTCTGCCCAGGCCATGAGGCTGAGCCCTGTCCTCTCTAGGAATTCCTACCTCTCACTACCAGAGCACCCAGAGTCCTGCAGAGCCCACAGGGGGGAGGAGAGACATCCTTATCTTGGCTCAGAACCTGTCCCATTGGCAGCTCCTCATAGGACACCACAAAAGTGAATTACTCTGAAGTCAAGGTATCAGGGTATGTTCCCACCAGCTTGCACAGCTACTGGCCACCTAGACCAACAAGAGGGGGCAAAGCTAGGGAACCCTGATGTAGCCCCATCCAAGCAGGCAGAGAAGGGAGGTTGGGTTAGCTGTTGGAAGTCAGGAAGTAGCTCTAACCACCAATGTTAAAGTTCAAAATCATGTCAAATCCTACAAGACCTAAAAACCTACCCCAAATGTCCTGTGGGGGCTGGAAGCCTCAGAAGACCAAGCCCCTTCTGTCCTTTTTGCTCCCTCCCAGGAACCAGCAAAAAAGATACCATAACCTTTGTGAGGCTCAGGGCTCTCTTTAGGATGTAGAGGTGCACTCAAGCTACTTCACTATTTGGAAATAGTTTTTTCATGCCTCCCTGTTAGAGAGTATTTCTTTAACTGCTTTCTCTGCCATGAGATTTCATAGGCTCTCAGATTGGAGAGTGGAAGTCACTCTTCTCTAGGGTTAGCTACCCCCACTTAAAGCCTCTTTGTAAGATTTTAACTGCAGCCAAAGTGTTTTCTTCCACAACAGCTGCAAAGGAAAACTACTATAAACAGCTTCCTAAACCTGCTGGTACTGTACTAGCATTTTAATCACTGAAACCTACCCTCAAAATAAAATGGATCCCTTCTACTTATTTTACTGCTGTACAACCTCCTCAGATCTAGGCCATCATGAGACAAAGCTGTGGGATAAACTCAGTTTCCCATATAACAAGAGCTTCATGAGCAAATACTATTGACACGTGGTACACTTCTAGCACTCGTTTCTACATTTTTTTTTAAATATAAACACGACTGAAGCATAACCTCCAGGTTTTCCATTTGGAGTTAATTAGATCCATTTAGGTGGTTATATAAATGTGAATAGTTCTTATCCTATCACAGGATTAAAAGAGGCAGTGCTCAACTATTGTATGTTAATGATGCTACAGTATGGTCCAGTAATGGTCAGCATCTAGAGAAGCCATGCCATTGAGAATATGCATTTATGTTCCTTAACCTTTCCCCAAATATTCAAACAGATAGTAATGCAAATGAGAATGCTTCTGAGACCCATCTGGTAACTGCTAGCACAGAAAATTGCAGGAAAGAGTCTGATAAGTAGCCTAGCTGTACTAAGAACCACCTTTTAGTATAGTGTGCTCAAAATAAGATGACAGTATCTATAGGTAATGAGTTAAGTTTTGATGCAGCAACAGTTCCAGAGCTCAATCTACTTTAGCACTTCCAAATAAAACTCCTTTGTTCAGTTGTGTACATGCATGTTTTCCAAGCACACAGCTCTAGTTGGTCCTTTTATCCAGACATCAGGGTACCTAGAATTTCCCCAAAGAGGGTTGTATTTTACTGTTCACAATCACCATTCATGTCATTTCACAGAATCTAAGACCTCGGACACTTCAGTTTTTTGCCAGTTTGGAGGTACAGGTCATGAGTACCAACTAAAACATCACCAGAAAAAACCTAGCTTTGCAAGATGCACTATAACACCTGCCTTAGGAAATGCATCTAAAGTTGCGATAAAGACTAGAAGTCTGGACTCCAGTCTTGACTCCATTCTATTTAGTTTTGTCTTTTACTCACCAAATGTCTTTACAAGTCAGCCTGCCTACCTAACATTTAAGTGCTTTGTGATTCTCTCAGTAACGGATGGTACAAAGTGCAAGATAGCCTATTATTCTATGCATTTAGGAGAGAAAAGGCAAGTCTTGCTATTAGTTTCAAGCCATATTTGGGAAAGATTTCCTGTAAAAATACACATAAGATGGCCTAGAAGGGAGTTTAATTTTAATGTCTTCATCCAGGCCAGCTAATATGAACCTTGTTTGATCGTTTTGGTCAACCTGTAAGTGAATGGACAGTTCAATAGCTTAACTACCTGACAGTTCTCTAACAAGAGACTGTCCCACTGAGCATCAAGCAGTTCCTTCATTCCACATTCATTTATAAAGTGAAAATGATCAGTTATTTGAAACAGTTGTTTAAAAAGGTATTAGACAAATATAAAGTTAGACATGTTAGTTGCTTATTTGCCATTGCACTTAACTCATGATTTTAAGAATCCCCTCTTTACTGTATAGTAAGAGATCCATCTGCCATACAAGTTCCACCTGGAGGCAAAGACTGAGGCAGTGACCAATCCAAGCTTAGGCTGGCATTTCACTCTGAAGGAGTTGCTTATTCTCAGTTTTCACATTTCTTGTCATCTACACCTTGACATTAGATACCCTTTTAAAAAAAAGGGTTCTGGAGCTACATTTACATTGTACCATAGTCAGCTGCAGCCTAACTGTGCAAGAGAAATACAGGCCTATACCAAGTGTTAAATTGCACCATTAGATTCGACACCCCCCTTTGCTCCAGTTATGATGCATTGGTATTAGTTATACTTCCCTTGTCTTGTTGCTGAGAAATCATATGCTCACTGATATTCTGGAACAATTAGTTCTGGTAAAAAAAAAAAAAAGATACTTGCCGATTTCAGTTGGATTCCCTTTCTGATCTGTCCCATTAGATCATTTTCACGTAAAATAGTTGAGGTCTTTTTAGTCTCTACTGTATGCAGCTGTGATCCTCTCAGATTAAAAGTCCATTTATGACGATCCACCAATGATGGCCTTTTAGAAGGCGATAGAGGAGGTGGCATTGGAGGTGCTGGTGCAATGACAACTGAAGGGACATTCCATGGAGGTGACCATGCTTTTGATGTAGAAGGAGGTACTAGTAGAGTTGTTTTGAGTCCATCATCTGCTCTTATAACTGTGGAGTTTAGTTCAATACTAGGCCTGGTGGTTGAATTTAGCGCTGAAGAGAACATAGAATGAAGTGGAGCATGAGAACTGGATCTTGAAGATGTGGTTATGGAAAAATGAAGTTAAATCCAAGAGCCTATCAGTCTCACTTTCTATCCAATCAACCTCAGCAGTTACCCTTGGTTTGATCATTTTAAGCTTGAAATCTTCAAGAAGCAGAATTGAAAAAGGTACTTATACCATATTTCATGGGATGGCAGCCGGGGGGGGAAGGGGGGCAGGCCACAGATAAGACATTATACAGCCCCTAGTAAGAGAGTGTCAGATATCTAGGTATTAATATACTCTTAAAAATAGCTAGCCTGCTAAGTATTCCCAAAACAAAACCTCAAGCTGTGAGCATCCCTGATGATTTTTAGGAAAGCTCAAATCCAAATTTTGAGGCTTGATTTGCCCTTACCCTCTAAACATTATCAATATGCATCCAAAAAAATTTGATATTCATATGGAAGGAACTTTGTTACCTCAGACTTATACCATCTCTGAAGTCATTACATTGTTTTAGTTGCTTTTGCAACTAAGTAAGCTTGTAGTCTACTTCACACCAGCATATTATTGTAATGAGGTGCATGCTCAAATTCTGGCAAAGTCATAGCTTACGTAAGCTGTATATAAATTTCATGTGCACTAATCAATTAGTACCTCTCATCTGAACCTCTTTCCGTACAGCTTCTATTCCTCCTTTCTTTTCAATTGTTTTAAAGATCTTTTCAGAGGTTCTCTTGTTTTTTAGATGATCCTCTGTTACACCAGCCTGAATAAATAGCTTCTTCAGATCTGAATCCAGGATAGTCTACAAGATGATCAGTAAGAGTCACATTTAGTTCTTTGTCACATGATTAGCTCACCTCAGGTGATTTTTCCACTCATTGACCTTAATGAGTGTAAGACCAATATATCTGTTTCCCTTCCTGAGGCTGGATGGGAAGGAGTATAGGGAGAGGATTTCAGCAACACTACTGGAGACAGGCCATTACTTTCCAGAAAGTTGCTTAAAGTTTAAGCCAATGAGCAAAGAAAGTTGGGGACCTACCTGGTTTAAAAAAAAAAAAAAAAAAAAAAAAAAACCAACACACACACACACACACACCATACACCACACCTGACTTCTCAAACTCAGTATTCTTAATTAGCCTTCAGATTGCACTGAAGACAATATAAGTTTGTGAAAGCTTTCACTAACTCAAGTTGGTTTACATTGAACCACCTTATTTTAAGATTAATAAAAATGTGCAACTTTATGCTGAAGTGAGTATGTGGGAGTTGCACTAGTTTAAGTGCAAGAGTGCACTAGTAAGAAGTTCAAGTGATTATGCAGTGTTGTAGACACATAATAAAAACAATGTACGAGATCTTTTTGAAGCAAAATTAGTTCATATTAGTAATCTACCATTTTCTTCTTTAAGAAAGGAGCTTTTAACTTAACTCTCATCTACCCATTTCTAACAGGATTGGCTTCCTTTAATTTCATTAATCCATTTTGGCAACTCTTTAGCAAGACAGAAGTGTCCTTCCATTTAATCTTTCCCACCCCATTCCTTACAGGTGTGGAGAAAAGTTTCATGCAAGGTTTAACCCAAGGAATGCCAATTGGCAATCCAATGTGATTTTTAGCTCATGATCACAATACTGAAGTATTAGAGTTAACATCTGTTAACTCTAGATACTGAAATTGTTCTACATAAGCAGCAGCATGATCAGTTAAATTTGATAGCGGTATTAGTTAGCTAAGACAGTAAATACTTACAGCAAATCCAGTTTGGGGATTCCATCCCACATGGCCCAAGTGCCTAGTGGAAAAAAAACAACACTTTGTTCATTTGAGTACCACACACTGCAGATATAGGATTCAAGATTAGTAACAGTTGTAAGGAAGTCAGTCAAGTCACCACCATAAGCTTAATTTGAAACATAAATCAGTTTCACTCAAGTTCTAGAATGTCAAGGGTAACTGTTTTATATGAAGTGACCACAGAAACTTCATCACATGGCCCAGGCAGAGAAAATATGAAGTGGTCAAATCATGAAGTACATATGCTGCCTCAGGAACAGTTGTAAACAGAAGTTTAGATTGTGTGTTTATATTCTCCATGGGGTCTATTATACTTTTAATAGCAATATTTGTTTGAGTCTAGCAAGCCCACTTTTAATTGCAATAAGTGGATTCATTTCAACATTATGGAGGAACTTGCAAAGTAGTGTTCACAAATGATGGCACATTATAATAATCCTAGAGAGAGCCACAGAATATTAAATCCTTCTCTGTTAATTATAGAAACAGAGAGCTTACAGTCTCTTTATTATCTCCTTTCCTCTTTAGCCATTTTTCAGAGACTGAAAAAGAAATCAAGACAGAGGTAGTTTTCTAGTAGTCCACACCCCCCCCCCCCCAATCTCTAAACAGTGTAAGAACAATTCAGATGTGTCAGGAGCTTTTGGGTCTCTAGTTGTGTGTATTTGATTAGCTGAAACTAAAATGTCCTCTTCAATCACCTGGCCTGGGGAGGGGAAGAAATGACTTACACTAGCTACTTTTTGTTCCCTTCCTTTTGCTTTCCATTTTAGAAGTCTTCTACAGCATGAAAAAAAACATGCAAAACCCTTGGACAAACAGCTTAGTCCTTCATGTACCGTGGGGTTTGCTCATTCTGGTATTCAACACTATGATAGGACAGTACTTGCACACTCTTGCAACTTTAGTGACACCATACATTCATATCATGATTGGTGTTAACACCCACAGTAACTTAGGCTTTTCTGCCTCTCAAATCAGTGAGAGATTTAACATCTATCTAGGACCTATGAAGCATAGCTCAAGGAAATATTCTTTTTTCAAGGAAACATATGTTTACTTTCTCCCCCAAATCAGGAGTGGCTCTGTAGAGAGTTCACATTAAGTCCTTCACTGGTTCACTAACAGGCTCAAGAACTCTGCTGTAACACCCCTTTATCACTTGTGAACTAGTATTTAGGGAATCTGACAAATCAGAAGTAAACATCAGAACATGTTATTTGGACTCATGATCTGAAGCCAACAAAAGTTGAAGACTAATTTATTGACCTTTAACTTAAGGTGATTATTTTCTACCAGTGGCAAGACAAGCTTGACTGAATTTGTGTTACTTCAGCTACTCCCATACCTAATATAAAAGAAGCTTCATACATGTACAAGAAGGAAAGGTTAACAAGGGTTTAAGCATGTACCCAGAAGTTAACAGCTCAGTGTTGCCTATAATATAGAGTCTTCCAGTTAACTGCCCCACTTTGTCTTCTATTGAGAAAATATCATATTAAAATTCAAGGCCAAAAGTTTAAAGAGCAACTATAAATTTTGGGTGCCCAAACTGATAAGCCATACAGGGGCCCAATTCTCAGATAGCCCACCCATTAGAAGAAGATTGTGGCCCAGGAATCCTAGATTCTATTCCACATCTGCCATAAATTCATTGAGAGTCTTTACATCTTGACTCCATGCAGCAGTTTGCCATCTATACAATGTGTACATTATTTCACAGCTCATTCATAATAGTCCTTTGATTGCCTCGTGTCTGAGGCACTCTAAGGGTCAGCTATTTTAATGAAAAGGAACCTCTGCATAAAACAGTGGAGTAGACATTGGGTGCTAGTAGTCTAGTACTTATTTATTTATCTTCTGACAGGCAGCTTAGAGTACCTGAAAAATGTGGAAAACAAGTTCCTAGTGTAACCCCCTTCCTTCACTGGGTTACTTGGGAGCAGGCAACACTCACCAGTGTGCAAGGGCGCCTAAGGTTTCTAACAATAAAGGAGATACTGAGTATCCCTGTATTGATGTAGGATAGTTGGGAATCTTCTGTCCACCCCTCTTCCTGCAGTCCCTTTATTTCTAAAGCAATTTAAAATGGGCGGTACCTCCACCTGGCTGGCCCCTGCACACGCTCAATAGTGGCTTTGGGAGCTTCCAGGATTAGACCTAGTCTAAAATTATAATAATTGAGACATAAGTCTAATTTAACAATTGCAATTATGCAAACTAAACACCCAATATACTTAAATTAGAGTCAACAACCTTTACTTAACAAAATAAAGAAACATGGCGTAACAGACTGAAATTAAACATAAGCCACAGGGGCAGCTGAATAAACCAATTAATAAAACAGTATACAGAGTAAACTTGTCTACCAGGCACTTACAGTGCCATTATTTACCCCACCTCTCGAGTGTGCACTCCCCCAGATTTCAGGCCCTGACCCCTTTCTTGCGTGGGCACGCTTGAAGATCTGCAGGAGAGAGCATTCTGTGGGTTCACTGCACCAGTTCAAGCACAGCATCAGACTGGAGATTGGCAGTCCTGGCCCTGCTCGAAGGGACTGTCTCTTGGCCTCTTCTCCATCTGTCTATCTGCTGGGCCTTCCTTACAAGCCCTCTGCAGCTCTGTGCTAAATCACAACTTCAGCAGGCTCCCAGCAGCAGCTTTAGGACTCCAGCAGGTCAGAGGCAATAGCAGCTTTGGGACCTTGTCAACAGGCAGCAGCAGCAGCTTTGAGACCCAGCCAGCCGCTTCCAGCCTGGGTTGCCTCCATCCCAGCACCAAAAATGGAGTCTCCCGCCTGCCTTTCTCTCACTACTGAAAGGGGAAGAGTCTCTCTCTTTTCCCCCAAAGCATCATGGGAGTTGCAGTCCCCAGGCTCTTCTCAGCTGTAATTAAGTTTGTAGGCCCCTAAAGTACAGGGTCCCTACACTAGTCCTTCCCTAGGCTACATAAGGCCCTAGAACATGTTCAGTACTGAATAAGGAAAGCAATTCTGGATCTTTAGGAACAGTGAACACAACGTTGAAAAACTAGTTAGATTTGTTGACAAACATTTTGATACCCAAACAGTTTGCAAGCTATACATATTTTTGTTGCACTGAATACTACAGAGACCAACATAAGCCAACTTAGTATTTCATTCACAAATAAATCTTTTCTTACTTACTTGAAGTTACTTGGATAACTAATGTCATTTTTATTTATTTTGTTTCTTTTGGGTTTTCCTTTCCATTTAATCCTGTCTTTTGTTGTTTGAGAAATATAAAAAGGAGATGGTGAAATTCCAGCATCAGGAGAATTTAGATTTGTCTGAGGCACAAGTAATGGTGAAGACATTTCAAACACAGGCACTGAAACAGTGAAGCAGCATTAGTGAATGTGTTTGTATAGAATAAGTATTTGCCTATTGTAACTTTGAGAGATTGTTAGTTAATTTTAACAAACCCTGCTAAATCTGGTTAAGGAAGAATTATCTCTAGCACACTGAGAGCTTATTACCCTGTTCAGGTTTTTACATAAATATAATATTCTTATTAAAAGAATGACTATTCAACAACAAAGACTGCTAGTAGTTCTTAAGCATGTTTCTCCCTAGAACACGCATACACACAAAAAGAATCTTAACTATAATCTCAGTAACTAAAGCTAGTCTCAAAAACAAAACAGAAAAAAAAAGTCTATTTCCCTAGTGTAATATCTCATAGTTAAGAATACTTACTGATCCATTAGCTTATAATATTTTTAATTACCAGAAAAAAAACAACATTTCTTAAAAATACCACAGCTACAAAATCAAATCCATACCCACAATCTCTAAAACCCTTGGTCTTCTAATCTTTTATTACTTACCTATATTACTAATGAATGTCAGTGCCCAGTTTTCATTATATAGAAAAATCTAAACAAGATAATCCGTCAATTTCCTGTTTTAACCAATCTATGTCCATTGCTAATGTATGCCCTGATCTTGCAATCACTTACACATGTACGTAACTTTCAGCTTGTGAACAGTTCATTGAAGTCAAAGGGATTGCTCACACACTTAAAACTGAACACCTGGATAAGTGTTTGCAGGATTGAAGCCTTAGTGTTCCCCACACTGGCACGAAGAGTAAAATTCAGCTGTGAAAAGAGGTTAAGTAATATGTACAGTTGATGCAAACTATGCATGTATGGGCGGTCTCCATTTTGAGAATCAGTAAATTAGTGTGGCATAAAATATTAAGTGCATGGACCAAATAGTTATCTGGGACTTATGACTTAATAACCAGTATACTCTGACTTTCAATCATACTTTTAGAACCAAATCTAAAAGTACTACAGCATTCTACTGAAAGGATCTATGCTTAACTTTACTCATATAAATAGGCCTATTGACATGCATAAACATTTATAGAAATGTGCTGGATATCACACATATCTCCAGGCATGGAGATGTTAGATAGTGGCAGATACCTTGGGCATGCCAAGGCTCACCTCATGATATATGAACTGGTTCAGTTTGCAAGAAGTGTTTGAAGCTTCATCTCAGTTACATATGGAGCACTTATTTGACTTCTTAGCTATTATTATTTATTTTACAGTGGGTCATTTTCATGTACATGCACATTAGCACAATAACATTCAAAAAGCATCCTGAACAATCCAAACAAAGGCCCAGTCCTACAAACTTACGTACAAGAGTAATTTAACACACAAGAGTAATCCTAATTAAATCAATGGAAGGATACACATATGCATAAATGTTTGGAAGATCAGAGCCCAAATGTTAAAAAAGGCCACTGATCTTCTCATCCTCAGTTGATGGGTGCCCAACTTGAGAAAGCTTGTGCCTGATTATCATAGGTACTGACAACCTGTAGCTTTTTTTTACTTCAATATATAAATATGTCTAATCACATATACATTTTTATATGGCTGAGTGGCCCACAGGAAGCATTTATGACAGCTCAGAGGTCAAAGACAAGATCTAAACTGTGTAAGTACTCAGATAAGTAGTTTAGTAAATAATTAAAACAATAGAGAGGAAAAGACCTGTTTATTTGCATAGGAGGAATATAATAAAAAAAGTCCCTGATGCTACAAAATCTTACACACAGCATTAACTTTAAGCATGAGAGCAAGTTTCTTGTGCTAATACATTACAAAAAATCCAGCATCTTGACTTACAACATCTCATACAAAAAGCCATTGAATGTAATGGACAATGTGGATCTTTTTGTTTTAACCCTTTTTGATGCCCCTATAGCAGTGTGTATATACTATGTACCTAATCAGGGGAAGAAAAAGTTACTGAGCTTCTCTGGAAAAGAAGGGAAAAATTGTTACACTGCAAAGAGTGTGGGAACTGTCAATCAGACTGAGAGGCACACAGCTGGGCCGCATTAGGAAATAAGGCCTTATAAAAGAAAGTGGTTAAGCCTTCTAACAGTTTTTGGGCTTTAGCCAGGGTTAATTCTATTTGTTGAAAGCATTTTTATTTAGAACATTTATAGTTGATTGTTGTAACAGGTAAGAAACTCTGTATTTGCTCTACATTAGTAACTTAGTATATTTGTTTTGTATTAATTTCTTCATACCAACTAGTGTAGATACCTATTTTAAATTTAGCAATTGAGGTTTATTGTTTTGAAAGAACCCTGAATTTGGTTAGATATGCTCTGTTCTCCCCACTCTTCCACCTCCCAATAAGCTTGTTGGGATGCGATAAGCCTCAGTATGTTAGGGTTTGTCAGGTATATAAAAAAGATCAGGGGGTCTTGTTTCTAAATCTAGATAGAAAAATATGTCTTCAAACAGCACTTCAGAATTATTTAGAAAGAACAGTGTTGTATTTTATGTATGAGAATCCAAGTGGTACACAGCAAACTCCACTCCATAAATGTCTGTTTCAGTGCTGTTGTTTATGTATAACTTATGAAGTGCTATAGCCTAAAACAAAACCTCAAAATGTATGCCATACATAATTTAGTTTAAAGTAGTCTAATGCATCACTCTTTCCAGTATCTAGTAATCATGTATACAAAATTATGAAGCATGCATATTGTTTCCAAAGACCACACTTTTTATCTTCATGCTTTAACTGTTTTCTTTAATGGTAAGTTGTTGCTCTGGTCTCTTGATGCTTGCTCTTGAAAATGATTAAGTTGTTTATGGAAGTCTTGTGCAATGGCTTGTATGTTACACTACATTCTCACAGTACTCAGAGTAATGCTACACGTGTTCCTCTTTAGCACAGATGCTATGGTTCCTGTTAAGACTGAGGCTTCTATTAGTCTTCTGGATTGTCAGTAAGAGAGGGAGAGATTCTATCAAGCCAACCTAGCAATACACAGACTAATATTGTAAGCTTCCCCTGCCACAAAATAATCTCATGCTAATCAATTTGGTAAGAGCAAAAAATTATTTTTGTATTCTCCCATGTACTACATTAATAGTTAACACATTATCCCATGTTTATGTTCTGTAAATCATGTATAATTCCTTAACTCTACTACTGATATAAACTGTATAGTGATACATATACATGAAAAAAGCTTTAAAAGTTTATTCTTAGAATTTGCTCTCTTAATGATAGAGTGGATATTTAGTTTTTGCAACATTGCTGTGAAATAAACACATATAGACTAATCTTCCAGATGGGGAAACTGAGGCAGAGAAGTGAGTTTATCCACAGCCAAAGAGACTCTTTATCTAAACCCAGATGAAAATGCAGGATTTCTGGACCAATTCTAGTGTACAAACAATTGCACCACACTTAGACGATTATTATTATAATTTAATCCTTCATGTTTTTTTAGCCTCAGCAATGTTTGTGACTAATTAAAATAGTTAAGCACACTGCCTTGGGATGTGAAAAATCCTGTATTAAGTTTGAAAATATCAATACTAGGCTAGCTTGTTTTGAGGTCAGACAATACAAAACTGAATGAGAGGAGAATTATTTAGATACGTTGAACCCAAATACATTAACTGTATGCAAAACACTGAGTAAAGGCATCTCAAGAATGATAAGATGTACTTCTGACAGAGTCAATCTCCTGACACTGGAGAAATGAGTAACTTTGACTCACAAATAGACACTGTCTGGTCAGCATGCCTAAAATTGACCTTGCTTGACACTATTAAGAGTTATTCATGTAGTAGCTCATAAAGGGGAAAAAATTGTTCAATTCAAAAGAATCTGAGAAACACATGACTGTCAGATAAGGTACACTTCCTAGTTCTTTACTATATCTGACAGTAAATCAGAGTCTGGGATTTGGGGATTAATTTTGTTTATTTCTGAGCAGCAACATCTGGATTTTTTTCCCCAAAATAATACATGAATCTGTACATCCATATGGGATTACTGTCAAGGAAGGTCAGTTTTTGGGTCTACCATCCTTGACAGTCTCCATGGAAATTCTGCTTCTCCACAGTTGATAAACTATTAAAATATCTCCCTCATTTGGATTATATTAACGTCTACACATCCCAGTGCTGATAGACAGTCGTGTGTGATGGGCACCAACGTATGTCAAGTATAGCTTCTAGCTACTGTAAGGGTTATATTCTGCTTGTCAGCCCATGAAAACCGTTGACCCCACTCGAGGCTGAATATATACTATCAAAAAGATTTAAGATGAGTTGGACTCAAGATTGATTTAATGCAGAATTTTCTTTTTATGTTAACCTGAGAAGTTTTTATGGAGTGGGGTCATAATCTTAAATCAGTAGTGGTAAAATGATATGGCATTTATGGTAAACTTGCAGAAGTCTCACTTTTGACTCCTTCATGAAGGACTGATCGTATACTTAATGTGTGGTAACATGATGTGGATATTATAATGAGAAATTCAGAGCAAGTCTAACAGGCAGCAGAGTACATCTTAAAGCTAGCTTTCACTTGGGAATATTAGCAAAATAGATGTATGGCTAAACTTGAATACGTGAAATGCATATTTTGTTAAACGGACCTAAAATACACAGTATAAGAACAATGGTCAGTTTTCCAATAGTTTTTATTTCACAGATGGAGAGTTAAACCTAAAACAAAGGTTAGAGAAACTACTCATTTTTTATGAGGATGGAATCCCAACAGATTGATTTAAGAAATGTCTTGTATCCTTGGAGGAGAAATGTCAAACTCTGTGCTCCTTCAAGTGAAGGAAGTTTCATTAATCTGTTTACATATCACAAAGCTGACAGATTTTAACAGTGAATAAAAGATACCAAGATGGCCTTTACTTTAATATATCTTTGCAAAGCTATGTTAAATTTACTTAGCTTACACGTCTGACAGTTAGCAAAATCTTTAATTATGAACAGTCTTCCTGGGATGTGACAATCAAGAGCCCAGCCCTGCTCCAAAAGTAGTAAATGATGATGCTCTTATTGACTTTAAGGGCCGTAAGATCAAATCCCTTATAATATGCTTTGCGCTTGGTGAAGTAAAGTACAATTCACATAATCTATTGAGCCCAATCCTGCAAGATTGAGTGTCCTTTGTGAAATGATGAGCAACCCTACTTATACTGCTGAAGTCATGGAAGTTCAAGGGTCTCAGCACCTCACAGGATCAGGCCTTTATTTTGGACAGTATATATCAGTTATATTCTCAGAAAGATGTTGGACAATGTTTGGTATGTTTCCTTAAATTTGCCCAGATCTGATAAAATGTCCAATTGCTCTATAACATGATGTATGTGCAGTCTTTTTTTCAGGGTTAATTTTTCCTCCGTTCCTTTTGACAGTCTTCTGCGTTTCTGAAAGTGGGGTAAGAAGTGCTTGTCATACTGATTACATGGCTATTGGTGTGGATCTGAAATTTTCTTCACACTTTCTACCTCTATTTTATTCCTCAATTCTGCATTGATCTGTCTGCATACTTTACTGTAGTGAGGAAATCTGCTATTCTGGTAGTTTGGAGCAGGGATATCTGGGTTTGTTCTTTCCAGTTATTGAATGTTGTCATTGTTGAGCTCCAATTTTTTAGCATTTTTCTATTTTGGATGGGGTTGTTCTTTTCACTGGTTGGAAGTCGTGTTGAGTCCCAGGAATGACATTAAATGAAAACATAATCCACTGTTTAGTTTTTATTCTTTGAGTCTCCAGTGTGTTCTGTACAGGGAAAATATATTGCTTTGGTTGTGATGTCACCAGAAGTCCAGTTGTTGCTTCTATGTTGATTATGTGGGTAACTGACACAGTTCTGCTCTGCACACACATTGCTGGACCTCATATGCACATGAATTAGCAGAGCTGTAAATAAAGGGAGTGGCAAAAATCTTATACATAACGTTATTCTCAGTATTGATATTAGGAACATTGGAGGTGACTGGGTCAGGGTAAATTACTGTATATTGGGTTTAGATTTCCTGAGTGACTGTATAGACCTAATTTACACTGGGAGTAGGGGCATGTTTATTATTTTATTTCAGTGGGGTCTGTCCATGAAGATGACACAGTGGCTTCCCAAATGTTGCAAGACAATGGAGCAGGCTGTTGCTTTCAAAGCTCCTGTCTCCAGCCAGTGGCAAATGTTGTTTTGCTAAAGGTAGGCATTAATAAATCAAAGGTCTACAAACTGTTTAAAAAGTGGTTTGATTACTGTAAAGGGCAGAGTTGCCAGGAGCTGTCAGTGAGCTCTGACAGGGAGACAAGCTGACACAGCTCTGCAGAACAGGCTTACCAGTGTCCCCAAGTAAAAGATGGTTACATGGTTGGTAAGCTAGCCATGCAAACAGTCTGTTACTGTTCTTAAAATACGGCTTTTCTGAAATGCTTCTGCAGTAAATAAATTGGCATTCATGAGGCTGTTTGGTCACTGATTGCCACTGTTACTGTCCCAGAAGGAACAGAATTGCAGGGTTTGGACAGAAATGAGACCTGAGGTAAATTACAGTTGAGATATAGGGTATTGTGACCAAGGGCCCTACAAGAGGTGGTGGCTAGCAGGCTGAGACCTAGAGAGGGTGTGCTCAAACTGAGAGATCAGAAGTGCATTTAGGCTGGTAGCTGACACAGGGTTTCTGTGCAGGTTTGGTCCCAATTGGTATAATAGTAGAATGAGTAGGAGTACACTTTTAAAGGACTTAGTAGTAGTCTTTGGTGGGTTGAGTGCTTTATTCATGGTATAAAGGCCCACAAGGCTTGCTTGCAGTACTTTTCTAATTCTGAACAGCCCTATGCCTCTTGTAAAGCCCAAGTATGTATAGTTTAGGATGGATTTGACTTCCATGTCTTAAGCATTTGTTTATTCTGGTGACCTTTTGCATTTTCTTTGAAATCCTGTGACATCTTTTTTTTTTTTGTCCCCCAGAAAACTATGAGCAATGTAATTGTTTAGTGCAAGTCCCAGGTTTGGGACTGGTTCCAATACAGTAGGTTAGCCATTGTTGAATGCATTGAAAAAAGTTAGTTGGCTTTCCTTTCTTGATTTAACCCCTGTATTCGGATGTTTATTTCTATCTTCTATCTGATAAATTAGTATATGGATTTCATGTCAGGTTTCTCCACCAATTCTATTTTGTAGTAATTTTAAGACTTATTACTAAATGATCCTTTGGGAGGGAGGGAGGGGGAAAAAACTATGAAGCAGGCGAATACTACACTCTGAGTATCTGTAGGGTAAAGATGTGTTTGCATCTTCAAAAGGAATCCAGTCTGACTTTCATGGGCTACATTGTTGATTAAGCCAGTGGTTCTCAGCCTTTCCAGACTATTGTATCCCTTTCTGTAATCTGATTTGTCTTGAGTACCCCCAAGTTTCACCTAAATTAAAATCGACTTGCTTACAAAATCAGACATAAAAATACAAAGAAGTGTCAGTGCACAATTACTGAAAAATGGCTTACTTTCTCAGTTTTACCATATAATTATAAAAGAAACATTGGAATATAAATATTGTACTTGCATTTCAGTGTAGTATATAGAGCAATATAAACAAGTCTTTGTCTGTATGAAATTTTCGTTTGTATTGACTTCACAGGTGCTGTTTACATAGCTTGTTGTAAAACTAGGCAAATATCTAGATAAATTGATGTACCCCCCAGAAGATCTTTGTGTAACCCCAGGAGTACACATCCCCCTGGTTGAGAACCAGTGGATTAAGCCATGTATTTTAATAGATACAAAAGAATTTGCAGTTACTTCAGTTAACATAGATGTCTGTTAGTGTGGGTTGAGGGCACCTGCTTTTGAGTGTGACTACTTCACAGAAGTGTTTGAGTTGATTAAAAAAGGGCTTCCTAAATGTAGTCATTGCAGTTTCAGCATCTTGTTTGGTATGATGTCTGGGCCACGTGATTTCAAGTTTGAGGAAAGTGGTGGCCTCTTGTGGGGAAAACATGCAATACCTTGAAAAACTGCAGCCGGCATATGCAAAAGTTTTCCTAACAAGCTCTGGGTCATGAATAGCTCCAATAAAGGGGACTTTAATACCCAACGAAGGGGAAATGGCTGTCAGTTCTCCAGTTAATGAAGAATACCCATTGTCCTCAAATTTTCAATGACTTAAAAAATTCAGGCATATAAACTTGAACTTCTCCGTGATCTGTTAAACTTCTAACCTTATCTCAGGCCTTACTCATCGCTGCGCATCACTGAGCACTAAATGGTTATCAACAGTGAAGTGAAACATGCAGTATTTCATTGCTAGCGGGAACAGGACCATTTTAACAGCTTCTCTAAAGAAACTGGCACATGTCTCATCTGATCTACATTAATTGGGTTTAGCTTAACTATGTAAACCCTAATGTGGCACTAGTTAAGAATTCAACATGATGACCAGCCATTTTTTATAGAACAGAAAATTCTCAACCTTGTATTGAATGTACATGACACTGAAATAACACGCTAAGTACTCTAATGCATCTTATGCTATTTCTTGATATTGATTTTAGTAAAATGTGAAACTTATGAAGTGAAAAGAGCTTGAAGTGTATTGACTTTTTCCAGAACCTGATTACATTAGAGTTTTAGTAGCGACCTTTATACTTTTTATCTATGCATAAAGGACTTCACAGAACTCTCATGTTCAGATGTGATCTGACTATGCTAATCCCTTAATCTTTGAGCTGTTTTAAACTACTATGGAATCTACACTTGGAGGTCCAGATTGATTCGGTCCTGAACTTCCTCAACTCGAATGGACTTCAGGAAAAGAGATGGTTTAGTTACTCTTAGTACTGGATCCTATGAGCTGGATTTTGATGTCTTAAAGTACTATAAATCAGAATGACCTCCACTAAAGTTAAGGGCAAGTGTAAATGGTGTGAGACTAATCAAGTCCAATGTAGTGAACAATTTTATGAAGAAGACCTCAATAAGCTAGGTGCAACTGGGAGATGCTGAGCTTCTGGACTTAGACTGAGCCTTGAAAGTGAAGTATGAAAACCCCTCCAGTCCACTTCCGTCACCAAATAGTGTTTCTCGAGATACACAATCACACATCAGCTGTTAATGATGGACCTCCCATAAACATTACTGTTCATGAGCAGAAAAGTACTTAATACTTAGTCTAATACAAAAGATCCTTGCTGATCCCTGGAAGTACTTTCAGCAGCCAGTACAGAAAGCTGGCAAGGCTTAGGGATGCAGAACAAGTCACTTATTGAATAGACTGTGTCAATCTGTTCTGCCAACGGGAATCTAGAAAAGGCCCCAGTTCCTCCTGAGAAGGTAGGATTGAGGAAAGGAAGAGAGCTTTATTACATCAGGATCCCCAATAAATTAACTGCTAACTATAAGTAACTTTATTCTGTTACAGTTCAAAAGGTTCTGTTTGTTTATGTGGTGAGATCCCTTGAAGGACATGGACAAGGAAAAAAGAGAGGCAAAAATCCCATTGTCATAATAAAATTTAAGACAATAGATTTAATGGCTAGACAAAGGCTAATTTGAAGTGTAAGCTATTTAGGGACAAGGACTGACTTTCTGTGCCATGCCCAGTACAATGTGACTCTAAGGCTTTTGGGCAATACTGTTAAACCAAGTCTAAAAAGGCCAAATTAAAAGTAGGCACAAGCTAAAATATAATAATGTAGTTATTTATTCTTGCTTTTATTTACTCATCTTAAATAGTCTGCTTACTTTAATTGATACAACTTTCAAGTTGTGTATTAACTTGGTTGGCTAGACTAGCTATCTCATTATTGTAATAATTGGAACCCTTATTTTTTCCCAGTGTTTGTTTAAACCCAACTGATCCATCTAATTTTAAATTAAATTTTAAACTCTTAGGGGCAGGGAATACATTGTTGTGTCTGCTCAGCATCTAGCACAATGCAGCCCTAATCCTGGTGAAGACCTCAGGTGGTGGCTGTAATACAAACTAAGGAGATAAGTATTTCACATTTATTGAAATTTATTAAGTATTTGTAACCAAACATGGCCCTGGACTCTGAACATGGCGGCAGGGGGAGAATAATCCCAATCTTGGTCCAATAGCCTCGCCACTAACATCCAACAGTTGTCCTCTCCATGCACATATATAGAAATTATTGTTGTCAATTGGATTAAACTGTTGTGGGTCAGGTATAAATGTAGTCCTTCATTTAAGATAGCTGTGAGAGATGGGTAAGCAGCTCCCCATCTAAAACAATGGCATATGGGCATCTGCCCAGGAATTTGAATTATGTGGGTGGAAGGTTTTTGCTGAAGAACATTTGGGTAAGAGAGGGTGTGAGGGGAAGCAGACAGTAACAGAAGTGCTGATGATGTGGTCTTGCCAAAGGTTTTCTTGGGTAGAGTGCTGGATGGAAAGGCAGACTTTGAACTGTGAGCAAAGAAACAGTTTCTTCCTGTTTGATTACTATTGTGTTCAGGAAAAGGAGCCTATGTATAGTCTTCTAAATAAATAAAAATGGATTTTAAAAAAAACTATCTGGTTCTACAATTAAGTTCTTCTCCAAACTGGAACAATCAGCAACACCCTGAATTTGTCTAACCACTCAGGTCAAAGGTGTAGCAGTACGATGAAAACAAGGGGAAGCTAAATGGTTGATTATACTGACCCAAACTACTAGGACATCTTATTCAAAGAGCAAGTCTGCTCAATGGTCTGTGGGAATGTTGATGGGATGGGAACTGAGTTACTGCAGGGAATTCCTTTTTGGGTGTTGGCTGGTGAGTCTTGCCCGCATGCTCGGGGTTTAGCTGATCGCCATATTTGGGGTCGGGAAGGAATTTTCCTCCGGGGCGGATTGGCAGAGGCCCCGGAGGTTTTTCGCCTTCCTCCGCAGCGTGGGGCATGGGTCGCTTGCTGATGGATTCCCTGCAGTTTGAGGTCTTCAAATTTCACTTTTGAGGATTTCAATAACTCAGTCATGGGTTCGGGGTTGTTATAAATGTGTATGGGTAGGGTTTTGTGGCCTGCCTTGTGCAGGAGGTCAGACTAGATGATCATATTGGTCCCTTCTGACCTATGAGTCTATGAGCACCAAAAATAGTGCTGGAAATTGATAGGATTCAGAAAAGTCCTATAAATGAGACCCAGCCTAAGAAAATGCCCTCTCCCTGGCCCAATCCACATGGAAAACTTAGTCGTCTGACCAAGATGTTTGCTGCTAACTAGCAAGACCTAATACAAAAGATTGTGGTTCTATCCACCCAGTTCTCTCAAATTCCAATGCAGTGTTTTCTCCCTTTGATTGATTGTATTGTCCCTATCATTGCAAATATACATACATTTGCACTGTTGTGCCATACTATTTGTTTCCTACTCCATTCTCATGGTGTTCCTCCCTTCCATATCAACTCCTTAAGAGAGATTTTAGTTCTCCCTCCTTATTACCATATTAAACATTGTTGCCTCAAGTGATTTGCTCTGTTTCTAACATTCTCCACTTAATTCACTTGACAATTTAAATACCCTTTATTGCATTTAAATACCTCTCCTATCAGAAATTAATACCAGTACAACTGTTTTTTAATTAGAAACAAAAGTAGCCTATTGTCTTGGTGAATCAGCTGCCCTGATTAGAGGCCATCACAAGAAGTCTGACAATTCTGACAAAGTTCTATACTGAGTTAAAAATAATACTCTTTGCTCTTCGTTGTCATTTGATCCTTATTCCTGGGAGCTGCTGAACATCTTTAATAACTTGGAGATTCCCACCACCTTGCAGGACTGGGCTTTTTGGGGGGGAGGACCTCATTGGGATTGTGTCTGTTAGGAAATTAAATCCTATTAAAATATGACCTGGGGGAGGAAGAGGTGTCATATGAATCTACATATTGTTGAACAGGCTTTGAGGTCAGTGTTCTGTGAAGCTGTTCGTCCCATCAGTTGAAGGAGAAGGAGAAGCAGAAGGAGGTTTGGGACTAAGGGCTGGACTTGTAAACTTCATCTAGTTATCGTGTTGAGTACCACTTAGTTGGGTGCTCCGGTAAAGTCTTAATTAGATATTGGTAACTGCCATTCACTATCACTAGGATACCTAGGTTCCACAGGGGATACTCCAAATAAACAAACATCCCAGTTAGTTCCTGCTCCTGCAAAGTGCTTAGTGTCTCCTTTACTACAATAAAGGGACGTTTAGGTGCTGAGCACCTTGTAGGATGCTCTGTCCTCTTCAGAATCCTCCCTACGTGCATTCCATTTAACTGAAGTGTACTGCACTATACCACTAGCTTCTTTCATATCCATGTATGCTTTGTCTCCTGATCTTGGTGTGAAATAGAAAAAAATCCATGTAAAATCAAATATTCATTTATATTTGAGCTGTGCACAGCCTTTATTTAGGCTTTTTAGCTGGGTAGGGGAGGATATAGTCAGTGTGTCTGGTGGTGGTTTCTTAAATATATTGGATTAGCAAAGGCACGATTTCCAAATGTTACTAGCAAACTTCAGATGTCCTCTTTCTTTGATCATAGTAGTAGATAATATAAATGCCAGACATTTGTGGGTTGTATCCTCCATGAGATGGCACTAGAAGATGGAACACTTTGCCTCTTGGCTTTGGTGATGGCAAAAGATTTGCTGACAGCAAAAGAATGGTGAGACTCAGACTCAAGACTCTTCTGCCTGTTCTGTCCAACCTCGACATTCTCTGCCCTAGTCCTGTCTCTACCCTTGGGTTTCTTTGTCCAGTCTCACTCCTCATCTAGCCAATCTCTGCTCCCCAGGCTTCTCGTCCCAGTCTCCTTACCTAGCAAGTCAGTCTTGCCCTCCAACTCTTACTCCCATCTTACTCATCCAGTCGTTGGCTGTCCTCACCCCACTCCGCTTCTGGTCTCCTTACCCCGCCAGTCTCTCCCTGCTCCTTATCCACTCTGTCTCCCTATCACTCTACTAGCTTCCAGTTCATTCCCTACCTGACTCCCAGTTCCAGTTTTTCTCCCTCTTCCCCCCCCTCCCTCCCAAGCCAGACTTAAATCTGTCTCCCTGCCTCAACCTCCTTGCACCAGTCAGCTCCTCCCTGCCCTCTTCCTACTTCACCAGATGCCTTCTGAACTGGAGTCAGGCAGTTTCCTCCTCCGTGTTGTCTGGATGTTAGCAGGGGGCCATTGATCACACATGAGAAGCAGGCTCCCTGCTTTCAGTTCTGATGCCCATCTTGGCACCATGATGGGGAAATCTGGTATCGCCCCGTAGGACCTTTGCTGGAGGAAACATGTTCAAATGATCTGTGGGGATGGTTCATGTGCAGTCCTCTCACAAGTCAGGCATGACTGTGCTCCGCATGCACAGAATCTTGGGACACTTGAGCTGCCAAAATCTCTGCTGAGCATGCGCGAACTGTTATTTTTCAAAGGCTTATCACGTGGCAAAATTTGGGTAGATTTACACAGAAACAGCAAAAGTCATACCCCTGATGCAAAGGCCACCTCCTGCCTAATGTGAAATCCCTGCTCTGAAGAATAGAGACCCTAGTGTGATTGAAAGTAAAGGTACCCAGAATTCAACATTGCAAACCTTATTTTCCCTAGCTTTGTTCTTGGAAGTAGCTGAAGTTTTTGGCTGAAATGTTTTTTAAAAATGCAGACTCCGGCAAAGTTATAAGCAACTGAAAGTAGGGTCTATAATGGGAAATGTCATGCAACCCTAATAGGTGCGAGTACTAGCCTTGCCTATCATGCGAAACCATGTCCCCACTTCCAAAAAATATAATAGATTGTAGAAACAGTCAAGCTTGGATTTACATATCTGAAACGAGCTTTTATAATACAACTGCTCCTTAATTTACTGCACAGCACTAGAGGGCAGCTCTCTAAGGTAGTTTGAGCTTTTGATATTGAATTGTTTGGAATCAGATCTTGAAAGAAAACTAACGATCCTGTGCAAACATGGATGATTTGAGTTTATTTGATCTATTGTTCACACTATACAGGCAGAAGATGGCAAATGCATTATAGCAAAGCAAGAGGCTAAGGGTCAGACTATCCATTGCCTTGCACTTTACATGTTCTGTAATACACCTGTACAGCTATGATAGCAGAAAAGAATGGTAGTGTTAGACTCACTCTACTCAGATGTAAATTATTTCATAAGGTGCAGGACAGTGGAGAATAAGGTTCTACAGGACCAAATTCCACCCTAACTTACACCCTACGGAGCCCTAATTAAATCAATGGAGTTACATAGGGTAAATTAGGGCTGCCTTTGGCTATTTATGTTGAAACCGAACCAGTGAAGTCTCTAAGGGCTGGAGAGCATAGCAGCTCTTGCAAAATTCATGTCATGGTTTATCTGGCTATTGTATTACTTGCATTTTACCATAATATACTAATTACAGTTGATTTTCACCCCCCATTAGTAAGCACTATATAATGCTTTGTCTGCAAACATCAACCTATGCATCTTGAGACATCTGTGACATATCCTCACTCAGTGCATGGGTAGAATGACTTGGCCAGGGTGATGTAGTGGCTTTGTAAGGACATAAGAAGGGCTATATTGGATCAGACCAATGGCCTATCTGGCCCAATATCCTATCTTCCAAAAGTGGCCAGTGCTAGAGGCTTCAGTAGGAATGAACAGAACAGGGCAGCTACTGAGTGATCCATCCCGTTACCTAGTTCAGCATCTGTCAGTCTGAAATTTAGGGATACCCAGAGCATAGGATTGCACCCCTGATCATCTTGGCTACTTGCCTCCATGAGCTTATCTAATTCCTTTTTGAACCCATTTATACTTTTGGCCTTCACAACATCCCCTGGCAACAAGTTCAATAGGCTGACTATGCATTGTTTGAAGATGTACTTCATTAGGTTTGTTTTGAACCTGCTGCTTATTAATTTAATTGGGTGGCCTCTTTTTCTTATATGAAGGGATAAATAACACTTCTTTATTCACTTTCTCCACAACAATTAGTTTTTTGTAGACCTCTATCTTATCCCCCTTAGTTGTCTCTTTTCTAAGATGAACAGTCCTATTCTCTTTTGAATCTCTTCTCAAATAGAAGATGTTCCATACTCTAACCATTTTTGTTGCCCTTCTCTGTAACTTTTCCATTCTAATTTCTCTTTTTGAGATAAAACAACGTGAATCACACACTGTATTCAAGGGGTGGGCATATTTTTTTTTCCCCCCTGAAATTCCCACTGATAGCACTGGTTCAGCTCCATTATTGGAGCAATGATTGGAGCACGAGTGCAGATGAGGATCCAGGAGTCCTCCAGAATTCTAATAACCTTAATCTCTTATGCCATTAGGTCTAGAGGTCATATTGATAAAAATGTCAATGCCCTGTCCATGCCAGCTCTCTTACCAGTGGAGCTGCACATATGAGTTCAAGAGGGGAGATGCCCAAAAAAAGCTAATCAGAAGCAGCAGTGATGGATAATACACGTATGTAATAACCAAAGGCTAAGTAGCTATCTTGAAACCACTACTCTAGATAGAGGAGCAATTAAGCCTGATGAAACTAATAAATTAAACTATTTACTTTCTACTCAGTGTGGCTGTACAGTGCAAAAACCTCTAATGGTTAGACGACCAAGAATCACAAATTCTGAGTTACTCTCCATTCTACCAACAAGGTGCTTAACTGTGCCTCCATTTCCCCCTCTAAAAGACGAGTAACCCTCTTATGGATGCTCAGGCTTATATGTTTGCTATCCTCAGCTAAAAGATACTATACCTGTGCACAGCACTAGTAGAAATAATGTATTATTCTTAAAAGTATTCCAGGAAGAATATTTGTTTGTATAGAGCTCTGGTGTGCATGAAAGCTTACAGATAGATACTGTCACTGCCCTGAGGAGCTTATAATCAATCAGGAAGACTACACAAATATTCCATGGGGTGGGGAGTATGTCAGTGGGAGGGGATAAATGTTCTCTGGGAGTGTAATTTTCTGGGGTAGGAAGACTGTTCATGCATATTTTTTCTACCTTGCTAAATATTAGAATTGTGTGCAGTGCATGAGATCAAAATACTTATGTTGGTTTAACATCTTTGAAAGGCTTCATGTAAGATGGATGTTCTAAGGACAGTTTGAGGGAAAAGGTCTGAACCAGCCTAATCTTCCTTCAGCTGCTTTTTTTCTGTACATCCATTTGAAAATCAATTACAAATCAATTGCTGGAATTCTACACCACTGCAGAGACAGGTTTTAATTATTTAGTTGCACTCCAGCTTTGGACACGAGACAAGTCACACACTAGTATTTCACTGCTAAATTCAGAGGATAACTTGACTGAACATTGGGGCATACTCTCTCCCTCTCCCTGGATTCAGTGGGAGTTGGGTGTTGAGGCCTAAAGCAGGCCCATAATCCACTCTGAGGGAAGTAGTGGGGTGGATATTGAATCTGAAACCCAAAAGTGACAACTACTTTAAGATCTGCTGGGTTTCATGAATGCCATAAGTGTCTCTACTGATTTTTGTACAGTTCCATCTTGCTCATGCCTGTATTTAGCTCTGCTACATGGTAACAAGGGTGGCCAATTAAATTCCATGTTCTCTCGTACACCAGACTTTTGGCATAGATAATAAAAAAACGATTTAGGCTTTAATCCTTTACCATGCCTATAATATTGTCCTCAGTGGTATTTTGGCTACCATTGTGATGACACTTGTTCTGAGCCTAACCATATATGTCCATCACTATACCAATATGTTCCAGTGCACTAACAGAGTATACGGGAAGAACTAGTGTAGCAGCTACATGCATTCAACTAGTCCTCCCCGTGCAATCCCACAAAACTCTTGCCCCACCCTTCAGGCACAGGTTTACAAATTAAAATTGTTTGGTTACCTGTCAAGCTGGTAGCACACAGGCCTGAGGCAGCTGCTCAGCTCTGCTTCCTCCGATCGCTGTTCATGACAGGTCTAATCTGAGTGCTGCCCAAGTATCATGCTGAAGGCAGTGGCTCTGTGCAGCTGTCTCATTCTTCCCTGACACCTCAATCTAAAGATTAAGAAAACAAATAAGAATAATAAAACACAGCTTGGACATCTACCTTTCAAAGGAGAAGAGATTTTTAATGTTTTTTAGAGTGCACTGGACAAACCCAGGACATAAATCAATGGCTGAATAGCAAACAAGACACCACCTACCTCATGCATTCCTTTCAATGGGATTGCTGTCTAGCCATTGCCCCAGCAGTGTCTCACTCCTGAAATCTGAAAGAAAATACAACAGCAGTTATCAAACATGATATAAAGTCACTTAAATTTAATCCTCCTCCTCTCTTCTTCCTGAGAAGCAATACATCCTCTGGTGATCTATTGAATTATGTGGTGAAGGGGAGGACAGTGATATTCCACAAGTTGAAGGAGGGATGTAGAGCAACATCATCTGGGATCAGACCATTTCAGTCTTTTTCCTAAAGAGAAACTGTGGAGAAAGAAACCACTAGTTCAGCAACAAAATAAAGCACAACACTCTCTCCACATATAAAATAAAACCCAGTTATTTCGGGGGATGAAACTAATTTAAACAAGCACTACACTTCAGGAACAAAGACTAAAAATTGCCAGTATGTATGATATACACTGAACTTCATGGCCCACAGGCAATCTAGCAAATGGTCTACAAGGAGCTGCTGAGTCTTCTCCATGGCATCTGCAAGTACAAGAATGAAGCAACATATAGTCGCTGACCCTGCACTTCTTTTAACAGGAAGAACTGACAAATCTTGTTGACCATTGTTACATGAGTCTAAATAGACATTATATCTAATGTACTCATTCAAAGGAGCAGCTAGGCTAAGATGCAATATTCTGTACATCCAACAGTGATTCTCTTTGGATATGTTACACTGCATCTGAAACAAAATGGTTAGTGTGGATGCTCTGCGTAATTGGTGTTTGCAGTGGTTTAGTTATACTGATAAGTTCCAACAATGCAAAAGTGTAGATGCCTGCTCTAGATACTCTAGTGTTACCTTTCTGATAATGGTGGTGCAGAAGAGTTTGCCAATTTTGTGGTAGTCCAGTCTTTTGTGCCTTTTTTTAATTGATTTGTGTAACTTTCCCCTTAGTCTCATTTGGCAAAAGAAATTCTTGGAGGGTTACAGCACCTGGATCTCAGATGTTATGACTGACTCCTGGCTTCCTTGAATGGTATTCTGCTTTTATCTCAACAAAAAAATTTTTTTTATCCTTTACGTCAGTGGCTAGGTTGTGCAAATTACTACACCATTATCTTGATGCTATGAACTATTTTTGTTAGAATACTTCCTTTAACACAATTTAATGCATGGGAAGAGCACTTGCTTGTTCTGAGATGCAAATACTTCTTACATACTACCTGGAGGTAGGGGGAAAGGTGGAGTTAAATAATCAGGCTGACTTGTGGTAAATAAGCCTGTTACACTTGCAAGCAGTAGTTGGAGTAAAGCCCACTTCCTGACCCAGTGGGGACGTGCTCCTAAATGAAGATCCAGTATCTCTGCCACCACATCCCTCTTGGATGCTACTAGGTCAAAAACACAAAGAATGAGGTGGGAGTGTTACAGATGGAGGCTGCCTAGGCTGTTACTCTAGCCAACAATCACTTCTAGAACTGAGCTGACTAGTTAAAAGCCTACTGTTGGATGGGTATGCAGGTGCCATGGATTGTCATTACGGTCCCCCTCCAGGAAGACATTTTATCACAAAGGCCCTGGGTCCTGGATTATGTTGGCAGAAACTGATGAAAAACTAAGGCTGAATCTAGCCCATTATGTGAAATTGTGGTCCTCCTACTGCCATCCTGCCAAACTACTTTTGCCCCAGTTCCAAAATTCTAGAGACATACTTTCATGTATAGACACCATTTTAGCAACTTTTAAAGAAAAACTGTTAGAAAATGTAAGTGCCATACTGCAATGCATGCCAGATAAAGAATAACTTCATTTTGTTTCCTACCTATCCCTTTCCCTATTCTCTGCAGAATCTACTATAAACATTCAAGTTCTTGACTGCTACGCCAACCAAATCACTGCTGCCATAGCTGGTGTTCATCACCTTTGGGATGGCCTAAGAATTTAACCATCCGCTCAAATGTGTGTGGGCGGTTGTATGGAGACACTGGATTCCATTCCACATTAACTTTCAATTTATGGTCTTGGAAATGGTCTTGGAATCTGGTTTACACTGACTCATTCTCTGATTATTTCCTTTGAGTAGACTTTAACTCATTGTTCTTAATGTTAAATCTAATTTTCTTTGAGTTAGGTACCTATTTAATTTAATCAGCGTGGTTATGTAAATAGAGTTATTTTGATTCAGCTAATCATGATAATACTGTGGTCTAAAAATATATTTTAAAAGTACTGTTCAAGACGAAAAGCGGGTATTATCACTTCACTGAATGACACCAAATTGTTTTTGTCCTTTCTAACCTTTAAATTAATCAGGATATTCTATTTTGATGTAGTTTGAAATTGTTAGGTTCCCACATCCAAAAGGTCACTGTTTTGTTCATACAGCAGCCAAAAAATCCTCTTTTTAAAGTGAAATTGTAAATATGAGGGTTTATTTCCTTATTCTGAAGTAACAATGTAAACCACAGTATTCTGAGTAAAGGAACTCCCTATTTGAAGTATCTCAGTTAGCAACTCTGTTCTATTGGAGCAGGGAAGCTAAACAAAACAATAGCCGACATTACCTCAGTGTCACCTTCTACACAGATGGCTGGGGACCTGAGAGTTCAGGGAAAGGGCAGCAGGAATTGAAACCTCCCAAACCACAAAACTGCAATAAGGTTCAGACAAGGAATCAAGATCTTTCTTTTTGGAAATACAACTACAAACAGGAAAGAGCATTTAAAGCTGCTGCCATAATTTTCTCCCTTAGAGACCAGAGTTAAAAAAAAAAAGGGAAGGGAAACAAGATGGGTTGGGAAGGAAGAGCTCTCTCTACCCACTTCATGGACAAGGTTTGCAACTATTGTAACACTTCAAAAACTGGTCTGGAACCTTCGTCTTCCTACACCAAAGACTCTGCAAGCTGGTAAATCATGTATGTAATATTTGTAGATACAATGCAATTAACGGCCACTGAGTATTATGGAAGCTACTTACTGAAATTAATATACACAAGGATTAATTAGATAAAATAAATATACATTTGCAAAATATTAAAATAAGCAAATCATTGCATGAAAATCCTTGTAGCTGTAAAGAACACCAATGGAAGTGTTTGAGCCACCTGCCATATAGAAGCATTCAGTGCAGAGAATCACAGCAAATTGAATTAGAAATGGAGAATTTGAGGTTAGCCCAAAGACTGCTTTGTTCCACAGAGTTTTGAGAGCAGAGCGCTAAACGAAAATAAGTTGGCTTTAACAACATTGTTAAAACTACACCTAGCAGCAGGGGGGCCAATCCAACCATTTTACATCTATATTTGCAGCACAGCTGTGTCTGCACAAAAACTTAATTGTGGCAATTTTGGTCTCTGCACAGTGGAGCGTGAAGGACGAGGCCATCATATTTGTTTGTCACATGTGGCCTCCAAAATCTTAAATTAGCTTTTGCTACCAATACTGTTGCATTGTGTAGAATAATCAAGCTTGCATGTATGTGCAAACTAGTGTTGGCAACTCATGCAATTTTACTGTAAGTCTTGAAATTCTTTATATCTTTCTCAAAGGTACAGCTCCTAGAATCTTGTCACTACATGACTCTAAGCTTGCATTTAAAATAAAGTAAGTTTTTGTAACCCTCATGGCTGTGGAGAAGCTTGAAAATGTAAAGCCTAAAAGTAAATAACCTTAAATATATTTTTAATCTTATTTTTAAGTCTGATTTTTGAGGCCCGGCTGATCTTGATGGTGGAGACTGGCAATACTGGAAATGTGATAACTTTCTATTTACACAGAGATCTTAGTTAAATATTTTTCAAATATTTAGGAGTGATTTACACAGCAATGTAAATATCTTCATACAAAGTTGTTTGCTAATATAAACCTGACAAATTAATTTTTAATAGTTACCTTTGTCCATTTGCTCTTGGTAGTGTAACTTGAAACCTTGTATTAACATGTAGTAATTAAATTTATATCAGCATGATAGAGAACACGTAAATCACTAATTGACATGCCCAGTGTCAACCTGACCATTTGTATAGTGTCTGGGGTGAAAGAAATGTTCTCCCTCCATTGCTTGCTTGTGAACAATAACTTTCTATGCAAACAAGATGAGACTGCAGATGTGGGTGATAGTTAACTAATCCTGTTTTGGTCAAGGTAAAGGAGTGGGTAACTCCAGTTAAAGAACACATTTACCTTTAAAATGACTGGTCAGATTAAAGATTAGGTGTCAAAGGGAAATATCTTTCCTTCATGGATTTCAATGAAGAATGAAACAAAGATCTTTAAGTATGCCTTAGGTTACCTTTGGGAGGAGGAGAGGGGGAGAGTTGAAACTTTGGTTCTGACAACGGCTCCACCTATGCCGTTGCCCCACTCACTTGACCTCCCTGCCTCAACTTGTCCATCAAAATAATTCATAATTATCTACATGCTGCAGCTGTATTAGTTCATGTTTAAAGTGTTTATGCTGTTCATTTTTATTTTCTGCATTTATTTCAGTAGATGATGATGTCTTATTTGTTTCTACTCATTGTATTCATTGTCCTATTTAGTGTCATGTACACATCTCAACACTGAAATTACTGGTTTATATATTGCATGGGAAAGTTAAATAAAACTCCAATTGAAACAAATCAGACTTCCTTTAGGGTCAAATCATGTTTTGAATTATCTTTTATTTCTTAAATAGACCCCCTATATAATACCTGAGAACCTCCCACGGTTTAATCTATCATTATAAAGGCCATCTGAGCTAGTAAAAATATTACCTCATCTTGCAGATGATGAGCCTGGACTAAGCTATTAAATTGTCATACTCAATCATATAGGAAGTGTAAGGGTGATTCTCTAGCCCAACTTGGTACGAAATAGCTACTCCTTAATTCCTGAAGTGGGCAAATGCCTTCTGTTTCAGGGGCCAAGCCCATTTTTGGAAAATCTGTGCTTCACTAGTACTCACGCTAGGAGCAACTGTGTGAACTAAGTCTGCAAATGCTTATTAGCTGAAGGACTGACACTCCCATGCTACCCCCATTTACCTGATTCCTATGCTGAAGTCCATGAGAAACAATAAAACCGCCCTGGGACGGAGAGTCATGTGTGAGGGGAAGCCGTGTTAGTCTGTATACAGCAAAAGCCAGAGTCCTATAGCACTTAAAGATTAACAAATTTCTGCAGGCACAGGCTTTTGTGGGCTGCAACCCTTTCCTGCGAGGCATGAAGTGGAAATCACAGAGAGGAAGTGCCTGTGTAAAGGGTAAGAAAGAACAATGGGGAGGGCAAGTGCTAAGGCAGTCAATGCCGTTACACTACTTGCCCTCGCCACTGTTTCTTACCCTTGGATGCGTGTGTACCTACACCGCCCAGGTGCGATTTCCACTTCAGGCCTCCAACAAAGGGGTTGCAGCCCACGGAAGCTCATGCCCGCAGAAAGGGCTTCGTCCTTACGGTGCTCCAGCCCTCGGGCTCGTCTTTATGGGCCCTTCTGCTGCAGTTCCTAGTACAGGGACGTGCCCCGCGGAACTCGGCTCCCCCCTCCCGCCTCTTTGAAATGCGGCAGCTCTGAGAGGAGCGCGCCCTCCAGCTGCGAGGGGCGGGACCCCCCGGGCCGCTCCTTTGCCTGAGCGGGCCGCTGCAGGCGGGAGGGGCGAGGGGCGGGCGCGGCGCTGGGGGGCGGCAGGCGCTGGTTCCGCCTCCCCTCAGGCCCAGCCCCGCAGCCTGGCCGGGGAGTCTCCGGCTGCGGGGGGCGGGGCCGCAGGGCGTCGGTTGAAAAACAGTCACTCGCTCACCCGCCGCGCGACCCACCTCGCGAGCGGCGGTTGGCGCGCTCGGGCCCGCCGCAGGGAGGCTGCGTGTCATGGGCCCCACCGGCGGCTGCGGACTCCGGGCCCTCGGCGCCCTGCTCCTGCTGGCCGGCGGTGAGTGCCGCGGCGGGGGTCGCGCGGGCCGGGCCGGGGCCCCGTTGGGCAGAGCCCGCACAGCCGGGGCGGGGGGCGGGGGGAGCCGGGAAGGCGGCTCCCGGTGAAGCGGAGAGTGGGGCGCGGAGGTGCCGCTCCCTTGGGAGCGAGCGGGAGGCCCCCTCACATGGGGCGTCCCCGCCCCCTCCCTCAGGCCCCTCGCCGGGAATTTCCCTCTCAAACTCCGCCCCCAGCTTGGTAGCCCCCCTTCGCCCGGCCGGGGGGGCGCGTATTGCCGCTGGGCGGGCCTGGCTCCCGTCTCGTCAGCCGGCCCCTGGCTCGTGCGAGTCCCTGCTCGGGCCGGTCTCCCGTGGTACCGCCTGGGCACGAGCCCCTGCTGCAGTCACTGTACCGCTGTAAGGGGAAGGGCGGGGAACAGCGAACCCACTATTGCCTCAGCAGGCGGGAGCAACAAAAGGCTGTGGGATGAAAGCCCGGGAAGGGACAACGCCGGCCTGGCCGTGAGATCCGTCCTTCCAGGGAAAAGGCTCCCTAGGAAAGCAGTAGCGGAGTCCTTTCAAAGTAGGCGAAGCTCTGGAGAGTACTGTCAGAACAACCTGGCTTTTGGCCAACAGGCTGCTAAGCGGGGGACTAGATGAGGACTTCTCAGAAATCGTAATGGACGTAGAAATTCCTTACTGATTTCTTAACGGCGTCGAACATTTACATCTTTTCATCCTCATTGGTCGTGTTGGGACATGTTTGGTCCCAAGCATTTAGGTATTAACATTTAGATAAGGTTTCTCCCCCACCACTACTAATTTATAAACCCTTTCCAATGCATCCAGTTGCCTATGCGTTTTAATACGTAGCTAGTTCAAATAGACTAGAATCATATTTGCAAGTGTCCCTGAGGCTCTTTAAAAGATATACTAGCTGCTGTTGAGCATAGGTACCTTCTCAAGATGCCTTGAGGCCCCTTTCCCAGACAGCTAGCAAACAAACAAAACATCTAACTACTTTTTCCCCCCCAAAATTAAAAAGTGACGATATATATATCACAAGGCAATGTTCCCCCTCAAGAGAATATTTTAGTAACCTCATTGACCAAGGGGGTAATGGTTTGTCATGTGAAAACTAAGATGTGATTTATCTTGTTGCATTGTTTTTGTTGGTTGTTTATGTATTTGTCTATTTATATTAGCATATTCTGAGTAAACTGTTACGCTAAAAAAGTCACAAGGCTATTTATGTCATACCATAACTTTATTTGACTGTATGAACTCCAGTGTCTAATAACACTGGTGACTAAAGCTATTTTGGACTTTCTAGTTAAGATTTTCAAACATGACTAGTGATTTAGGGAGCCTGTTTTGTATTTATTTTTATTTATTTATTTATGTTAGTGCCCAGAAATCTTAAAGGAACACTTTCTTCTTTTAAAGAAGTTGGATGCTCAGCACTTGTGGAAATTGAATATTTTCAATGTAATTAAAGCATCCAAAAAAGTTCAGACACAAATGTCAGGGTTTACAAAATCAGTTATAATTTTTTCATACAGCTCTAGTAACCCGGTAGTTCCCATGCCTACCTGTTTCATGCAAAGACAGCTTTTGATTTAAGACATCAGGCATAAGTGGAAAATATCTACAGAAAAAGAGCTTAATTAGGAAGACTAGCTCACTTGGAACTCAGGAAGAAGTCAAAGCTAAGGAAGCTTCAGCTTTTCCTTCAGATTCCTCACTCTCAGTGCGAGTTAGCTCAGCTCATTTGGCCAACATGAGTGCTAGTGTAGACAAGGTCTTAAATCCTTTCTCTCTTCCCTGTCCCACCGTGATTTTAAGCTCTGCAGGCAGGAACAGTCTTAGGTTTTAAAGAACACCCAGCATAATATCATGGGCACTAGCATGATCGAAATAATTAGTAATAAAGTTGAGAACATTATCATGGACAGCCTAGCTTATCTAAACTCATTTGTCAAATTAATAAAGCCTTGGGGATAACAGAGTTGAAAATAATTGATGATCATATGTAGTTTACTACCTCTTACAGTAAAATTAAACAATAACCTTCCTGCAAATATGTTTCTGGTCTATTTTAAATTAGTATGGATTAGAGTGTGCCTCTCCTGCCTTTTATTTTAATACCCTACAATTTGTTTGCCTCTGTTTTTATGTAAACCTGGGTAAAGCCTTTATATTTTTTTCCCTTTCTTTGCACAATACAGAAGTATCTTAATTGCTTTGCATTTTCTTGTTTTAGACAGAAGAATGAGAACAGTTTGTGTTTGTTTCCCAGACAAACATATTATTTCTTCATTCCTTAAGAAAACTATTATTGGAAGTGAAATCTTATAGGAACAATTTGAGGAAGTACTTTAGAAAGTTCTAATAAATCAGAATTTTCTGTTACCATTTGAATATATTTGAGTCTTCATATTTGGATGCGTGTTTTGTTTCTTGTGTTGGTACAGTGAACAGAGCTTTTTCTCAATTTAGTAATGGATAAAATATTCAGATGAAGATTAGTGTTGAAGAATCATGCAGTGAGAGAAACGGAATGAGGTGAGATTATTTAAACTACAGGAGAATCAGTTTAAAACACAACAGAAAAAATTTGGGAGAAGTGATGGCTTGGTTAAAGCTGAATCACCCCAGTCAGTCAAGATAGAAAAGTTCACAATACACATCTCTGAGACTCCCAGCCAAAAGAGAAGTGACCAGATGATGTCTTTATTATATTTCTCAAGTTAACAAGCAGGAAAAAACCATGAAATTAAACTTTCATGCCTTCTTTATACATCATAGGGAGAAAAAGGAACAACATCAAACATAACATAACACAAAATTCTTGCAGATCACCTTGAAACTGGACTCAATGAAGTCGAGGAAAGATTTTTATATTGAATTCTGTAGGACTGGGATTTTCCCCACTTTTCTAAAAGATACCAACCCATGTGAGCATCTGACTCTATAGTGTATGTTGCTCTGATGCATCTTGTGCATCAAATCAAATACCTAGAAAGGTTTTGCTGAAGTTTTTCTTTCAACATTGATTTTAACACTCATGCAGCATGTTTGGAAGAGCCTTGCTTGGCTGATAAATTTGGTACCATGATCCTTGAAAATCATTGCTGTATCTGCTAGCAGAGACTGAAGGCTAAGAACTAACCTTAGCTTAGCTCTGGTGGAAATCACTAATTTAGAAGACACAACTGAAATAGTATTTTTTTACATTCTGATATGGCACTAGATGAGCTGACAGCTAGTTTAGATATATCTAAAACATGTTTGATTTTTAAATGACTTTTGTATTTTCCTTATTTTCAGCTTTGGGTGAATATTGTAGGTCATACACAGATTCTGATGGAAACACACATTCTGAAAAATCCTGCCCTCAGTTCTGCTGTGGAAACTGCATCAGTCGTTATTGCTGCTCAGATAAGTCATACAAGTTTGGAGAAAATGAGCAAATTGGTTGTAATGTGCTGGATGACAGGTATGTAACAAACTCAAGTGTGTGATCAAGTACAACATATTTTTTAGCATACCAAAAGATAGTAGATAAGGGTGTATGGTTTCGTGGTTAGAACAGGTAAGTTTAACTAGGTCCCAGAGCCATAACTAGGCATTTGAGCACCCTGGGGGAGCAAGCATATCTCCTTCCCCTACCATTTTTTCCATCCATTTCTACCCCTGTGTCCTAGTGCTCTGAGTGGCTGCCTCCACTTTACTGCTTGTGAGGGAAGAATTAAAATAACTAGGCTTTTAATAACCTGTGGCATGGTTGAGTATGGGTGATATCGGTTTTATTTCTTTGTCTGTTCTTTCAAAAGTGTGGGGATGACTTCTTGGGAATATCTAGATTCATATGCATATCACTGAGGCCTGGTCTACACTACAAACTTAAGTCAATAGAAGCCACCTTGTATCAAGCTAATGTATGTGTCACACTGCCAAGTCCCTTCTGCTGACCTAATTTACCTGTAACATCAACTTAATTACTTTACCTCCATGAGAGGTATAGTACTTAAATTGATGTTGTGTCAACAGAGTCAGTGTAGTTGGAGAGTTGTGTAAGTCAACTGATTTGACCCCCATGAGGTGTCCTACAGTGTTCTGCTGTGACTGCTCTGGAGATCATTTTCAACTCTGATGCATAGCAGTTAGGTACACAGGAAACAGCCCCTTGCCTGAAGAAGCCCTGGGAACTTTTGAATTCCCATTTCCTGTTTGAGCAGCATGGAGAGCTCACCAGTGCAATTGATCATGATGACTCAATCCCCAAACATGATCCAGCCTAGAGTACACTGTAGTTGGTGGATCTTATTGGTATGTGAGAAGAGTCCATGCAGGCACAGCTGTGATCCAGCCAAAGAAATGTAGACATCTATGAAAAGATGGTGCGGGACCTAGTGGAGAAGGCTACACCAGGGACATGCTGCAGTGCTGCGTGAAAATCCAAGAACTTCAGCAGGCATACCAGAAGATAAGGAAAGTGAACAGTTGCTCTGGTTCTGTATCGCAGACATGTTGCTTCTACAATGAGCTACATGTGATTCTCTGTGGCGACCCCACCACTACCATCCAACACCATGTGGATACCTCCTAGGAGTCTGAGTCCTGGGCCACCACAGGCAACAACAAGGAGGACCTTCTGGACAAGGAAAAGGAGGAGGAGGAGAATGGGAGACAGGTGAGCAGAGGATACATTCTCCCTGAGAGCTAGAAGCTATTTTTAACCCTAGAGCAATCCAGCCAGACACAGGACAGTATGGTGGCCGAGCATGATGCTGGGGAAGACGCCTCTTGTGAGTATGCAATTCCATTCAAACTTTTGGAGTTACGTGCTCTTGTCTTTTATGTCTAATATGAAGAAAAAGTGAGGTGCAGTGGGTATCTGCTTCCCAGTGGCTCCATTATGGTTTTGTGATCTGGGAAGATCTGATTGCAGCTATCTGAACAGACCTGTGTACCTAAAGATGGACGTGTCATGCACTTTTCCTGACCATCCCATGTTGATGTTGGGTGAAATGCCCCCTGTGATCCACCAATTGTTGAAACACCATTGAAAAGTATCCCTTTCAGTTTGTCTGTTTTTGGCAAGGTGCTCTGGTGCAAGGATAGGGATATGCTTATATCCCTATAACTGTTACCCCACTGCAGTTAGGGAATTCCATTACGGCAAAACCATCTACGATGTCCTGCACGTGGCCCAGAGTCGCTACCCTTCTTTCCAGAAGTTGATTAATGGCCCTTCATACTTGGATCACAGCAGCTCCCATGGTAGATTAGCAACTCCGTGTCAATTTCCCACTAACTGGTAAGCGTCTGGCGTTGCAAGCTTTCATGGAGCGATGGCCACTTATTTCTTCTCCACTGTCAGAACAGGTCTCATTTTAGTGTTGCTGCACTTCAGGGCTTGGGAAAGCTCTACACAAAATTCTTGGAAAGTGGCCTTCTGCCTTTGAAAGTTCTGGAGCCACTGCTAGTCATCCCACAGCTGCACAGTGATGCGATCCCAGCAGTCAGTGCCCGTGTCCTGGGAGCAGAAACAGCACTCCACCATATTTGGCTGCTGCCCGATTGCCAGCAGCAATCAGGAATTGTTTCATTCTATGCACTCTATGGCTTACATCAGGGCTTCCTAAAGGACGTAGCAGTGAGCCATGTGGCAGCTCCTGTCTTGGCTCCAGAAATGCTGCAGGATAAGGGGCGAGGTGTTTGTAATGCTCACAACAAGAGTGGACAGCTGAGTTGGCTCTAAGCCAGGCTTTTGAAAAAAGGCATGGAAAAAGTATTGGGCCATCTTCTGTTGATATCAGGGGAGGGATGGAGGGAGGAAATGGCATCATGGGAGGCTGAAACCACGTGCCTGTTCCCCCCCCCCCCCGCGATATTTTAGTACTTCGAGGCTTTGCAAGCCCTTCCCAAAAACCCTTATGGCTTGTTCCACTGAGGGATCGCTGCTTTGTGCACTCCAGCTGACATGCCTAACTGATTTAATTATGGCTGGGTGTTTTAAATTAAGTTGACTTAACTTTGTAGTGTAGACATGCCATGAGGCTTTTCAAGATGAAAAGGATGATTGATACCTTTGAGCCCAAGAATGCAGTGCTTTGTATCAATCTGACTTGACTTTAAAGTAGCCTTTAACTCTGTTAATCAAGCTAGATCAAACTGAAATTGAAAATAAGAAGAACAATTGTTAACTGGATTTCATCTGGCTTTATTTTTTTTTTCCTGTAAGTCTATGTCTTCACTGCTGGCTCTGTAGTGATCAGTGCAGCGGGATTGATTGAGCAGGTCATAGAGACCTGCTCAATCGATCCCAGATGGGCAGTCTGGTCAATGCCAGTAATCCACTTGCCCAAAAGGGGTAAGGCTGTGTTGACGGGAGGGTGTGTCCTATCAACACAGCATCGTGAAGATGCCACAGTACAGCAACATAAGTACGTCGATGGGAGATACAGAAGCTCCCAAGCTATGTAATGTAGCTTGCATATCTCCTGTTGTGCACTCCTGCCAGTGGCAGTGTAGATCAGGCCTTAGTGAGCACAAGATATTCTCTTGAGCTGTGTACCAGGGAATCCCGGAGATAATACACTGCCTTGCAAAGCACTACAGAAGAATGGAAACATGTCTGGTTTTGGTTGGATTGGGCTTTCCCCTGTGAAAAAAATGTCCTTGAGAAGGCATGGAATATTTGGTAAAAGAACTTAACGTTCCACTTTTGAAACATGTATTTGTCTTATTACAGGACATATCACCCCATCAAGGAAGAAGCATTGAAGTTCCATTCACATTTTGATGATGACTGGGGACCTGGACCCAGGTAAATAACTTAAGGCTTAAACCTGTTTTTATCAAAGGTACTTTATTAATGTGGTGTATAACAACACATGCAAAACAAAAAGAGTAACATGTTACACCATGCTGTTTTCAAGACTACTATATATTTTAGTTTATATGAAGAAGTAAGGACTTGGAGATAAAAACTGCATAATATTAGTTTAGGCCATAATCTCAACAGTGTGTTATTTTCCATGTTCTAGTTAGTGAATGGGAGCTTTTCTAAACCATTGTTGTTCTTACACTATATTTAAACATTGGCAGATGTTTTTAGCATATAGTAGCTAAATTTTAAAACTTTTTTGTTTTAAGAGTCAATTTATTTTGGACATTCTCCATATATAGAATAGGGAATACTGATAAAACATGTAATAACTCTCAAACTGATAAAAGCTTGAAATGCACCTGCCTTAATACTAGTAGGTTTTTTTTTTGGCTTTAATCTTATTTAATACAGTGCCCAGAAATGTTAGATTTCTATGGTACAAATAGCAAGACAAGGTTCCTGCACTGAAGCACTTAAAACTTAAAATTTGCATTTGATGAGTAAAGGGGAGAAAGAACAAGGGTTACAGTAATTTAGTGATGTGGATGTCTGTCTTGATAACTACATGATATAGTTGTACTAGTTTAAGTCTGCACATACCTTCATGGCTCCACTAAGTTTATCTAATACTCGTTACAATTACTCATAAGTAGTGAGTCCTCATGAAAGAAGCCTTCAGGAGGGATTTGAATGAGTTAGGGTCCATGATGAGGCCAGCAAGAAATGAGTAAGCCCAGAATTGGAAGGACATTCCATGTATATAGAAGTGTGAAAAATGGCACAGAAATGATTCTGGGAAGAGTAGGTAAATGTACAAGAAAGCTGACCTAGGTGGTGGGAGGGGAGAACTGTAATAGGAAACAGCTGGATAGGTAGGCAGGATTGAGTTAAAGGTCTTGAAGATGAGGATGAATGTGACATTTGATGTGGTGGAGAAGGGCAAGCTAAAAAGGTGGTGATGGTGTGATTTAGAGAATCTGTGTTTAATTTACAGATTCTGTTTGATATTGGGGACTCAGTTTGTCAGAGTCAGACTTCAAATTCCATTCTGAATGTGGGGCTAGTTGTGGTCCTGGTCTTTTTTAGCTCCCTGGTGGACTGAAAGACCCAGGGGTGCTGACACAAGGGGAAGGCAGTCTACAAGTTTGTCTTTGAAAGGGTCAGCCCTGGCCCAGACAGAGCAATGGGATAGCTGAAGTCTAGGGGGAAACCAGTTGTCTCCAGCTTCTCTGTTTGGGCTGGGGTTTGGAGAATGGAAAGTCCCAACCACAGAACAAAGTAACTAGGTGTTAGAAGTAGGACTTATAAACTCATAGAGGAGAAAAAGGGGGGGTATACTATTGTACTATGGGGAGTCCTGTTTAACTGCTCACGATTCAAGGAGAAAGGAAGTGAGATGACCTAGAGTGGGAAGAGAGACTGCATCATTCAGAAGAGAAGCCTTGTGCCGGAGAGGGGTTCAGGATTCCTTAGGGTACTTTGGCCTAAGTCCATAGAATGCTCAAGGGTGGTGTGTGCTACCTAAGTAAAGAGTAATTTTGTTTAGAAACCCTTGCAGTTCCTGGATGTTCATGTGCTTCAGTATCACATGTGTCTGAAAAGGTCAAGTGTAAACAGTGTGTTCAAAAGGCTAGAACTCTGGCAATGGTTGCTACTTAAAAGTCTGGGGAAGACACTGGTCTCCCCTCCTCCCCCCCACAAAAAAAAAACCAAACAAAACACCAATAAAACCCCACCAAAAAACCACAATCTGGACTGGTGTGTAGCTGTGTCACCCCAATTCCTCACTCTTGGGCTCCGACTCACTCCGCTTTGCTGTGTGAACCACCCACTTCTGGGTCAGCCCATGCCCAGCCTCCTGTGAGTAATCAGTCCAGTGAAGGAGTGCTGCTGGCCAGCCACTCATGGATTAACCCCAGCAAATACCCCCAGTCCTAGATGCAACCCTGGGAATTGCCATCTTTCAGTGTTGAGTGCTGCACACTGCACCTTGCAAGCTCATTTACATTTGTCCATCATTTTATCTAAGAAATTGATATGCACCAGCTCTGTCACTCTAAGCGAAGTCTCTGCACATACTCAATCCACATGTACTGTTTTAGATAAACTAAGTTTGACTACAGCAAGAATTTAAGTGATCATAAATCAGAATAAAATTCATCAAGGATTTTATCATAATTTAACTAAAAGAATAAATCCTATACTAAACTAAATTCAACAGCCTTTCAGTCCTTGATGTTAGCTTACCCACAGCTGGGTGAGATGCCTCTTGCAGACATGGTGTTCCCTTCTCCTCCACATGGGCAGTTTGCTTAGAAGTTGGATTCCAAGGGAGAGCCCTAAGATAAAGATGCCTCTCTTTTAACAAGTTCCTCGACGCCCCTTGGGTCAGGCAATTGGTCGTGTCCAGCCATGGCTGTGATTTCTTCCACTTGAGCCAAAGTGCTCTAAGGTGCTTAGGCCAGTCCATGCTTCCTGTATGCATGCTTCTGCGAGATATGGAACCTCAGTTTCATGTTTGTCTGCACTCAAGCCAGGTGAGGCACACATCTGGGAACATGACATAGCAGAGTTTCATATCTGTACATCAATATGACGTTGCAGGAAACATGCTACCATAACAATAATGTTCAGTATGTCATCAGCATTCCGAAAATACCTTACATGACATACTTTGCATTAGACAACACGCAGTTGCACTATAAGGGTGTACTTGAGGTACAGCGTGTCACACAAGACTATATAGTCCAGTTTCTGTGAAGGGGTAACAGACAGAGGAGAACCATTCTGTGCTGAGGAAGTGTTCCAGAAAGGTCAAAGGGGGGGAGAGTGCAGCAGCCTATTGGGTGCCAGGGAAGCGAAGATGGTGAGTGTCCCACAGAGGGAGCTTTCCCGGGTCTATGTGTGGTCTGCTGGATAATGAAACAAACTCATGGCTGCATTTTGTATGGACTAGACAGAGACATTTGGGTATTGGACTGACAACAGAGAGGATGTAGTAATCAAGATAGGAGATGATCAGGGAGGGCATGGGTAATAGCTTAACTTGCATTATATCACTTGTGTGATATGTTATACAGAGGGAGATTTAAAGTCTATGAAACAAACTTTACTCAATGAACAAACAATGTATAGGATACTTTAATGTTAGTTACATTTAAATTCTGTTACTAACTTAAATTCTGACCCCTGGGTATTTTGAAAAGGGAGGTGGAGATGGAGAAAAAGGCCATGTTTCGTTCATATATTTTATTACCTTGATTTTGCTATCAATATTTTTTAAAGGCTATTGTGTAGTGGGGGAATATCAGTTTAATATATTAATTTTACATAATAATGGTGAAGTATTTATCATTCTATAGTCTTCTGAACAACTTTCTACATGATTATTATTAGGAAAAAATATATAACACTGATTTTAAAATACAGCTTTATGATGGAAGTTGGGTGCCATCTTACCTGTATAAAGGCTATTGCATTTCCATAATGATGCTTGGCTTTATTTGAGGTCTAAACACTGTGGAAAACATACGTTAGAAGTTGCAGCTCTACTTTAATTTTTTTTCTGTCACTAGGTACTAAGACGCTAGTGTTAGTTACTTTATGCAAGCTTCCCCTATTTTCAGTGAAAGAAAGTGAATAACTCAGGAAGTGTGCAGAAAGCTGGGCCTAAAGCATTGTGGTTTATTCTGAGCAGCCACAGTATTAAAAAAGCATCAGTAAACCGAACAGTAAGGTTAATATCCAAATGAGATGGTATATTTATAATTTCGGGGAATGCCTTATTCCTTACATCTAAGGAGTGAATAGGGCTTTGCTTCAAAAGCTATAAAATGGAAGACGTTAGCAGGATATTCAAGAGTTGGTTTTTTTTTTCCCCTTTTGTTTGTGATTTGTGTTGGGGTTAAAATTGAGAAACACCCATCCTGTGGCTTAGAGTGAGCTGTAGATAACGAGATGATGTGCTAATACAGATTTCTGTCCTATTTGATTTTGTATTCTTATATTCACAAATCAGCTGTACAATCTTTTCTAACTGAAATGAAAAAATTAGCTCATAAAAAGTTCACAGGAAACACTGAAAAGTCAAATGGGGAAAGGAAGGTCAAGGTCTTTGTACTTTTGTTTTCCCTCCATGGAAGCTTTAAAGGCAAGATCTGTCTCCCATTAAAATCAATGGCTACATCCCCACAGGCTCGAAGTTCAGTGTTTGACCTTTCCTCACTTCAGTTATTCCAAGATACTAGGTGAAGGGATGAACCCTGGTTGTTTGCAGTTCTGTCTGGGCTTCTGTGAGCTTGATTTTTGTGGCTGGCTTGTAGACTGAACCTTCTTATGTATCCTTTACTAAGAGGCAATGCATTACAAGTTTAACTGACTCTTTCACTGACATGGAAAAAGTTTAAGGTATTGGAATGGATTGCAGAGTTTAAAAATTTGAAGAAACAACTTTTTTGCCTGATAAAATTTTTTCTGTAGACTTAATTTATAGAGGGATCATGTACATTAGGAGAGATGTGAACTATTAGTTTTGGTTATAGCTTTTTGCAAACGCAGTCACATATGGCTATCCGATCAGAATTTGAACAGGTACTTAAGAAAATCTCTTAAAAGGAAATGGAATCTCATTTTAATCTTGTGTCTACCAGTCTGTCACACAATTAGCCCATGTCCTATGCTAGTGAAACAAATGTCAGTTACAAGGCTGACAAGTCAGTTAAATGGCCAACCCCTCCCAAGGTGCTCCTGAAATTTCCTAGGTGACAATACAAAAATATAGAACGAACAGATGCTGAACGTCAAATACTTAATACCAATAACCTGTAACAGCTCTCTTTAAAAATCAAACAAACAAACAAAAACCCTCACTACTTTTCTTCTAAAGACATATTCTTGTGTCCAGATTGGTGGACATGTAATGCAGAGGAAAATGTTGTTTGGCAAGATGAATCCCTTCCTTTTAGGACCCACCAATATGTGTTACAAAGCAGTACCCCACCAGATAGTTGACAAGTAAACATGGATGGCTTTTTTTGCTCCTGACATCTGTTGGTATAATGTACAGCATACAGAGCACTTCTCCAGTAAATTTGTCTGGAGTTGTCTGCAAATCTCAAAGTTGTATGTTTTTTACATCATCGTTGTATAACGGTATCTGTGATTGAACATAGTGAGAGTACTCGTATTGCAGTAATCATGTGGGAGGGAAGCTTAGTGTTTACCAAAGCCCCCTAGCATGAAGATACAAAATGTTGTGCTTCCTCCATTAGCTTATTATGGTGTGTGTGGGTTTTTTTTTTTAAATAATTTACCTTTTACCTTAAACTTTTATTATATCATCTGAAAACCATTTTTTTCCCCAAGCATGACATTTAGGATTGCATACATACTAAATTCTAAGACAAAACCACTCTTTATATCTAAAGCTATGTGCACAAAAACAAAACAATCTGGAATTTCTTAAATAATTCTTTTCTCTACCTTGGTTTTTGATAGGTGGAAAAAAATTTTAAAAAATCATATGAAATAAAAATTTCAGTCCTAAAGGTAACTTAAAAATGTGTCCAGTAACTGAGAATAAGTATTCAGAATGTGAGTCTGATGTCATTATTTGCTATAAATGTCACTACTGTAATGGCATAGGACAAAATTGTTCATCTTCTAGTACTGTCACACAGATTACTCCAGTTCACCATTTTGTGCCATTATTTACTTTTTTTCTCAAAATGTATTGAGCACTATTAAGTAAATTCTAAAACTTGAAGCATGTTTTCTAAAGATTTCCAGTTTCTTCTGAATAATAGAATCCTAAACTTTTAGAATTCCTGAATCCAGTACCCCAAATACCAAAGCCTGCATCAGTAATCTCTCTCATCACAATTATTCTACATTAGTATAAATTACAAATTATATATTACATTAGTATAAAATACATAAATTACATATATTGCTAGTGACATTATTGTCATTCTTGGGTCTCAAGCCTCCAGTATAAAATTGGCAAAAATTCCCATAGCAGAAGGAGACCTTTCACATCCACACACAACTAGATGGAACACTCCAATCCTGCTTGTGAAAGGTATATCCCAACAATGCCCCTAACTGTCCATTCCACAATCACAGAAGTCTTGATGGACACTACGTTTCTGGCTGTGCTTTCAGATAGACCAGGTCCAGCTGTACCCATTTCTGATACTCTTTGCTGACAATTGATTGCTTTTGTAGTGTGGTATAGCAAGGACAGAGGGCAGTAGGAAAGTTCTGGAAGGGCGCTATGTAAGTCCTAGAATGATCTGGGCTTTATTCCCTATAGAGTAGCCAGAGTCAATAGAAGGTAATTAGTGTCAGCTGACACTGATTAAGGCCCCACCCAGGTGCCTATAAAATCCCTCTACTCCTGAGAGACAGTGTGGAGTTGAAGGAGTAGGTGTGTGGTGAGCAGAGGAGTGTGTGGAGTCGTGGAGGAGAACAGAACGGAGTACAGCGGTGTGTGGGAGAGAGGTGGAGTCCTGAAGAAAGTACTGGGCTCAAGAAGCCAGAAAGACAGAGGGGGGAGAGTAGCCCAGGGGAAAAGCCTGCAGCTGCAAGTAAGGTGCTAGCAGCATATAGCTGCTACTCAGAAGGCCCCTGGGCTGGCACCCGGAGGAGCGGGCGGGCCTGGGTCCCTACCCCTCTCCCTGGGAAGACGGGGTAATCGGCGATGCCCTGGCCCACTACGAGAGGCAAAAGTGCGAGACCCACTGGGGAGAAGCCGGCTGTTTGCTAGTAGACAAAGCTCCTGTCCACAGAAGCCAGCTCCTCTCCTAATCCACATACAGACAAAAGTGTTCTATCCCCCACAGTACTACTAAGCATTATCCAGGTGTGGCTACTGTAGTCAGCCTTGATGGTGCTGAGCAATAAGTACCTGTCTCAAGACCTTTCCGTGATGAGCTGCATGCAGAGTACTTAATCTTTTAACATGAATTACTTTTTATAATTTACACCATGGTATGCTTTAAATCTTCGCTTTTGATATTGGGTGCTTTTAGTGTGTGTATTGTGTGTGTGTGAGAGTGAGATGAGAGAGAGAGAGATTAACAGGTTAAATGTGAAGCATGTCTGTGAATTTGCAACTATTTTATCATCCATGCTACATGAGTTAACAGACTGGGATGTAATTATTAGAAAATAGTGGACAAATTGGAATGGTCTTGTTGTCTTTGATGTGTGCATAAACAGAGAGCTCTCTGAACTAAGAGCAAGGTACTGTGCCTTTAAGAAGGCTTTTCTAAGCATTGAGGAGTGTCCTGTGTCTTTCTGCTGATGTCACGCTAAACAAAATCTGGCTTTTAGTACCGGAAGCATTTAAAGAAATGCAGTTAAGTTTCATTTCTCAGTGATAGGGGGGAGAGAGCCTGAAGATTGCAAAGGAAGAATTTCAGGGAAAGATTTTGGATCAGAAGCTTTTAATTAAACTAAAATGGGGTAAGCTTGAATCTTCCTGTGTGCAGACATGTCCTCTTCCTTGATATGAAATAAGGCTTGTGGATTTGCTGTATAAATGAGAAATACGATGTAGTGTCGTAATAGCTAACCCATTATTTCAAAACTTCCAGCTGAAACTGATTGAACAAAAGCAAAGTAAGTTCAGTGTGTAAACATCAAACTTATTTTTTAACTTTTTGAAAATCTGAAATATTTTTGAAGTGTGTTACTTAAGGATTCTTAAACAATGACATGGGGATTTTAACATTTCCATAATGTTTAGGTTTAATGTAGAAGAAAATAAGATTTCTTGAACAGTAACTTGTTTCCTGTCCAGAGTAAATATCACAAATGCTTGCCAGTACGACACGTGTGGGGGGTTTATTTTCCTATCCTATCATATATATTTACAATCTCTAAATAGCTTAAATTTAAAAATACAGTTTATGAAATTCTTATCTGTATGTACAATAGCTATGATAATTCAAGTATTAAGATAATATAAACAAAGTTCGTTTTTCTCATTAGTAAAGGTGTACATGTGTCAGGAATAAGTGTTTTGAATTTGGAAATTCAAATAATTACTTACCCTTGCTGATACTTATATTGGATAATTTATGGCCCAGGCATTTACTGTGGGATGTAATGTTTATGAGTAGTCCCACTGAAATAAGAAAATGTTCAAAAATTGAAGGCAATGGGACTATCAGTAAATGTTACAACCTGCAGTAAATATTTGCAGTATTGGTCCATAATTTGAAGCTGATGTAGCCAAGAAAACTGTCCCAATTATTTTCGTATGGCAAATCTTGTATGTCAAACAGGTTTTTTTAGTCCTATTTTTATTCCCCAAATACAACAGAAAGAAATATTATCTACCAATCTTAAGACACGACCCCAATACTGCCATACAAGGGCAAACATAACCTTGGAGAAAAGAGTGGGTTTTTTGTTAAATGTTATCACCAGCTCTTCTGTTCTTCATTGCTTTGAGCTGACTTAGCAGGCAGATGTAGGGCAAACCTCATTCATATAAGTAAATAAAAAGGAAAAAAGTCCATGAAAGACACTCAGAGATAATATAAATACAACACATCAGAGTAAGGCATAAACTGGAACGTAACTGCCTTGAGTCCTTTATTTCCATGCACCCTGGAATCTTATCTGCCTGTCATGAGTTAAAAGAATAGAGTGGGATATGCAACAAGTAACTTGGAGCAGATGTTCCTATGCCACAGTTTGCAGTCATGGCTAATGCATCCATGTGCCTGATAAATCAAGTGTCATGAGTACTAATACTATGGGGCATTTGTCTTGATTTCCTTGATGCACACTCTTAGCTCAGAGTTGACAAATTGAACTGTGGATTACTGTTTGGCTACAATGCCCTTACTCTTGCTGGCAATCCATAAGAGAACTGGCTGGTTAGCAAATGCTTCTTCTAGGTGCTAAATTGGAGTAAGACACAAAAAACAAACTTGCTTAATGTCACCTCTCCATGGAAGTGGCTGTAGTTGCTAGAGGAAAGTTAAGAGGCAGGAGAGGGAAGGTGTCCAAAACCATCTCTGTATTGAAAATATGGTCCACCCTATGAAATTCAGAACCCCTTTCAAAGTATTGAGGTACAATTATCAGTGACTATTGAGTAAATCAGGGAAATAGAGTAGCTTAACTGATCTGATCCCACTTTTCTCCGTTTCCTTCAAGGCTTAGCAGGTGAATCTCCCTTAGGAAAATGGATTACTATTGATTCTCCTAGTCTCTCTTCCCCCTGTGTCATAATTTATTTTAAAACTTGAATTATGTCTAAATTATTTAGTATTTGTATCAAACTCTTGTCCTGTTGAGTGGCTTTAATGGTGCCTGATGCCATCACAATTCCCAGAAATTATTTTTCATTGAATAAACATAGAAGCCTAACTTAGGTTCTGGGTGATCTGCCATCAATTAAAACTACAGACCAAGATTTTCAGAAATTACTCATGATTTTTGCATGCCTGATTTGAGACGTCTTAAGGAGGATGGGTGTCTTTCACGCTGTCTGGAGTGGCTCACAATCATGAGTTCCAACTTCAGGGCAAACTGTCAAAAGGCAGGGCAGAAGCCCCAAACTGGTTGTATGTTCTATAATTAGATTTCACCAACCTTTTAATAAGTGTGAACTTCTAAAGCCCTATAACAACCTTGCCATGGAGTCACAAGACAGTCCCTTTGGGTGTTTCAGTCCATCTTGCTACTCAGGTAAGCTGGATTTAATGATAGATGGGCCCTATCTTACACCAAAAATCACAACAGTATTCAGGTTCTTAGTCCCAAAGGACCAGTCACTTACCCCATGTCAAGTGTACTCGGATCTCAAACTAAAGACCAAGCTTGTAGCCACTCCTGTAATAAACTAACTAAAGGTGTATTAACTAGGGAAAAGTAGTAAGTGTTATTTACAAATATATGCACACAAATGAGTGCATTTTAGTTTTTAAAAGTAATATATGCATTTATAATAAGCAGCTCCATACACCCTTTAGAGCTGGCCCATGCCAAGCAACCTGGGGATCTCTGCCCCTCAGAGTCCAGACAGCATAAAGACCCCAGTTTCTCCTAGTTCCTCCTTCCTCTAGAATCCAAGCTGATGGGATAGGTTTTTGCATAGGTCTCCCTTTCCTGGCAGTAATAGGAATGCAGTCATTTGATGCTACACAGTGCCTCATTTGCCTTCAGTGAGTCATCTTGTATGTAGGACAGGCTCTTTACGTTAATTAATGCCTTTTCCTGGTTGGTGAGTTACACGATTAGCGAGGCCTATCATGCAAACACTCAATATAACTATACCATGGGATATAAGATATTATAAGTAGGATTAATACATGTAGCATCCTACAAGCATCCATAAAGTCTAAACACATTCTTAAACACTCATATCTATTTTAGCTATACCAATGCACAGTGCATTTGTCAGGGTCCTATAAAGACCCAGTCCTCAGACAGATTCCACCTCATTCCTGTATCAGCAACTCCATTCCCAGTGGCTTCATCAACAGTAAAAACAAACCAACCAGTACTCCAAGCCGAAGCTCTGCCACTGCTGTTTTTAGTCCTCTTATTTTTGGATGTTTCTGGGAAGGATGGGTACCATCTGAGTATCTTAGTCCCTGGATTTTAAACCACTCTTGTACAACTGGAGATTTTCCATTTTGCACCTCTTAAGCTTTTAGCCCTATCTGATACTCTAATGTCATCAAAAGACATGCTAGGAAAGGATTAGACTTTCTATCATTACAAAATTTAAATTTTAAATGTTGAGTTGAGGAGCAAGAGGCTTTTGGGGTCTGCATTTACAGCAATCCCATTGAAGTTAGTAGTGTTGCTTAGGATATGCAGATTTAATCTCTTTCCTCCCCCCCCCCCCTTTTTTTTTGAGTGCCTCCATTTATTCTCTATAGGGGTCTGGAAGTGTGCATCTTCAGGGACTTTTCCTTGGGAAGGCGTTATCTTAGTGATGTACTTTCATGTCTTGGAAAAGTTTGTACTTTCCAGGACATGGAAGGTTGAAGTGTGTATAGGTATTAATAGTTTTTCTTCCTCAAGTTGAAGGATGTTTTCATTGCTGCTTGTTCCTGTGACTCAAAGATCATTTTGGATTTTCAGAACAATTTTAGTCCCCAGATTGTTGGTTTGATATAGATGAATGTGTTGCTGTTTCTACAGTTCTTTGGAAATAATGGTGCTGTACAGAATTTTAACAGCTCAAGCTCTGGATCTAAATATACAAAAGGTGACTTGTTATCTGAAGATCTGGCTGTTAGGTCAGTCAGTCATAACATATCTTGAGATGCTCCTTTAGTATATTATGTTTTTTGAGGGTGAAATATGGTGCTGTTGGTTAATTTACTTGCTTTTCTCCCTTACCTCACATTTACTTAGTGAATCATCATCTGGGACATTGTAGGTAACTGGAAGTCAACAAGTCCGCTGCAGTGAAAATTGTAACCACATTAATTTGCTTCAGTGACTGGTTACCTGCCCATAATTGATCACTTACCTATAAAAAGGTGGAATTTGTGCTTGAAAACTAGATCTCAGTGACTCCTCTACTTCAGGGTGTGTCAGAAATAGGTTTACGGGTGTTTATTATGCTGTTCAGAGAATTCAGTACTTTTGTGTTAAATTAGATTTATTAAAATAACCCACTACAGTTGGGTTCAGTTATGAACAGCTAATATAGGTCCTTTCATACATATGCTACAAGAGCTTTAAAAAGTACCTGTTCTCAATTGCTAAATTCTTTTTTTTCTAATTGGACTCAATCTCTACATTATTTTTCTACTTCAAAATGGAACAAAATGTGTCCTTTTGATTGATGGTTATGTTTAGGAAAATGCTTTACTTTTCACATAAAAGGCAAGTAAATAAGACAAAACACAGTCTTCTTGGAAAGCTAGTTAAAGCAACAGAGAAAAGATTGACTTGTGATTGAGGAACTGGACTGGATAATTCCTGGTTTAATTCCTGACTCTGCTGCAGACTTTGTATGCCCTTTTGGCTAGTTACTTAATCTCATGGTGCCTTAGCTCACCATCTGAAATGGGGATACTAGTACCTTTCTCCTATCCATTGTAAATTCCTTAGGCCAGATATTATCTATTGCTAAATCAGCTAGTCTAGTCTCCTACACTCATGGCAGGGCTAAGTAATATCTAGACCATCCCTGACAGGTGTTTGTCCAACCTGCTCTTAAAAATCTCCAGTGATGGAGATTCCTCAACCTCCATAGGCAATTTATTAAGAGTGATTAATCACTCTGACAGTTAGGAAGTTTTTCCTAATGTCCAACATAAATCTCCCATGATGCAGTTTAAGCCTATTGCTCCTTGTCCTGTCCTCAGAGGCTAAGAACAATTTTTCTCCCTGCTCCTTGTAACAACTTTTTATATACTTGAAAGATGATATCATGTCCCCTCTGTCTTCTCTTCTCCAGGCTAAACAATCCCAGTTCTGTCAGTCTTGCCTCATAGGTCATGTTTTCTAGATTTTTAAAAACTTTTTGTTGCTCTTCTGTGGACTTTCTCCAATTTGTCCACATCTTTCCTGAAATGTGACACCCGGAACTGGACACAGAACTCCAGTAGAGACCTAATTAGCAAAGAGTAGAGCGAAAGAATTACTACTCATGTCTTTCTTATAACAGTGCTACTAATACATTCCAGAATCATTCACTTTTTTGCAACAGCATTACACTGACTCATAGTTAGCTTGTGGTCCACTGTGACCCCCAGATCCCTTTTTTCAGTGCCCCTTCTTAGGCAGTCATTTCACATTTTGTATGTGTGCAACTGATTGTTCCTTCCTAAGTGGAGTACTTTGCATTTGTCCTTATTGATTTTCATCCTATTTACTTCAGGCCATTTCTCCAGTTTGTCTAGATCATTCTGAATTATAATCCTATCCTCCAAAGTATTTGCAACCCCTCCCAGCTTGGTATCCTCCACAGACTTAATAAGTGTACTCTGTATGCCATTATGTAAAGTATTGATGAAAATATTGAACAGAACCAGACCCAGAACTGATCACTCATTATGCCTTCCAGCATGACTGAACCATTGATAGCTACCCTCTGGGAATGGTTTTCTAACCGGTTTTGCACCCACCTTATAGTAGCTCCATTTAAGTTGTATTTCCCTAGTTTGTTTAAAAGAAGGTCATGTGGGACAGTATCAAAAGCCTTACTAAAGTCAAGATATACCACATCTCCCATCTCCCCCCATCCACAAGGCTTGTTACCCTGTCAAAGAAAGCTATCAGGTTGGTTTGACAAGATTTGTTCTTGGCAAATCCATGCTGACTGTTACGTATTACCTTATCTTCTAGTTGTTTAAATTGATTGCTTAATTATTTGCTCCATTGTCTTTCTGGGTACAGAAGTTAAGCTGACTGGTCTCTAATTTTCCGAGTTCTCCTTATTTCCCTTTTTGTAGAAGGGCACTATATTTGCCCTTTTCCAGTCCTCTGAAATCTCTCCTGTGTTCCAAGACTTTTCAAAGATAATCGCTAAGGCTCAGATACCTCCTCTGTCAGCTCCTTGAGTTATTCTAGGATGCACATCATCAGGCCCTGGTGACTTGAAGACATCTAACTTGTCTAAGTAATTTTTAACTCGTTCCCCTATTTTAGCATCTGATCCTGCCTCATTTTCACTGGCATTCATGATGTTAGATGTCCAATTTCCACCAACCTTCCTGGTGAAAACGGAAACAAATTTAGCACCCCTGCCTCTTCCACATTTTCTGTTATTGTTTTTCTCCCCTCATTGAGTAATGGGCCTACTCTGTCCTTGGTCTTCCTCTTGCTTCTAATGTATTTGTAGAATGTTTTCTTGTTACCCTTTGTGCTTCTAGCTAGTTTAATCTCGTTTTGGGCCTTGGCCTTGCTAATTTTGTCCCTGCATACTTGTGGTGTTTGTTTATATTCATCCTTTGTAATTTGACCTAGTTTCCACTTTTTGTATGACTCTTTTGGCTTTTAGATCACTTAAGATCTCTTTGTTAAGCCAGGATGGTCTCTTCTCATGCTTTCTGTCTGTCTTATGCAATGAGAAAGTTTGCTCTTGTGTCCTTAATAATGTCTCCTTGAAAAACTGCCAGCTGTCTTCAGTTGTGTTTTTTTTCTTTTAGACTTGCTTCGCATGGGATCTTACCTACCAACTCTCTGAGTTTGCTAAAGTCTGTCTTATTGAAATTCATTGTTTTTGCTATTCTCCCTCCTACCATCCTTAGAATCATGATCTCTATCATTTCGTGATCACTTTCGCCCAAGCTGCCTTCCACTTTGATTCTCAACCCATTCCTCCCTGTTTGTCAAAATCAAATCTAGAACAGCCTCTCCCCTAGTAGCTTTCTCCACCTTCTGAAATAAAAAATTGTCTCCAATACATTACAAGAACTTATTGTATAGCCTTTGCCCTGCTGTGTTATTTTTCCAACAGATATCTGGGTAGCTGAAGTCCTCCGTCACCACCAAGTCCTGTGCTTTGGATACATATACTATGCCTTGGATGCAGGAGCCCTGATCTCTGGGGTCTACTTAAACCTAATAGTAATAACTTAAACTAGTGATCTGTTTCAAAGTGGCGTATAGTCTACTCCTAAATAGCTACTTCTCTCAAGATGACTTTTTTATTGCTTATACTTTCTTCTGTAGACACGGAGGGGAGTTCTAATGTTCAGTTACTCCTCCCTCTCACCCACACTCCTCTCTCTTCCAGAGATAATGGTTACACTAGTCGCATGTTTGGTTCCTAATAAACTATTCACTTTAGCATCTGTAACATGCTGTCTATAGTAAGGCAGCTAACTTGGAGAGTGAGTGAGAGAGAGAAGATGAACTTGTTTGTTATCTTTCAGCAGCATAGGAAAGCTTTTAGTAACACAGATACATCTTGTCATAAAAGTGAGGCATCTTTTAAAATGCTTGTCTTAAATATTTTACTTAATCCATAGTTATGAGTTAAACCATAATAAATACTTCCTAATTCTAGCTCTGTGCTTATTTTGTTTGTAGTCTGTCATGCACTGACTAATCTTAAGAAATTTCAGCTTCTACGCTGGGTTGAGCTACTGATTGATAACTCAAAATGTGCCATTGTTCATAAGTGGACTTGTACTACACCTTGGATTGTTAGAATTGGGTAGCATTCTTCTTCTTTTTAAATTGCTTGATATTGATTAGTTAATTTTTCCTTGATGTATAAAAGGTTAACTGTAAACAGAAATCTTTAGAAGTTGTAATATAATTCTAGGAAAAAATTCAAGACTCAAGAGCAAAATATAGTTGACTTCTGAGACCTGTATAAATAGTGGGTGTATTTCATAAGCTAAGAAGCAACAAAGACTTTAAATAATCCAGACTTAATTATCAAAAGTGAAGGTATAATGTAAACCTAGCAAGTAAGAACAGATTTTACAATCAGGAGTGTTAAAAGGAAGTCATCTTTGTTGTAATACGGAGTTGACACCTCATAGTGTCTTAACTTAACATCTTAAGTTTCAGGCACTATAGGTGTTTAAAAAAACACAGATCTTTTACTTACTGTTAAGTGACACCTAAGATTATTACAGCTAAAACAATTATTTTTATTTGATATACTCTGTGCTTTTGACAGCATTGCTTATATCTGAAGATCTTATGATGGAACTGACAACACACAGTTACCCACCTTTCTTTGTGGTTTTTTCACACAGCCAAAGCTGGGAGAGAAATACTTGTTTTAAATCATTGTGGTTTCAGTACTTCAAAAATTGGCAAGGAGACTAGAAAGTAAGGTGGGTTTAGTCCCTTAAACTACTTTAATTTTCTTTTATTGACCAAACAGAAAGCTCATATCGAGAAACAATTCACTAGAAACAATTCACATCTGAATTTCAATTTAAAAAAAATCACTTTATTTCAAATTAATCATGCCTTAGAACTGTCAGGCATGCTGTGACAATATAGCTGGGTTTTCCTAAGAATGATTTTTGTCGCAGTTTATTTAAACTTGATCTTCTCTTCCTGTGTTTTACCAGTAGAGTTTTGCCTCCCAGGCCCTCCTAAATGGCAAGCTAAACTTGTTTGTTTTAAATTGTGGACTGTACTAGGCATCAAGTCAGGACTTCAGTTTCTTTAGGCCCTGTTTATAATTTAATTTCAAAATGAAAAGAACTGGATCAAACAGTGGTACACAAGTAACAAACAGGTCTCCCAAAGCAGAGCATAAAATAGATTAGACTTCCCTAGGATGTCTCCAGTCATTAAATGATGTTGTTCCATCTTCCAGGAGCAGGGATGCATAGAAGTATGACAGTCCCTCTTAAATCAGGATAATGGGTAACTTACTTTAGCTTTACTTCTGGCTGTTAGAGGACTTGTGTGTTTGACTTTTAAAATGAACATGGGGGAAAAAAATAAAGCCTTCTATAAAGGAGTCGAATGCATGGTGAGCAAAGATGGCATATATTGCTTAATGCTATGTTGCAATCATACTTTCAGTGTTTTTTTGCTAAGCAATACAGAAAGTTACTAAAAAGATTACTTTTGGACAAACATGGATTTGGAACTTTTTTGTCTTCTATTGCTTGGCTAACCTTTTACAGCAGGCTCTTAAATGACTTAAAATTTTAAAATCTATTGCCTAGCACAAAAAGTAGATGTTGCTAACTTGTGGGTAAGTACACTGTATTTTTGTTGAAGTTGCATGGAATTTTCTAGAGCGGTTTTATTTTTTTCAATGGGATTTGTTCTCCTAAATCACTTAAATTAATATGATTAGTCTTAAAAATCCCACCCATTGGATTCAAATGTTGACTTTAATTTATAACTGTGGAAAGCAAATAATTAAGAAGTGGAATATCAGTGAACAGTTGTTGGGATATTAGCAATACATGGGCATGTTTGGAACAGTGAGATAATAGATATTAAAATAGTAAAACTAGGGTCTGGAGCAATTAGCTACAAATGGCCAATACAGTATTTAGCCCACACCTCACTCTATTATGAGTCAGGAAGGATTCTCTGGAGCTACAGTTCTTTACCCTTCTTCTCAGAAGCGGGAACCTTTGTTTAAGTGTCTAGGTCGTTTGGCCCACTTGAATTTCCTTGCTTATGCTTCAGACCATGTTACTTGCTTTTGTATGTACATTATTAAAGGAAGTACCTATGCTTTTAAATGCAGAATGTCAAGACCATTCGAGTTTCACTTTTTTTGCTTTATGGAGAAACCAATGCAGATGCTGGAAACAGAGAGACTGAATACAAGTTGATGAGTGTAAGGATAGCAGTCAATCAATGGTTCTCCACTTCACCTGTAGATTAGAAATGTACTAGAAGACATCTATGCATAATGTTCATTATCAATGTGAAAAGCATGTACTGGGTAAGATGCCCTACACATGAAAAGTCATGTTTAATAACTTCAGATAAATATTCATTATGCTTCTCCATACCATTAACTGCCATGTTAATCCTGCATTGTCTGGAAGTTATGCTTTTGATATATCTATTGATCATTAAAATTGAGTTTTAAAGCACTTGGACTTTGGTGATAGAATTGCTAGGAAATAGGGTTCTATTTCTATTTGTTAGTTAATGGATCTGTGGATGAAAGAAATACGCAGTTCTGACATCTTGGGAAAATGAGCGTATTCACTTAGCATTTTCACTTATCCGTACCTGTGTCTGCATAAACAGTTGTTGCTATGTTTGGATTTATTCATTACTAGATTTGTCAGTGTTTTTGTTCCTGGCTAATTGGTTACCCACAATCAGTGTGTCCTTCATGCATTGCCAAAAATTTGGTTTCCTTCAGATGATAATTCAGTAAATTATTGTTCTTTATATACAAGTTCCAGAAAAAGATGACTGCAGCCCAATTGCAGAAATGCTTCTTGATTGCTTGTTCTTTTTAATACATGGATGAACTTACTTAGTCAAGTCTTAAATTGACAGCACTGTCTGCAGCCTGGTATGGTGGACAAAGGCACTGAACAAATTTCCCCATAACTTTGAATATACTTTGTTTCTGTACTGCAGTTCCCCTGCTATGCTATTAAGGAGCTATTTCTGATAAGCTTTGGGTTTTTTTTGGTTTTTGTTTTTTGTTTTTCAGTGTTACTTGCATAAATTCACCACTTGAATTCTGTCTCATGGTTCAGAAATGGCTCCCTTTGCTAACAGCTGAAAGTCTAAAGTTATTCTCATCTTTTTAAAGCTAAGTTAACATCTGCCTGTTCCTCTCTGGGCTCAAACCCACTCTCCTTAGTGCAGAGTCTTGGCAGAATGATATGTCAAGTGCAGCTACTCATAATTTTCCTTTTGTATGTGACATGCTTTTCCATAGCTTAGAAGCACTCTACTAACTATCTGATCTACCAGTGTGTACACTGGGAGAATTCCTGGACACTGTTCTGAGACTGATAAATTTATTATGTCCACAAAGGTGTTCATGTAAACAGATGTATTTAGTTTGAGCTTTTTCTTCATAGACAAAAAAGAAAAATATTTTTCTACCACAGAATATGTACTTGTTGAGGTGCTATACCAAACCTGCTACCTCTTGATGTCAAACTTCCTGATTGAGTAAAACCACAAACTTAAAGAAATTCCCCTCTCTACCCTGTTAGTTGCATTTGATATCAAAGAAACTGTTGTGTTGCACATGTTAAACATTACTTCATGTAGTGTTACAAGCATTTTAAAGAAATAAGACTATCTCAGAATAGTAGTTAACTGCATCATGAATAGGGCTTTTCTTTGTGTATGAAAGTGAAGTCTGTTACTTTGGTGGTTACATCTGGATAAAGTTACCCATATTTACTTCTGCTATGTTCGTTAAAATAGGATACAGTAGTACAATTGTTTTATTTTGTGTTTATTTTGCACAGCCAGTTGGGGGGGTGTGAGAGAGAGAGAAATATACGGGCACCTTGGCAATTTCAGCTTGTGAGGGTGAGCTATATGTTCGAGGGATGTGTGTGGCAGGTGTCAAGTCTAACGTGTTTAGTTCTGAACTAGCAAATCTGGATAGTATAATATCTTTCTTCTGAGTCCACATAGTCAAAGGAAATTGTTCCAAATGTGTTATGGAAGCTGCTCACAGTTAAGTGGTGGAAGGACATTGTCTAAGATATGTGACTATTTTTCTGCATCATATTCTCTCTATGTATCAGTTAGTTCACTGCTTTGTTTGTTTCCACTTGTTGCTGCTACAAACTCTGTACTCTGTCAAACTTCAGATCATGTGCGGGCTATCTGAGTCTACCAGCCATGGACAAATCCAACATACAGCTACAGAAGGCATTTTGGCCGAACAGTGGCCTACCTAGAAACCTGTGAAATAAAACGTAAGGGTATATTTAACTGCACAGTTAATTAAGGTTACCTACACTACAGTTACCTCTCCCAGGTTAGCACTGTTGAAGTGACAGCAGCTCACTGCAAAATAACACTTTGGCTGCTTTGTCCACACAGGCAGTGCACTTACTCACTTGTGGCACTAAGACTTCCAGGGACACATCCAGTTGTCCTTTGTGCTGTAGTAAGCTGAGATACTCCTTGAGGTCTATGCCAGTGAATTGTGAGACAATGTATCTGTCCTTTCTGGGTGCACAGAGGATAGTGGGAAGGCATTGAAGGACTAGTGGCACTCAAGTGTCCTGTTCTTACCAGCTGCCAGTCCCAATCCAGGCTGCAATCTAGACAAGTGAGGGGTTGTCACCACCTGCCCTGCAACATTTGGTACATCACCGTGCTTTGCTGTTGTAGTTCCCAACCTGGGTCACTCACAAATATGCTAAAGTAATAGCATGCAGGACACACCCTGAGTGTCTGGGTATAAGCACAGCCCTGGTCCAGCAGCTCTGACCCCAGCAGCCTGTCAGCAACACACCAGCCATACTCTGGCTTCCAGGAGCCTAGATTACTACCTGCAAGATGATCTAACACACTCCCATTTCCCACCAAAGAAGTGTGTTCTGCACTGTGCAGCTCTCTCCTGGGCAGTTCAGATATTCGAGGTCCATTGCCCTGTAAGAGGTCAATATGCAACAGTTGGCCGTTTTACCTGGAGTTCAGTTTAAATCTAACACTGGAATAGTTTTGATTTAAAAAAAAAAAATAAAGCAAGTTTGCTTGCTTAGTCTCTTTGTAGTTAAATACAAGTATAAGATATTAAAGTCAGAAAAGGTTACAGGAGAAATCAAATAACTGTTTAGTAACTAAAACTTAACAGGCTAGACGTGTTTCAAGGTAAAATCCATACCATATGCTCCTATAATGTTGCTGACCATAATCTCAAAACAGGAGTCCCCACCCCAAAGTCAAAGGGCTGGTTCTTTTGTCGTTTTAGGTGAGGGGGGGAGAGATCCTGGGGTATTTCTGTCCCTCACTTTTATAGTCCAGTCATCTTTTGAAATGCATTTTCCTGAGGCTTACCTCTAGATAAAGTTCCTTCCAGTTGTGGGAACCAAGATATGGGGTCTCGTGGTGAAAGAGGTTCTATGCTGCTGCGTCCTAAAATGCAGATGATCAGTTCCTGCCCCCTTTCATTGTCAAAATATGGCCACTTGACAGGCTATTGTCAATCAACTTTGACACCTGGCTAGAGGCATTAGCTTGTCTTTTGAGGAAAAAGTTAATCCTCTCCCAAAACTTGTCTCTTGAGCACATTTGTCATAATTATAGCTTATGTTCATACATTTACATATAATGTTACTACACATATTACTCCATGATATTATTGTCCAGTGAGTTATGAGTTTTCAAATGATACCTTACAAGGCATATTTTATACAAAGATTATTGTGATAGTGTGTAAGATGCGAATACAAGAGTGCATTCGGTCACACTGACTAATCGTGTAAACTTGACCTTTAACCTGTACTGCCAATGGGCCAGTCACCTTGAGTTAAAAGCACCACTATACTTGAATGTAAGTTTTTGTGTTTCTGGACTGGATTCTTATTGGGGGCAATACTCAACCTGAGTTAGTTTGCCATAAAGACCAGCCCAGAGATGGGCAAATCGAATAGAACAATGTGTTCGACTGTATTTCATGTTGTAGCATGATTTAAAAATTACTCAGGTATACACACCTTAATCTTTCTTCCCATGCTGTTTCTTTAGCACAATTCCCAAGAACACTTTGGTTGGAGCACTTGCTTAAAAGAAGTTGAGGGCTGTGTGTCCTATCTACCACTTGTTTTGCCAGCTGTTAATTGCTGCTGTAATGGTGAATCTTGAGAGGCACTACTTAAGTAACACTACTCGTACCTTTTTAAAATACCTGACAGTTTTGACTCTCTCCTTTTTTTTTTTTTTTTAAACATGTGCATTTTTAGTCTTGAGATTGGTGTAATAGGCTCTAATTCGTAATTGGTCCTTTTAAGTAAATTCCTAAACACATTTTGAATAAAACAATCTGTACCTTAATATTAAATATAAACTATCACTATAGTTTAAACGTGCCATATGTATAATGTTAGCCCGGAGAGCCCCACAGGATGCAGTAGCATTTAATATTTATTTTTCTTTACTTGGTGGTGTTGATCAAATTCTCCCATTGCCTCAGTAAAAATGACAGTTGGTTTGTGTTCTGCTTTTTCTTACTTTTCCTAACTAGCAAACTGAGCATTTGTTTCTTTTCTGAAGAGAAAGAAACAGAAAATGGCAATGAATGAGTTCAGGCTGTTCCTAACAATATGAGGTTTATTTTTTTACCATTGAGCATGTGTCGCAAGAGACTATAAATTAGTGTTTTAACTTACCATGTTCTTAAGTACTGGCCACCTTGGACTTCGGAGTTAGGAGTTTTTGCCTGGAGAACTCATAGGAGCTAAGTTTTTGCTGGGCTAACCTTGCAGTGGAAATAGTCTTGGTTAAGATAAAAACATTTGCTTTTGGCTTTTCTCCTCATAAAGCAGGTTAAAGAAACTATGGATTATTGAAATACTACTTAATGGAAACTTCTTTGTTTTCCCCTTCTCCTCCCACCTGCCACTATCCTAATTCAAGAGGTAGAAACTGGACATGACCAAAACTGTGCCTTCAGTTTTCAGAGGCTTGAACTTTTATATTTTTTTTTGGTCATGTGAATTAAAATCTTTAGCATTTTAAAGTAACTCAGGAATTTGAAATGAAAACTCAACCAAAAAATGCCACATGTTGTTTTGGAGAGGAACATTGTGAAGCCACCAGCTGTCCCATGGCTTTTACCCAAATGCTAAATTGACCTAGATCCACTCAGAGATCTGCAGTTTTTGGCAATAGTTAGAATTGTCCCAAGTTTCAGGTTCATCAGGTAAGTTGCTCACAGTAATGGTAAAAATTCCTGAACCCTAAAGAAAAAAGTAGTGTTTGGAAAATGATTTAAAATTACAATTTCCACCTTCAACCCTTAAGCTGAAACTGGCCAACTTGCTAACAAGTTACAGTGATTTGTGAATGTGGAGGAAAAAGGATGGTCTTTTAAGACATTGGCCTAGGAAACACAAGAGCTGTTCTGATCTTGCTCTGGCCATGCTTTCTGTGAGACTCCACAAGTTGCATGACTTATTGGTTTCCCCCATCTCACAGGAGAGTTGTGAAACTTAGCTTTATAAATATTCAAGTCTTGTTTCAGATCCTAAAATGAAAGCAGCACGTGCTCTCTCTTAACTTTTTTGAAATGCATTTAAGCCCTGCAATTGGTGAGCCTTTTTTTTTTAAGTTGTGTTAAAACTAAAAACCACTTCTGACAAAGCAATAGATACTCAGATAAAGGATATTTTAGCTTGGGACACCCATTCTGATATTAGGAGTAGTTGGGCACTACAGGTTGTAATTTTTTGCTGTTAATTGAGCACAAAAATACATTTAATTAACCAAAGATTCTGGGGAATGGTACATGCAGGTCTTAGTATTTCTGAGCCAAATTTATGCCTTTTTCTGTCTTGTAGAAAACCATTCTTAAAAGCTAAAACAATGAGAGTCCTGTAGCACTTTAAAGACTAACAAATTTCTGCAGGCATAAGCTTTCGTGGGCCGCAACCCACTTTGTCAAAGCTGTTTCTGTCAGCTGTTGTGCCAGGGGTCTGGAAGGCCATAAATTTGATAATTGAAAACAGTGGTTCTCAGCCAGGGGTCCAGATACCTGTATATCCCCAGGGGTCTTCTGGAGGTACATCAACTCATCTAGATATTTATCTAATTTTACAACAGGCTACATAAAAAGCACTAGTGCAGTCAGTATACACTAAAATTTCATATGACTTGATTATACAGCTCTGTATACTGAAATGTAAGTACAGTATTTATGTTCTAATATATTCTCATTTTTACCATATAATTGTAAAATAAAAATAAACTATTTTTCAAAAATAGTGTGCTGCAACACTTTTGTAGTTGTAGCAAGTAGTTTTTAAGTGAGGTGATACTTGGAGATACGCAAGACCTATCAGACTTACTGAAAGGGATACAATAGTCTGGAAAGCTTGAGAGCCACTGGTTTAAAAGAAAAAACAAGAACGTGACTTTAAGTGGTTCAAAGGATGGATTTAAAAAATCAGCTTCTGCAGTTATGCTGCATACGTACTATTAGTATTGACAGACTGGGTTTATGCCAAATATTTAACAGCCATTTGAGGTTAAAGGTTGAGTGCATGGAGAGCACCAGTGTGAGTTTGGAGTTTGTAATAGACTGAACACAAGTAACAGAAAAATAATTCTTGCCTTGGATTAAGATGGCCAGGCTGTGCTACAGTTCTTACTACTAAACTAGTAGAAAAATAGTACTGGAAAGCAACCCGAACTCTGGGGATTTTAATCATTAATTACTCTGAAAGCTTAGCAAAAAGTGGGGCATGAATTATTTAAAAAAGGAAACTAAAGAGATGTTCAGGGGTCCCTGATAAGAGGCAGAAGGATGGATGTTAAAAATCTATCCAAGCCAGTGTTCAATGATAAAGAAATATATGCCAAGTTTCTGAAAAGAGCTAGCAGTAGGAAAAAAATGTTTTTCTTTCTTTAGAGAGAGGGTGTTTGAAGGACAAAATACAGTTGTGGTGAGTTGCATGTTCATAGCAGAGATTTAGGTAGGTGGATTTCCTACACTAAAATATGCAATACTTTTTTTTATTTAAAAGCAATAGTTCAATGAGCCCAGCTGCTGACATTTAATCTGTTAGTGGACTTTTTCTAAAATGGGAAATAAAAAGAATAGTATTTTTTCCTCAGAAATGCAATTTCCTGTACCCATCCCTTTTCCACCCTGAAATGTTGCACAATTATCAAGACCAAACTTAAAAGCTTGCCATATTTCAAAGTACACAACTGAATCATATTGTCTGTCTTCACATGCAAAAGTCGTGCAGTATTGTAAAGTATGTAATTATCAGTGACTAGTTCACAGTTAAATATACGTTTGGCTTCATTAGCTCTTGAAATGCCACACCTAAAACTGTAACATGCAACAATCACTTTATTTTTTTCAGTGAGATGCAAGCGGACAACAGTAGGAAGATAGAGTATTTCATGGAGCCTGGAGAAAAGGGAGAAATGTGGTTCCTTTTGGAATTTGCTGCTGCCCTTTCAGTTAGAAATGGTCAGTAGTAGAGGGCAATGGGGCACGTGCTACCTTCAGGAGCCAAGTGTGCTGCTACTATAATTGTCTTCTCATGTCCTGGCATAGGGAGGGATCAAATTTCTACTTGAACTCCAGAGCGTTGCCACTGAGCCAGTGCTATTGATGTTCATCTTTCCAGTTCCTCTGACTTTCTCCTGTTCCCCAAGGTTAGGCCTTTGCTGCTTCCCCTGCACTACGTGGTTTCCTTTGCAATGCACCCCTGCTGTTCACACAGGTTGATGGGCAATAGGTGTATAAAAATGCTAGCTTCCCCTCTCAGCCCCTTCTCTTCCTTCGCCACCCTGCAAACTATTTCCAGCCTCAGTAAATGATGTCTTTTGTGCTGTTTAGTTTTTGTTGCTCCTTTAATGAGAACATTTTCTGGGAGGGTTCATCAAGAACATCAGTCATTTTTCCACTTTGTTGATGTTCCTGCCAGTGCAGCTTGGTAATTATCATGTGGAAGGGTATCAGAAATCCTAAACAGAAATCCTAAACTCCCCTGCAGGAATTCCAGAATAGTAAAAATACTTAGCACTTGCTACCCATAGATACCAGAGTGCTTTATAATGGGGATTAAGTATCAACCCAGCTTTATGTTTGGGGAAAGAGGCAGAGAGATGCACTTACTTGCCAATGTCATGCACCAGGTTGGTGCCAGGGCCTTGGATCTCCTGGCTCCCATTCTAGTGCCTTACCCACTGGAGAAAGTATATGGGGTGCACACAAAGAATAGAGAAGGGAGTGGATGAGAAACACAGGATTCCCACAATACATTTAAAACCTCTAATGTGAGTAAACATCAGTTGCTTTTGTGATTGAAACGACAAACATAGGTGACTGGCAGTCACACTTCCAGCTTTAAATTGTATGAGAAAGTTGGCATAAGTTCTATATGTTGACCTTAAATAGACTTCAAATGTAACTTGTATATGCCATTTATTTTGCAGTGTAGGGCATATTGGAGCAATTTATATGCAGAGGAAAAACATTCACATCATTCTTTATCAGAGTCAGCCACCATGGTATTGCATGTCTAGCAATATTTCTGCATTTTTGGTTGAGAGGGCATTAGAAAGAGAGATCATGCAGCAATGTTGGAAACGTTTGAATGTATGCTAACACCTCTGCAGTCATAGAACAAAGGAGGGTTAATGGGTTACAGATAGTTGTAATGAACCATAAATCCAATGTCTGTGTCCATGATTTTTAGTGTCTAGTAAAGTTATGAATTTAAGCTCCCATGTTTGACTTTTGAAGGTATTGTGCAGGTTTCCATTGAGGATGAGGACTGACAGGTCACCTTGTTATCAGTTTGTGAAATGTTTGCCTGCAGGTGATATGGTGGTGTCATCTATCATTTATCTGTGCGAGTTTATCTGAGAGTGTAGTGATTGTATTGTATCCCCATCATAGTTGTTACTGGGGCATTTAGTGTACTGGATGAGGTACGCCACATGTTATGATAGGTATTTGTATGACCCCCGGATCTTAACAGGTATATTGTGTGGGGTATTGATCATCATAGCAGTGGAGAGAGGTCTGCAGGTTTTGCAGCTGTTGTTCTGGCTGGGTCTTAAGTCACTTTGATTTGGTGGGTGGGGAGGTTGCTTCTGATGATGAGGGTGGCAAGATTGGGGAAGTGTTCAAAGGCCAGTGGAGGGAGTTCAGGAAAGATTTTTTCACGATGTGGTCCCTATTGAGCATGGGTTGAAATTGTTCAATGACATCCCATATAGGTTTGCAGAGTGGGTGGTAGGTAACAAGTACGTATATAAGCAAATAGGACAACTAGACAGCAGGACATAATTTCCTCCATGAAGTCAATCTGTAAAATAAATATCTTTATTTTAAAATAGATTAGTTTCTAAAAAAAAACAAAACAAAACATGTATTAAGACCACATGTGAGATACTTAAATCTTCGTGATGAGATTTGTGACTTTGTGCACAATTAGAATTATTGTTCTTATGAATCTTTTGTGCACTTGACTTCTTTCCCCTTTGTTCCTTTTGAGTATGTACTTAAATTACTTTGTAATGGGACTGTGTGGCCAGTCTTAATTTGCACTGCCTATTCACTTAATAAATAACAGTACAGAGCCTTTGCTTCTAATTTCACTAAGGTTTATTGGCTGCCAGCCTATTAGGCCACTGGAAAATTGAGACAGGAGACCTCAGGAATTGGTAATAGGAGCAAAGAGTCTCTCAAATTAAGGTCAGCCATTCAAATTGCTTGGGTTGTCAGTATTGAAAACTAATTTCCATCTGACAGCTATTCAGTTGCCAATGTGAAAATGGTTGTAGGTAGTAGGAATGCATACATTTTACTGAATTGTGATAGCAAACAAGACAGGAAAAAGGCTAGGAAATCCTTCAGGCAGAAGCTCAGCAATGAAACAAACTGAACAATTCTAAACATCATCCCATTTTCCTTAAGTTCATTGTTCAGAAGAAAGTAATTTTCTGTTCCTATTTTTTTTTTACCATTGTTAGATGACATTGTGTCAGAACTTAACTCTGGCATTTACATTTATTATTTATGCTAGTTCAAAGTGATTTAGCTATCCACAATATTCAGTCCTAAACCTACAAAATGGCCTGAATGAAAGAAGCGCTTCACTACATTTACACAGAAAAGGACAGCAGATTAGCAGACACTTGAGCTACTTGGTAATTAAAGCATTAAAGGCCTTTGTTGAACAACCCAAGCATTGTGATTTATGTATCAGTAAAGAAAACCTAGGAAGTCAGCTATAAGTTGGGCTTCTAAACAACAATCTTTCAGAAAAGATATAGGAACTGGCATAGTAATCTGAAAAGGGTCTGCAGAAAATGGAAGACTTCCACTGAGTATCTGACACTCTAGACTGAAAGCTTAAGTAATCAAGGGTGCTAAAAAAAGAGTTCTGAGACCCTAACACCATGTGTGGTCTCCTTGGTTTGGAACTACTGGGGAGAGAATAAAATAAATGAAAATTTCATGCCAATGCAATCTTTGGCTTGCCTGTACTGAGACTGCTAACAAGGACGTTATCTGTGATGTGTTCCTGTGTCTCAGAAACTGCACTAAGACTATCTCATCTAATGCAGACTATTAGACGGTCATCTGATAGTGTAACCACTCTGGTTGCATCCAAATTGCACAAAATCCAGATCTGGAAAGTCCCTGCAAAACACCGGTTTTAAGACCATCGTCCGCAATCACCGAGAAGGCTGTGAAGACTGGAGCAGGAGAAGGCTTGGAAAAAAACAGAGAATCCCTGGATTCTAATTGATTCAGGCATTTCATGTTTAATGGGGATCCATAATTGTATTAATGAGAAAAATGGTCTTGGGCTTCTGAAAGGTTGAGAACCACTGTCCAAAAATGCAAACTTGATTGTTGTTGTTGTTCTTCGTATACCTACTGCAATAAGATTAGTCAAGGGAACTTAAAATGTGATTAAAATGAGTTTAAAGCTTAATATCTCTGGTCTTGCACACACGCGCGTGCACGCGCACACACACCACCTCCACCCCCCATCATGACTAGCCATGTTAGGGCTCAATCATGCAAAAAATGTAATGCTTTCTGGAAGGTGCTGAGCAGCTTCCTGCTTGCATTGATTTTCAGTAGATAAGAGTTCACTCAGGACTGGACCCCTAAACATCTGTTTACTGTTCAAATATGTGATAATGAACAATAAATTGTATTAAAAATAGAACTGGAATGACACAACTCTTAAGCATTTTTGTGTAGCTGAAGAATGTTACTGTAGGTGTCTGGTAATGAAGCTGCACAGAAAACCGGTGTGACTTTCAAATATCTTTTTTTTTTTTTTTTTTCCCCCTGCAGTTTTGTGACCATTGTTGTTATAGGGGTCACCATCTTCGTGGTGTTCGTTGTCACTGTCATTCTGTGCTTCACCTGTTCTTGCTGCTGCTTGTATAAAATGTGTCGGAGGCAAAGGCGTGAGTATATTTGTTTACATTTTGTTAATTTTATCTCTTCAGTGAAGTTTTTGTTTTTAGTAAGTAGCAGCATTGTTAAACTAGCACAACAGCATACCAGCATCCCACAGAACACCAAAGGTAAGAATATTTAGGCACTTCAAATTCTGACGTGGTTATAGGAATCTCTAAATATTTTCTGGACATAATTCTCTTCTTTTTTCACATGATTTTTTTTTTTAATGAGCAAAAGTTGGAATAATTGATTCCTTTAAAAATTCTTCCCTATGGCAGTCTTCACAAGAGAGGGACCATGGGAAATATTCAACGGTCCAAACAGTGCCACGATAACTGTGGCTGCAATTACTGAAAGGTCATCAGTGCTAGGAGATGAAACAAATACTCAGAGAATGTGGACCTTTTTTCTTTTCCATATCATGCTATATTTAAAATAAGAATCTTGGTGATCCGGTCTTCTGGATTATCTCTGAGAAACATATTATCTAAACCATTTCCTGAGCTAGCCATATTATGTCAATTAAAACAGGAAATCTTTGTAAATGGGAAGCTGTGTTGTGTTGACTACAATGATACAAAGCATACTGTATCACTTTATAAGTCTTAACTCCTAGTTTTCTACTCTATACATACCACTAGAGTCCAGTTTGAAATGTGAATTATTTCAATAATTTTCTAGAATCTAAACCTTTGCAAACAAGAATGACATGAAGTCAAAAGGATGTTGTAATGTCTGTATTTATATTGAAAAATCTGTGCAATTTTAAATACAGCTATTTTATATATTGGGAGGGGGGAACCCACACTTGGACCTGTAGTGACTTAAACATATGTCGAAGTGCTAGTATTCTATTGTTGACCAGTGAGACAAAGGAACATTTTAATTTAGAAATGTATTTTATATTTAGTTTTGACTACATTAGTAAGACCACTTTAAAATCTTTAACTGTTACCTGATCCCAGCCCAGCTACAGTGGTGCTTACCAAAAACTTGAATCTTTGCTGGGTATGAGGATAAAGTGGACTAAAAACAGGTAGTGTGGACCATATCCCATGCTTACAGAGATCATAAGCAGTATCCATGGCTCTGGGGTGGAGAGGGAGGGAAACAAAATTGTTGTAGTTGATCAGATTAAAAAACAAGCCATTTAACTGTTGGCTATATATATTACTGTGTGTAACGGGGCCAGTCCTATAGCAACCCGGCCTAGTGGTCAGGCAGTGGCTTCACAGTTCTCTTCCCTCTGCCCATTCTAGAGGGGGCTTTGTCAGGTTGTATACGGTAGGCCTCTCCCTCCTGTGCATCCCTTCTTATTGCCTTTAAGATTTTGTCATGATAGGGGGGAAGGGGAGCAGAAGATGGGGACCCAGACCCCCTCACTCCACTGGGTCCCGATCCAGGGCTATAAAGGGGTGCTGCAGTGTCTGGATCACTTTGTTCCACTCAAAGTTACAGTCCCCCATGGTCACTTCCTACCAGACTGGGGGTTCTTCTGTTTGGAGTGTGGTCATAGTCTTTGCAGTATCAACATAGTTCTGCCAGGGGACAGCATCTCCTTCAGGTACTCTCTTGGTTTTCCAACTCAGGAAAAAGAGGTAGGGATCACTGTTTCCACAGTGGCTTTACTATGGTCACTCTTCCCACTACTCCTGCTACAGCCTGTAACTCCTTCCCTGCTGCCATGGGCTACCAGTGCCCTCTTAACTGTCCCTCCACCTGGAGCCTGCCCTACACCTGCTGAAGGGCATGGCCTCCCTTGCCCAGTACGGCTGCATGACTTGCTATATTTTAGTGTGTGGCCTGTAAAACCAGGTCTCTGCCGCGCCTCCTCCCGCCCCCCCGCCCCGCGGTGTTTATGAAGTACATGGCAAAATTACAACGCCTATACTAAGTGGTACAGTAGAGAATAGAGCACCATTCTTTAAGAGAAATTGGGAGACAATTGATGATGGAGTAATTGACATCAGGTAACAAAAGCTGTGAAAATAAGTGGCTGTTCAGCTAATATTCTGAGTAGCAGAATTGTCTAACAAGGATCAACTGTGTTAGTGTTAACTTATACCAATAAGCATCGGGGGAGGGCAGTTTAGTAACAAAGAAGATCCATGTACTTTGGTGACAAATCTCAGAGGAATATGTGCCAGCATGCATGAATAAACTGTCATTTTTTAAAATCTAATAAAAGCCTGATGAAATACAATAGGAATCTATGGAAAACAATGCTGAAACACAGAATTAAAAACTATCTGCCTAACAAGCATCTAGTTAATTTCTTTAACTTCTCTGCCTTAGAGGCAGATGACTAGATGATGGTATTCTGTGTCTTACTGTGGATTGTGAGTAGCTTAACTTCACAGATGAACTCTGTTTCTGAAGAGTCAAAGAATTTTTTTTTCAAGTTCCTTTCTTTGAGGAGTAAAAGGACAAGGTAAATTAACGATTGTCCAGGCACATGAAGGCCCTACTCCCGTGGAGGCCAATGGAAGTTTAAACATGGACTTAAATAGGAGGACTGGTAGTACAAGACTCTGAGTACTTTGGAGAACTCTGAGCTGGAGTTGCTACGTGCTGTGAATTACAGAGACACATCAGACAGTGATTTCCCTTTTGGGAATGGGAGAGAACGTTCCATATCCTCATTGCTTCTGTTGGATTTCTGCTAAAAGCGGCAGTCGTAAATGCATCTTATTTTTGTATGTTTATAGCTGTTGTGACTACCACAACTGCCACCACAGTGGTCCATGCACCATATCCCCAGCAGCCAGGGATACCACCTGGTTATCCAGCAGTAACATATCAAGGATATCATCCTGTACCAGTCCAGCCACAACCTGGGATTCCAGCAGCAGCCTACCCAGCCCAGTATCCTCCACCTTATCCAGCGCAGCCTTCAGGACCGCCAGCCTACCATGAGACAGTGGCAGGTAAGGCCAACACAAGGAGGGAAAAGCACAATTGAAAAAGAAAAAATGCATCCTTTCTTACACTTCTTTTTAATACTAAGGTCACTAGGAAGACAAAAGCATTTGTAACAGATAAGCACATACGACATATGTTATCTCTCTCTATATATATAACATATAAGCACTATCAGTCTGTTTGCCCAGGCATCCTCTCTTACTTAACATGCTTGACCTCCATTAGACAAACACTAATACTTCAGAGATGATGTATTTTTTCAAATGGGATTTTTTTTAAGTAACATAAAATGAAAAATGTACCATTTGAATCCATTCTAAGAGCATGTCTACACTATAAAATTAAATCAACCTAACTTACAGCAGCATACAGCTGCCACAGTAAGTACATCATTTGTTTGTGTCTACGCTTTGCTTCTTGCATCGATGGTGTGCATCCTCACCAGGAGTGCTTGCACTTATTGAACTGTCAGTGTGGGGCGTTGTGCGATGACAGTTGATGTAAACAGTGTAGTGTCTACACTGATGCTGCATTGACCTAACTACATTGACATTAATTCTATGCCTCTCATGGAAGTGGAGTTATTAAATTGGCATAGCAGGTGAGTTACATTGGTGGGAGCGAAATTTTACTGTAGAAACTTACATAGTTAGATCAATGTAAGCTGCCTTGTGTCGACCTAACTCAGTAGTGTTAACCAGGGCTATAACTTAATTTACTATGTATGTCTTTTGGCAGTTACCACAGTTAGGATGACTTAAAAATGGAAAGTTACAATTTTTCTATGCAAGAAGGTTCACAGATAGATGCCTTACAAATGGAGCTTCAGCTTGTTTGTAGTTCAGGTGACAGGACTAAACTTGTCAGTCACTGGCAGAGGAGGGTTGCTGAGCTTGCAAACTGCAATTAGGCTGAAAACTCCCTATAAAATATCTGTAGACCTTCCAACTAGATGTAAAGACACTTCTAATATGGATATATTTTCCTATCCTAACCAGCATGGAAAACAAGCATACTTAGTAGCTCTTTCAAAGTGCAATATTGTTAATTCAGCATGCTCACTAAATAAAATAATTAAAACCAGCAGAGACAAAAACATCAGGAAGCATAGACAAAGGAGAAGAGAGAACTTGTGCTGGAACTCAAAATTTATCAGGCAGAGCACTGCAGAAAAGATGTTTCAGATGACAGAATCAGCAAAAAGCAGACTCCTCTGTACTCTTCGTGATGAACTCAAGAGAGGAGGCCAGTGCTTAAATAGAGGGAGTGATGAATATTGGAAAGAGAGAAGGTTGGGAACTAGAATTAGAGTCCCAAAAGATCTTGAAAACAAGGAAGGCAGCCTTGAACGAGATTGTAAAATACATGTCCTTCCAGTGGAGTGGAGACTGAGATGCTATGGTTGTGCTGCTTTGTACATAAGAGTAAGTGGGCAGCAACGTTCAGCACAAGCTGGGCCTTGAGGAAACTAACAGAAGGAATTATATGATGATCATAACGTGAGGAGATAAAACCGGATAACCTGAAAGATGATGTCATGCTCTAAGATCATTATATCTCATATCAGCTGTTTCCCTGGAATAATTAAATTGTTAATTTCAAGAGGGAGTCCGAGTGCTGAAGACAGCTTACTCAGCAACTACCCCATTAAAGTGGAAGCTGTTTCTGGAAGACATCAGAATGGCCATGAACCTCAGCACCTTCAGCTAAAACATAATGTCCACCTTGACGTAACAATACATAACACACCCAAAAATTTCCTGCTGACTGGGGGATGGAGAGAAAAAAAAATCCCCATGTGAGCTTAAATTAATTTTGAAAAACACTCAGCTACAACAATCAAACTCAAATGAGACTGGATTCAAGTGTAGAGGCAAATGAAAGGTCTGATTTGAGGTGAAAAGGCTCGCTTTTTTTTTTTTTTTCCCAAGAGGAATTTAGTTTTGAGATGTCTTGCTGAAGGAAGTCAGATACACTTGCTGAAAATGTTATGCATTGAGAAAAACCAATATGGGGGAAAAATATAAAATGCTGATATTTTTGTGTCTCATAGAAAGTTGGTAGGATTTTGTTACTTAATTCTTTTTTAAATAACACGTTAATAGTATTACCTAAAAGAACATCGCTCCAGGCATAATATCATGTTTCTCCATCAGCTGCGGAGTATTTTTTTGTCCTTTATTTTCTGATCCAATGGTTTATTTCCACTTACCTGCATGACATGAATCTTTGCCTGTCCTCTAAGTATGTGCCCTGCTGTCCTCTAACTAAAGGCGTGTTGGACCTGCTTACTGGTATTTGAAATGCCACTCCCTCATGAACTGCTGCAGCCTAGAGGAGGAAGACCTAGACCTGTTGTTTAGGTCCCAATAATGTACTTGATGCTCCAGGGAATACACACATAGCCTGCTCCAAAATGCTTCACTAGTAAATTCTCTAACACAATTAAAATGCAACCGAAGATGAATCTTTGAATTATGCAATAAGAACTAGAGCTATCATTGAAAAGTAAGTATAGAATGAGAACATTAATATATCTGTGGTTTTTTTGCAGTTGGTGCGGGAGCGCCGTACCCAGTCCATCAGCCCCCCTACAATCCTGCTTACATGGATCCTCAGAAGCCCACCTATTGAATGGATTTGCTGTTAAGCCTCTGTGCATAACTTTTTTTAAAGTATAATGTGTTCTGTTTACACCATACAGCTGTAGCACATTTTCTTAAAATGCAGCAGTCTCTCATTTCTCTGTAAAGAGAGAAATCTAAATCAGTAGCTCTTAAAGATACACTGAGCTCAGCAAGAAAATTATCACTGGAAGTTCACTCATTATCTCAAGCAAATACAATAGGAGAACTTGTTCAAATTCCAGTGAGAAACGGGTAAAGAAGGAATAGTTCAGATACAAGAACAATGTGTTTGCGCAATAATTTGAAGGGTGTTTAAAAAGAATGATCAGAAATCCAGTTAAGCAATAGCAACTACCCAAAGCTGTAGCATTCAGCTGCATGTAATTAAAATATAAGAGCTTAACTGTCAGAAAACATCAGTAAAATTTGATAGTCCTGTTTTCAAATTAACATGATGAAGTAAGCTATGCTTAACTGAGGCTTTGTCTTTACTGACGGTGGCAAATTCGCCACCGTCAGATGGATTTATCTGGATCGACTGAGCAGTCAGTGAAGACCCACTCAGTCGATCCAGAAATTGACATATTAAGACCATCTTCTCAAGTGGCGCAGTGCATTGAAGATGGAGTACAGGAACAGAAGCAGAGAAGTCAACAGGAGTTATGCAAGTTTTTTGTGTAGCTTGCATAACTCCTGTTGACTGCTGCCAGATCTCCAAGGTAAGTGTAGACAGGGCCTTAGTGATTTAAAAGGGAAATTTCCTTTGCTGGTATAGAATTGTCTTCAGCAAAGGATAGTGGAACATGCTCTAATAACTTTTCCACTCTGGTTGCATTTGCTTTGTGCCCAACAAGCATGTGCTTAATCAACTCATTGTATTCCTTTCCAGTTTTAAAGCTCAAAACAAGTCTAGTCAACAGGTATCCTCTCATTTCCTCTATTTAATACTCCGTTATCCCTGGCCAAAAAAAAACCCTCTACCATTCAATGAAATAAATATTTCAAAAGCTGAAAACCTAAAAATGCTGCATGAGAACTATGAGATGAGAATTTTTTTGCTTCATCATTGCATGTTTTGATATTGGAGGGGAGTGGGAAATCCTTGACAGAGTCATGCATTTTCCCTGGGATGAAAAGAGTGTGCTTCTCAAACTTTCAGAAGAGCAGTCCAATCCAGTGGTAAATCCTGCTCACATCGGCAGTGGCTAATTCGAAGAGAAAAGGGGATGTACCCCATCTGCCAGACAGCAAGATCAAGCCCTTGACATCTTGTGTCTTTTTACACTGAGATAGGAACGTTATAAGAAACACATCTTACAATAAAATGAAATCCTGACTTGAAAAAAATCTCAACCTGCTGTACAGCAGAGACCAAATCCTGCTGTCCTACTAATTTCCATTGAGTGTAATGGGAGTTTGGACTAAGTAAAGATGGCAGGATTTGGGCTCAGAGATGCAAAAGAGTTGAATTCAGGGAAAGTTGTGCATGGGGAAAAAGCTGTCTATTATAAAAGCTGCTTGTTAAAATGTTGACATTTTTAATGTACTGCAATTGTGATCAGTGACAGCATTGCTTTCAATTTGAGAACTTGAATTTGCCAAACCACTCACGATTTCAGACACACGGCACAATCTGATTTTTAAAAACCCTAAATAACTCTTCTCTAAAATTGAACTTAGCTCCATCTTAGAACAATAACAGTCTATCCGTGAACTGTTATTTCAGTGCAGCTGAACTAGTGGAATATTATGGCATTGCTCTCATTTTGGTTTCATTTGTTGAGAGACATTTACAAGCTGCTTGTTTTGGGGTCTGTACTTGGATAGATTTAAATATATATATATATATATATATATATCAAGTTTGTTTGTACAGATGTGATCTTGTCATTGATAGTGTTATTTACCTTGCCTTTATGGGCAGAACGTCTGTGAGTGAAACTAACTTTCAAAAACAGCTTTGTTTGCACTTCAACATGGTATTAGACTGTGGGAATAGAAATTTAAAAGCAGTCTAGGCCTGGGTTTTTAACCTTCGTTTGAGGTGGCCTTCAGGAAATTTCACAAACTTTTGAGCAGTTATCCAGCATTTTGATTAATGAGGCCCTGTCCCTTCCCTGTTGCATAGCACCAATGAGAGCACTTGGGCTAGCACGAAATGGAGCCAGGAAACCTGTGTAAAGGGGGAATTGAGCTATACAGGGCATGTTCCTCTTCTTTCCTGCCCTGGTGTAGCACCTCACTGTAAATACTGCACTTTTGGAGCCATGTGGGAACAGTTGGAGGGGAGACAGAGCTTGAGGAGTTTTTGCTGTGGTATGTTTTCCTAGAAATCTTGTGTGTCTTATGCCAGAAAACACTTCAGAAAATAATTCCTTCTCTGTAGCTTCTTCCCGAGTGGGTGGGTGGACAATTAGGAGTGCAGAGGCATAGAAGAGTGGACCAAGATCAGCACAGCAACCAAATTAGACAGCTGCCAGGGTAGAGGCAGGGTGGAAACGGGCAGCTAGTCATCACGGATGACCTGAGGTCCTCAGGGTTGGAGGTGGGATTTTCCATAGTTGTTTGTTTGGTTCTGTGTGATTACAAGTCTGTGGCCTCTGCACTTTTGTTCTTTCTCCTGCTCAAAATGAACATATTGAGTTGAACTACATCAGTGTAGTACAATTTTGGACATAAATATTCCTCTTTGCTTTTCCAGTTGAAGAGGAAAGCATGGCCTAAAGTGAACTTTGTGTGTAGGCATATACCCTGCTTCTGTGATTTACAATCCCCTAGCCCTGAGACAGTGGTCCATATAAGGAAGATTGATGATAGAGATAATATAGACCAGATGCTATATAATGAACATCCAGGGTAATTTCAGCATGGTGAGAGAGACATGCTATTGTAGGAGAGAATATCATCTGATTAGGGGCAGGATAAGAATTGCATGTGTAGTATCCTTCCCTCACTGTGTACATGTTAATGAGAGCAGTGTGTTGGTAATGAATGATTGCATAATTAATTATGCCTGGAGCTGGACAGGGTGAAGGAAGGGAAAGGGGTGCAGATTTGTACATTTTCCTGTTTCATAATGGAAGTACTTAATTTCTAATTCTTAACTATTAATATTCATTACGTACTAACAGGTTAAGACATTGGACCAAATTTCTGTTGTTACCATGTAACACAGTGAATTCTGTTTTCATGTAACTGTGTAGTTCTGTTAATGGCATGGGTGTAATTCAGAGCAGAAATTGGCCCATGAAGTCTTATTTTATGCATTGATAACAGATCAGTCAAGTATCTTATGAATTGCAAAAGTCAAACTGATAGTGTTAAGAGAGGAGGAATGGAATTCAAGCTTTAAATGTTTCAAGAGTTTTATAAATACTGTAAGTGCCTTTATTTTGAACATGTTTAGTGAATTAAATACAGTAGAATAGTTTATACTAATTTACCATGTAATTGTTTTTCCTCAATTATAACCTTGCTTTGTAAGTAGTTAGTTCTCACGTGTAACTACAATCAGTCTGTGCACCTATTTATAAAAAAAATGCAAATATCTGAAGTATGTTCTGTTCATTTTGTTTTCATATCATCCATTTGAAAGTTGTCACATTTAGAAGTATGCCTATTTAGTTCCATGTTGCTCCAGTGTGTTTGACAGTAGTTCTAACATTTGTATTTCTATTCGACTTGTATGGTAAACATATTGCTCATGGTTGCTGGCACTACAGACTGAACTCTTTTTTCCACAAAAATGGGCATGACAGAGGCAGGGCAAACTTTTCTATGTTATCTTGACGATATTGTTCAAACCTGATCAAAAATGGATTATGTGTAAGGTATGGTCTGTATTAGGATTAAAAGGTGTCATGAGAATGCATTAGCCAACACATTTGGAAACCTAATATAGAGAACAGGGTATAGACTTAAACACACATTAAACTGATTAAAGCTTGGGCACCTCTTGTGCTTCAACTTGACCAATTTAGCATGTTACGAGAAGTGTGCCTTGTCTTGTCCATGTTAGAACACTTGAGCTAACTCCCTCTAACACACCGTCTACTCTAGTGTAAACAAGGCCTATAAGTAAGAGGGGCATGAAGACAACTGTTTTTCTAAATCTGCCCGGAAGAGCACATATCTGTTGAAATTAGATGATTTGTAACATGGATACTATGTATTAGAAATTGAATTTAGACTTTCCACTCATTTCATATAGGTCACTGAAGTCTTGAGTTAATGACAACTTAAGAGTTCCGTGTCTCCTTATTAGAATATTGGACTATCAGGCTCCCTATAATCTGATTTTAAAAAACCTGCTTTGATGTGGGCATTTATTTACCTTGGAATACTCAGGAGTACTACACTGATCCCATTCCGTCTTGAATGTAACAATGTTTCATACACAGTTTGATGATTAGTGTACAGGGCAACTGTAGATAACTTGACTTCACTGTTCTCTCAAAGAAGTTTTTCTTGACAATTTAGAAACTGTCAGCAGGTAATAGTACAGTCCTGTCCCAAAATTAATCAACTTACAGGGAGCTAGTCTATGCTGGAAACTGAGTCTACTGCGATGGTAATAAATCAGTAAATTCAACCAATTCTGCATCAACCACTTACTGTATCAGAGGCTTTTTTAAACTTTTAATCTATTTTTCAAGAATTTTACAGGAGTTTTGCTTTTGCCACATGACCAAAATTTGAAGGAAAGGGTGCTACACTGAGGGCTGAGCCTCCTTCCATTCTGCAGAAAAATCACATGCGGAAGGTCCCCTCCAGGCATGGAACTAGGGTGCAGGACGTGGACCTTGGTTTAAAGTCTCACAGTCTTCCCTGACCACAGTTCATTGTTTCAAAGGACCTTGACCTTTTTAAAATGGATAAACAGAATATTGTATAAAGACTACCTTGCTTCCAAATATAGTTAGCCTCGAATATTGAAAGAAAAAGTTTAAAGCTTGGAGAAAGAGCAGCATGATTCACCTAGGTCTGTGCTGTCATAAGTTTAAGCAACTGTTCCTTGTGTTACTCTACATTAACCTTCCCATAGAAGAAGTTGGCATACATCTCAAAATCCATGGACAGGACAGAATGGGAAAGTTGGGACACTGAGATGTCAAACACGCAAGTCTCTCCTGTTTTTTCCCCAATGTGGAAACTTGATACCAAAACTTGGCATGTAAAATAACTTGTCAGTTTAATTTAGGCTGTGGTTTCGGATCTGTTTTTTCTCAAATACAGTTCAAACTAACCTATCTGGACAGTGGGGATATACCGTATCTTACAAAGGTTTACTGTTTAAACAGTTTGAGTTCCTTGGAATAGACACCAGAATTAAGTACAGGGGAGACCAGCTAGTGCAGATAACAGGAGTACAAGTCATACCCTTATACGAGAGCACGAGCCTGCCCCCCTCAGAGAATCCTCTGACACTTCTCCCTGACAAGCTACAGGACAGTAGGAGCCTGCACAGTAGGTGTCAGATCCCCTGGAGGATGCCCTCCAGTGTCTTTCTTTTGGTATCTCTTGGTTTGGCCAAGGGTTACCAGTGGGGTGTGAATTTCAGGAACTAACTATTTGACCTTTGGTCTAAGGCACAAAATTCCCCAAATAATTCAGACACTTTTTAACATTTCTGTCCAGCACTTGTAAGGTATTCTTTGAAGGTTCAAGATCTAGAACACTCTTCCCAAGACAGACTAATTGGGAATATCTGCCTTGAACCCTAGGGGCTGCAGTGTTGTGCCTGTATGAAGGTCTTTTCTATCAGTAAACAGCAACTGCCTTAGCTCACACCAAACAATGAACACAGAAATAGACTCTCCTAGGAACTTCTTGTCAAATGAAGACTTGTTTATTTTGTTACTAGGTGGGTTCATCAATTCCCTCCCCTGCTCTTCACTACATTTTCTCTCAATTTTTCTGCTCTGAAGCAGGGAATGTAGCCTATTAGTTAAATAAATTTTGTTTCTCTTTCTGGGAGAGGTTCATCTCCTTCTCCCAAGCAGGTTTCCTTCTGATATTTTTGATGTGGCTCAGGGAAACCTGGATTCTCTTGAACAGGATCTTTGTTTCCTCAGGCCACATTAAACAGTCATGGAAGGGCTAGCAAGGGTACCTACATGTTTCTCAAGTGTTTTCAGTTGCACATACAAATCTGCCATTGTGCGATCAGTTCAGGACCTGCTACGCAACCTCACATATGGTTCTTATAAAGCTGTCTGTGTAAATGATATCCTGAACGGCACTGGATCCATCTATCTCCTCAGGTAGGGGCATAGAAATGTTAGCTCATACACTTCAGTGCACTGGGGGGGGGGAAATAAATGCCCTTATCCTGGGATATTGGCACTGAGAAATTATACGGTTTTAATGGAGATATGCTAAAATCCCTTTACCACAGCTCTGGAAGCTGAGTACCTTATACTAGGACTGATTGTTTCATGTGATTTAGTTAATGGAGTGCCATTATCCTAGCAAGAACCATATTCACATGCTTCAGTAACAATAGTTAATTCCTGGAAATTAGAACAGGATATGCAAGCTTTTGGCATTCGTTTAAGGAGAGGCATGTAATAAACTTATAATTCAATACAATTAGGTCTGCTATAGGTCATGGCAAAGTATCCAGAACTTCATTTTTACAATGTATCTTTCCATAAAAATTGGTCAGGACCTAAACGTATCACTGTATTTACTTATTTTCAACAATGCACAGGTTATATTTTTTAAACAGCAAGATGTGTCATTGATTTCTAACTATAGACAAGTTAACTTTACACTATCTTCACTTGAGACAAGTGAGAGACAAAAGTGCTGGGGCAAGTTATCAGTATTAACTCAACAGTGAATTCAAGCTGGAAATATTCTACAACAATGGTAAACTTGTTGTATACATACTCCAACACAGGCCAAATATGCTTAAGGAGTGAGCCACAGTGGTAGTAACATGAAAAACAGGAACACCATCTTCCACAAATCATTATGTTGGATGTCACAAGTAAGCTTGTTTAAATCAGCTTTGTACTTAAATGTGTTATTTGCCATCCTCTGCCTCAATAACCCTCTCTTTAATGGGTTTGTGTCATCAATATAGGATGTTGTTCAGCCAGCCTGTAGCAGCAGTAGGTAATTCAAATGAACAGCTAGAGCTTTCTAAATGTTTTAGCAAATGAACCACTCTTCACTTTTTCCTTATACATGATTTTGGTATTATTAAATTGCTTTCCTTATCAATGCAATTACATCTCCTTCTGCACTTTGACTGTCAATTGGATATTGTTTGCAGATTTTAAAATACAAGTCCCTGTGGCTATAGCTTTCTTTTTTTGCCAGATGTGCTGAAGTGATATGCAAATTGAGGGAGTTGGTGGTTTTCTCTAGTCATAGCTTTAAGAGTAACTGCACAATAAGCTTCATGGGGGGATGTGGGAAGAGAGAGAGGCCATTCCAGTCAGCACAACTTTCAGGAAAGGGAAATCATAGTTGTAGCCACTAATGGGCCACTAACTAGAATGGTAGCTGCTCCCACTTGAGAAAAGCAGTAATCATGTTTGTTACATATAAAAGTTTGTTGTTGATTAGTGCCTCATTATTCAGGCCTGTGTTGGTCCTGCTGTTGGAATGAATGGCTTTCCTGGGTCAACAGAGGGGCAGAGTTTATCCAGACCATGAGGAAAAAGAGGAACTTGCCTTGGGGAGGAGTTCCTATACTGTGTGCTCTCTAGTCTATTCACTGCAGTCAAACAGATTTGTTATTTTAGGTTGTGAAGATGGCAAGCCAGTAAGCTTCTAAGTCCATAAAAACAAATGTCTCAAGTGAGTGGGGGGGGGGGCGGATCAGATGCGATCTTGCCTGAAGTTGTTTTAAAAGAGAGCTGTGAGAAAGAGAACTTAAAATGAGAAAAGACAATTGTTTGTAAAAACCCACTAATCATACCCCAAAAACTGGAAAATTGGACTAATCTCTATTTCCTCAGCCCTGCCACTTGACTGATTAAATGGCTACTGAGCTATGGCTGTTATTTCATGTCTAAATGCCTATCTTATTTAAACTAATTTGTCATCCACTCCCTTGTGAAAATATAGCAAAGAATGATGACAACACAGAGAGGAGGCCTTGACTCCTAAAAGGCACTGACTCATTTCAATATGCTGATGAGTTAACATTAAAATTAAACAGAGAAAATCTGTCTGGCTTCTGACAGAAGCTTCTGACATACAACCACGTTAAATGCTTTAAAAGGAAATTGTACCATGAGCTATGAACATATTGAGATCCCCTATTTCAGTATTTACAAGTCAAACTTTTTATTGTGAAAGCTAGATCCAAGGTAGCGCTATCTCCACCTTTCACCCTTGAGGCATTAACCCATAAGTAAGTTGGAACAAAAAGTTTAATTTTGAAAATAAATATTTATTCAATCACTCCAAGGGGACTGGAACCTAAACACATTTTACTTTACGTTTAAGAAAAACAAGTCACCGCACTGCCCTATCTCCTGTCCCTGTTGAGGATGAAGGGAGTAGGGGTAAGCAACCCAATCCTTAGTGCGGATGACTTAGAAAAAGGGGGGGGGGGCTTGGCTGTTTGTTTATCCCCACCAACCTTGCTCATAGAGAGAAACACCAGCTTTGTCCCATGGCTCCACCCTAGCCAAACCCATCAGAAAGAGGGCAGCAGGGAATCAACTTATTTAAAATGGAAGTTGTGTCCTTACACTGTCACTCTGCCCACCCAGAAGAAGGTAGCACATTAGTGCTATAATTAGACCACCCCCATGACTTTACCACTAACGTCTTTGCTTGTTTTTGAACCACATAAGCTATACAAATGACACCAGAAATAAAGGACTCTCACATGGGATAGTATCAGCAGGCCAAGTATATTACACACTGTAGGTACTTCTTGCCTTCTTCCACTACATCCTCCCACAAACTACACCTCTTTTATACCACAGGAGGGAGTCCGTGTACCTGTATGTTTCCCCCGTCCCTCCCCGGGCCCGATTCCCCATCATGATCCCTCTCTTCAGAGGTTCCTGTGACCACCATAATTAAGTCAATTTCCTTCTCCCCATAACCTCAGCTCTCTAGTTCCTCCAGCACCACCTCCTCAGTTCTCTACTCCTCCCCTGTTCTTTCCCCCATGTCTACTCTTATTTCCTTTCTTTCTGGGTACCCACTTTCCCCCGCAGTGCTTTTCCACCCCTACACTCATGGTCTGTTAGAGACCAAGTTAACACACACATCCTGCCCTCACCCCCCCCCAGCAAGTTAAGTGGCTGCCTCTCCTACATATAGGAAGCAGAGAGATTCCTCTAACTTTAGCATCAGGCTGGTAAAGGGACTTGATTTTCTACATGGAGCAGACTTTTCCCATTTTAATCTGCACCAAAATCAATAGCCTTGTGTCCACTGCTGCCAAGAGTATTCCCTGAATTTTTGGAATTGAGAAGATGCAACATTGCCATATCATTACATTCCAAACAAAGATACGGCATAAAGTTGCATTTGATCTTGCTTTCTTACACACCTCCATTTAGTCTTTAATCCCTTTTCCGTTCTGTGTGTTTTAAAACGACTGGTATAGTTTAACCATAGTTCTCCAGAGGGAAGAGAGACATTTATTTCATTTGCTAAGCTCCAGGCCTGTAGAATCTCTTATTGAAAATTCTGAAAAACATTTGTAACTATTTTGAGTTACAAAAATAACCTTAGTCCATACAGTTTAAATTAGACAAATATATTTTAGCTATAGAAAGATACACAGAATAAAAGCCACATCAGAAATCTCATCTGTAAAGCAAGTATGGCACAGGTGATGCTACCACTATAGCATGAACCCTTTTTTCCCTTCTCAGTAAAGGTACAATAGATTTGTATTGATTATATCTGTTCAATGGCTTCAGCACATATAAAAGGTGAAACAATGTTTCACTAGTTGCCCCACTAAGTGTTATATTATTGGATGAAGACCAAACTCATGCTTACTGCTGCAGGTAGTTCCAAATGTTGCAACAGATGCAAACAATGCACACACATGATGAATCCATTAGAGAAGTCATTCTTTTGCATACTAGGAAAAGATTTTTCCCAAATCTGCTGCCTCGTCTTTGCACCTCTAACAAGATGACATTTATTTTTGAAAGGTTTGAGATTCACTGCTTTCATCTTGCCATGTCAATGTCTGTACATTTTGCCAGTTATTAAATTCAGAAACATTGATGACTATGGACATAGCTGCGGGGGCAAAGTAGGTTTTTAAATACTGTTTTTAAGGCAAATGTTGCCAACTATGTAAATGCAATACATACATTTTAAAATCAGAGTACTAAAGTCATCACCAATATCAGAATAGCAAATTTTTGAAGTCTGTCAAACCCAAAATGCAGTCATTAAACAAACAAAAAAAAACCCCACCTAAATAAAAATAGCGTATGAGAAAAAATACACTTTAAAAAATGTCCTGTGTATTAAAAAGTTAGAATAATCTCAGGATTTAGTACATTCAACACTGCAAAGAAACTTAATCACGATTAATTGGAGTAAGGCTTGTGGCAGTTTGACGTTTTAACTTCATTCACAGCAAGTTTGTGCCAAGTTTAGTTCCATGTCACTTAAGTTATTTAAAATATTTTTACACTGCAAAAATATATAATAAAACATGCTTTAAGTTTAATTCTATTTTTAGTATTGAAAAGATTTTTGATATCAAAATTTTTTATTCTGCTAAATTTAGCTGGTAATTGAAATAGTCAAGAAAAACCTCAAACTTTTATATTTGAGTCATACTACATTTAAGTGACAGTAACTGATCAGCACATCCTTACTTAAAAAGTTTAAGACACACAGGTTATGTTCAAATTAAATTTCAGATGTACATCAGCAACAAAGCTAAGTAACAAGAATTCAGATGGGGGTTGATTGTTGCTGAATCACTAGCTGCAGTCCATTTCTTGATCATCTACTTCTGGCTCAGGAGGATACAACTCGTCCAAAGCCAGCTCTGAAACAGAATATCATTTTACAAATAAATGGCAGAACAAATATATTAATTGAGGAATCTGATGTTTAAAATTAAGTGTAACAAAAATGAATATGGTTAAGAACAAGATATGAGCATAATGTATTCAAGGAAACAACAATACTCTTCTCCAGAAGTCCCCTCCTCCCACTACAGCCCTCAACAAAAATACCTTTTAAAAGATTGCTACTTTGGTAGAGACAGAGATGTGTGTATGACATATGAACTTTCACTATACAAAAATATTTTGAAACCTAACCTGAGGCAAGAATCACTTTGAAGAACCCCGTAATTTTCACTGAGTGTTTCCAAATGTTAGCTACCGCTGGAAAATGGTACTACTTATTTATATTATGTACAGTATATTAGGAATAATTTTCATTGTTTACAAATTAAAGCCTACAGTTATACCTTCAAAAAGCCACTACCCTGGCAGCAGAGAGACAATATATTGTGTTACACAGGAATGTAGAAAGAACTTTAAAATTTCCACTATATAAGCTAGTGAAAATGAGCATTTCTCATTTGCTAAGAATCGATATTAAGGAGCAGGAATACGCAGACCACTATTCAGCAGTGCCAAAGAAGACAACGTTGGCATCAGGAAAGCCTGCATTCTCTGCTGTCCTAGCGCCTGAAGAAAGTGTGGAACTGATGAGGCAGGCACAATATATATATTGTGGCTTAACTACTAGATTAGTGGATTTCTACATCCTAACGTGGGAGGCAACCAATGTCAGCATCAGTTACAAGATATGCATTCAAAATGTAAGTAGAATTCATTATTTGTTGCCTATTGAGACAGATTCATTAAGAACTACATCCATCTTTGAACATAGATGTCTATATAAAGCCAGTACAACATGCTGGAAACGTAGGCAGCCTTCTGCAGGAAGGCAGATAGTTGAATCTTCTTACTAAACCCTATCCCAAATTCAAGCAGCAAAAAAAAAAAAAAAAACCATGAAAAGTTGCTCTTGAGAATGGTATGGTAATAAGAATGGGATCTGTGCATTTAATTTTTAAAAGAACATTTACTTTCAGCCATGACCTTACCTTCAGAGGCATTCAAATTTGGAGTTTTTTTGAGGATGGCTCTGACACCAGGCACAGCTTCATCGTACTGATGGAGAACTTCCAGGCAATGTTCATGAAACAGTTTATCTTTTTGAGACAGACTATGCAAGAGCAAAACTGTGTCCCGTAAAAACTGAACAATTTGTTCTTTGTACGCACTCAAGTTGCTCTCAGACCTAACTTTCACCCATTGTCTATGCAACATTATAATAAGCGCTTTGACTACCTGCAGAAGAAAAGAGAGTCAGAAGATTATTTTCTAATATATTTTTTTTTCTGTTATTTGTTATGACTTTTACTAGAGTCAACCACAGCAAATGTCCAAGTTTCAGGACACAATTCAGCAGAGAAATTCAAGCTTCACATTAGAAGGCATCTTTTAAAGGCTCCCAAATCACAATGTATGTTGTTATTTTAACAATGTTAAGTGGAACTTGTCTTCTTTAGTACGTTTAATTAAACAGCTCTAGTTACATACCTCAAGGCTGCACTGGCAATCTGTACCAAGTAGTAAAACTGACAGACTGGAGCAGCGCACACACTTAGTCAGGAATCGAACGGTCTAGTAGAAAAACATGCAGATTGCATTACACAGAACTAGGCATCTGGAAATTTAGCAAACATGATTATGCTGCAAATAAAGTGGGAATGGCATTTCATTACTAGTTTAAAAGATTCCAGAGGTTTTTTTTATAAGTAACATTGTATAGATTTTTATACAAATCTAATAATTTTCCGATGCTACTTTACGTTTTTATCCTCCTGACCAGCAATCAAAACCTCTCCAACACTCTGGGGAAAAAGGGTGACAGTGTTTGTAGGTAGTGGTTAAACAATGTATTTCATCATCTTCATAGCACACAAACCTAAAGCCCAGCTGCCTTGTAAATTCATGTTAAAGCTATATTGACAGCAGCACAAAAAAAAATAAAATAAAAAGGAAGGACATGCTGAAGTTTAAGAACAGGGCTCAAAATCAACTGTTTATCTCCAACAAATGCCAAGAATTTACACACTAAAGGAACAAAGGACAGACAGTAGCCTACATAGCAAGCCACCATTGTGTCAGTACAGCAAGTTCTGCAGCAATAAATCAGAGGCCATCTTTTCCATATTAATACTGCATGATTATGAAAAAAAACAAGTTTTTCACTTTTATGCATTGGGAATTATCTGTTCATCTGGCATATACTGATTCTGTTGTATGTAATCACACAATAAAATTTAAGGTTATACTCCAATAATCCACACTCAGATACCACAATGAAGAACGTAGTATGAGGATTTACAACAGAATAGAAATAATCTGTCATTTATATACATGGAGGAAAAGCCAAGTATTTTCTGAAACAGTTACAGATCTCCATGAAATTCTTATTTCTCTACCAAATGTAAAAACAAAATAAAGCTTCTGCATATGTACAGCTGCTTGTTTTTTTTAAACTTTCCTACTCACACCAAGTCTAAGAGTATAGTTTTTAAAATAGTTACAGCTTAATTTCAAATAGCTCTTCCTGAAAGCAAAAGTTCAGTTTCTTAATACAGGGACAGATAACTTCAATGTCACAACCAAATCAGCTCCAAGGCTCACTCTTATTCACTACTGGACACTTCCTCCATTAACAGGAAATAAGCAAGAGCATGTGAAAAGAAAGTTTTTTATTTACCTCTTGTTCTAGCTGAAGCCAAAGCATTTCAGATGCAGATTTATCTGGTCTTGAAGTGATATACATGTACAGTGCAAGAAGAAGACAGGTTTCTGAAATTCCATTTAAATAATTTCATTAATTCTTCTACTAATGTGTTAGTTGTTGATATAAATCTCGTTTCGCCTGGTGAGGAAGGATTCCCAGCAGTTCAGGTGCTGGGCTGGGACATATGAGATTTTTTTTAGGGGGGGGGGGGGAAGAGGGATCTGTGTTTATTTGCATTTGAAGGGCCAGGTGTTAATGTTGCCATAGATCTTGGTAATATCTGAAGAAATAAAGTAGTTCAGGTGGGACTGGGATAGTGCAAGAGTCGGGGCCAACCTGAAGGGAGATGGCATGTTTAAATTAGATATGTCACTCGATAGTCTCTAGACTGAAACTTTTTTTTATTATAATAAAAGGGAGGAAGATATCATTTTACCAATAAATTGGCTGATGGTCAATCTCCCTTTCCTAAGATATGGGTTTTTAAGTGCCAACTTCATTGTCAGTCAAGCCAAGGATGTTCAGTAATTTTTCTATTGCCTTTTTAGCTCGTCCATCACAAATTGCTCACCCAGCCAACAATTTCACAAGCAACTCCATGAATTCTAGTCCAAAGCTAGACCAAAGGATGGATAAAAATTTGCAATTAAAGATTTTTTTAAAGTTTAAATTTATTTATATTAAATGCAAAATTTAGTTTTTAAAAATTTAAAATTAAATTTGAAATTGACAACAACCTGTTATCTAATCTTATTATAATTTATTAAAATAATTTAAGTGAAATATAAATATAATAAACAGTACATGTTGGATGCTGAATTTTATAGAAGAAGTCAAGCCACTGAACTGGTGAAAGTCAGTGGCTAAGCACCTGGAATCAGAGTTTGTCAAAATGCTAAATCAACTTTTGACAGCAGGTGCAAAGAGAATATTTTCTTCATTTCAGTTTATTAAACTAGTTCAGTGAAATGACTAGTTCATTCACAGTTAAGAAACCAACTGGGAGTTGAAAAAGCAGCAAAGCTTGTTTTCCCTCTTCCAATCTATGAATACAAACTAGGTGTGTGAGATCTATTAGTTCTAAAATCTGGAAGGACATGGAGAACAGAAACAATCAATTCAATTCACTAACTACAGACAATAATTCCTTTGTTTAATAAATTAGTTAGTTTTAAATGCAAAGCATGCCATGAAAAACTGGTTTTTACTTATGTATCCAGCACATCTAAGATGGTTTTAATAAAAAAATATTAAAATGCTATTTGTGCATTTTAATTGAATTTAACTTCCACCCAAATAGCACTTGATACAAATTAGACATAAATAATTAATCATTTAATAAATAAGCAATATATCTATCATTCACCATTTTCTAACATAATAAAAGATGGAAAAATTACAAATCTGAGAAGATTTAAGTTAAGCTATATAATTGCTTAAATAAACATGTATTAGAATAATTCAGCCTCCTACTTATGAAAAAAGCATCAATTTACCATCAAGGCTACATTTAGTTGCAAATGGTTTAATGGTTACCAATCAATGAGAATTAACTTTTCTTTGGGAAAATAAATATATTATTTAAATCAAGGTTTCCTTCTCAATTTTAATCGTGATTAAAATCAGTCATTTAACTCAATCTACCCTGATACAGCTACCTTTACTAAGCATTACATAAGAGATACTACTTCAGTGCATCCTTCACTAGACCATATGTATGGAGGGTTGTAGTGTTCATTAGTTAATTTATGGCTTTGGAGAAGTGCTACTCAGAATCCTAGAATCAGGTGGAATCTTAGAAAAGGACCTTCTATCTACTTGGCATTTGTAATCTAGCTAGAGTTCCAAAGCTCCAGAGACCAACAGTGTCATTTAAGGTCAGGTACCAATTAGAAAGAAATGGATTTTTACTTCTCAATAGCACTTTTCCATGTTCACAACTTAAATGTAGATCTGGAAAGTAGTAAAGAGAAATCCACATGGTTATTAAAACTTCAGATTGTTGAAAGCTAGCATCAGCTGGCCAGTTCTCAGCTAATATTGCATAGTTTGCTTTTCCGGGTTAAGAAGTGGGGCAAGACTTAGGTATAACCCCCATAATTCATACCTATAAAAATACTAAAATTTTCAACGAAGATTCATAAATAGGAAGTTTAAGAATAATGATTATGATGATTAGTAATTTTTCTCTTACCTGAATGACAACAAAGTTGAGCAGCTAGCTTCTGGTGATGAATAAGCATGGCCAACAGCCGCACAGCCAAGTGCACAACAGGCAAAGGGGTCTCAGGACACACGCAACGAAGCAGCATCTGGGTACTTAGTAAGTGCCAAAAACTTTTAAAAGGAAATCAAAGTTAGGAATTGGAAGCACAGTGACTTTAGGAAGCAAATCATTTTAGTCAGGGTTTTAAACACTAAAGTGGACATAATGACCTAATTTTTTTTAAATATTAAAAAATACATATAAACACACACGCTGCACGTGAGACTCTAGCCAAACAAAACACAGGTCTGCTACACAGCTATTTCTCATGTTTAGGGGAATTTGCCAGAATGCCTGTTAGTTGCCAGAAAAAGAATACTCAACGTAAATATACTTAGTTACATTTTCCAATCTACCCTCTGATCTGTACCCGCAGTTATGTATACAATCACTTGGAGGCCCAAATCTTTTTTAGATGTCTACTACATTTATTAAGTGGCATTTTGTTCACAAATTACACAGCAAGAGGCTACGTTCTCTACATATTTACCTGTGACTCTGATCATATAATGGAATACGTTTGGGGTACTATGACTATGACGTAAAGGCTTGAAAAATTCTCACTTGCCAGTGGCAAATGGGATAATTTCCCCCTGGGGCAAAAGCAGCTGTGAGGTGTAAGTTTAGCAGAATCTGTTTAGTTTTACTGCTGGTGGACACCTATCATGTTCATGGGTAGCAGAAACACTGGTGTGATCCTCAGTTGCAATGAGAGGTAGCAGCAGAGAGAAATCTGTGATCATCTCATGTACATAACTAATTTTTCTGCAATCTGTGTAAATCACTGTTTTGAAGAGGAAAATAGAAATTGTTTGGGAATGTAAAACAGAGGGCATGGAATATTTTTTTTAAAAAATTCTCAAGCTGTCTTTTACCTTATTAGCAACTCAACTGTTGAATTCTCAGCTAGTTTCACCAAAACCTTTAGGCTTTGAATCATGATACTGTCTGTCTGGGAACCTATTGTTGTAGAAGACAAAGCGAAGAGCTGAAGCAGTTTTTTAAACAAAGAATGTTGGCATTGGTCATTGTTAGCAGCATCTTGTGGTTCCACAGTTAGGCCTTGTGGTCTGGAATTTTCTTTTTTATCATCAGATTGATTATTGCACATGATGTTCTTCTCCATCTCAGACACTTGGGGATCTCCAACAGTGAACCCTCTTTTCACTTCAGAAGATAGCAATGTATAAACAACATCCAAGCTGTAATATACTAAGTAATAAAGAACCCCTAGAGATGTAACTGTAGTCTCTTGCAGAGTAGATCTAAAATCCTCTGTAGTGGATATTATACTTGAGTTAGTTCTAGAAGAGCTAACGGATCGCTTTTCAGAAGGACTGTTTCTTGACTTTGCCCACAACTGCAGAGCTTGACAGTATGCACTGATATGGTATTCCACTAGAGGTAGAAGATGCACTGCACCTGGGATCTTAAAGCGTTTAAGAAGGAATAATCCTCTCTCACTTTCTGCCATGTCTTCCTTGGATGATCCTTCATCCATAGCAATCAAATTCAATCCCGTTATTGCAAGTTTTTGAGCTTCTCTTAAAGCAGCAAGAGAAGGAGTTCCATCCTGAGAATAAGTGGTCCTGATGCTGGATATTCCTGTAGATCCTCTAATCGAAAACAAAATAAAATAGTTCAATACATGCAATGTACAATGTACCATCAGCAAAATGACCATGCATATCCTTTGATCCTCTGGTTATGCATGTTCTGCATGAAATATGAAAAATGAATTGTATTAGCATGTCCAAGTTCAAAATAAGATAGTTAAATCACTGTTTTATGCACAGGTGGAAGAAAGATCACCCTACTAGAGCATTCTTCCCTACCATGTGAGCAGCATAACTTCACAATTGACCTTACCTTTAGTCCTCCCAGTAGAGTTGCTGCTGGAAGGCCATTTTTCCCTTGTCTCAGTCAGCTACATGATGTATAAATGCAAGTCTTATATTTAAATTGAAAAAAAATAAAATATATTCTGAAAGACCCCTTACTCCTACACTACTTTAGGTGTACATTAAAATAAAATCTACCATGACTATTTTATCATTTGCATTCTTACATTGACATTGGCACTGGGATTTTTTTCCAGTGGGAATTAAATGAGCATTTTTTCCTCCATTGATTATGTGTGGAATTGAGTTGTACATTTTTAAACAAAATATGGTAAATGTTCATTAGATACACTATTTAGTAGGATTGCCAGTGAAGCACAGTAAAATTAAATGGCTGCATTGCTCATTTGTTTCCATTGTCTTTGGCAGAGGAACAATTTACATTTAAACCCAATGCAGGTATCTCCAGGTTTTAGGAGACATGGTAACATATGTAACCAACTGGTTATTTTCCTTATTGCACACAGTTCTGCTCAAATGTAAAAAACACCTTTGAGAGTCATTTTTGTACTTTTAAATCAACTTCCTGTCCCAAGCTTGTCCTGACCAGATGATGATGCATACAATTATTATGATAATGTCATGTCCTCTTTTCAGAATGATCAGATGGTAGAAAAAGGAACAGATACTAACATACTATGAAAACTGAAATTCTGTACAAAACTTTCACATTGTGTCAGCTGCTAGAGTACATCAAATGTATAAAAATTGCAGAGCCTTAAAAAAAGCTCTGTAATAATGAGTGTAACATGGAAATAATTTCTTGGAAGGAAAAAGAGGAAGTTTGGATTATTATACACTAATTCACTGCACACGAAATCAGAAAGCACTCCCAGAGAAGTTTCATTGATTGGGGAGGTGGTATCCAGAGTAACATGGATTTTCCCCATATTTCTGTTTTTTGGCCACAGGGAACAGCACAAATAGATCATGGGTAGGAGGCTTATGCATGAAGAACTCTAATCTTCTCCCAAGGTACGCATCCCAGCATTAATGTAACTAAGGTTATGTGGTTTTCATCCATCCCAGCTTTAGTCCTCAGGAACTTTTTATGGGCTATACATGCTTGCAGCCCTTATCTAATTTTACATATACACACACGCTCAAACTACCACCATAACACCATTTAACAGAAGTAAATAAATGAGAGAAGCAACAGCTCACATGCAACAGGAGAGCTGAGTGAAAAACGAGATAAGCATCATAATGCAATTGTTTAAGAGACTCTTGTTACCTGGAACAAATGAGACATTCACTGACCAGATTACGTTAGCTTTAGTTATAGGGAAAGTCACCAAGTGATCAAAGGATTTTAGAAGACATCAAAGCCCATGCTGATTTAAAGGAATCCAGCACGATTTCTGGGAAAAAAGGTCACCTGTACATTACTAACTTGTAATATGTAGAAACCATAAATGAAGGGATAAACAAAGAAGCAATAGGTATTTCCCAATCAATCTAAGAGGAAGAATTATGGTATAGCAGGCAATCAGACGCAATGGAGAAAAAACTAGTCACAGGAAACATAGTAGGTAAGAACCAACAACGGTGGCTCCTAGAAAACAGGTGCACAGCCTTTAATTATGTAAAAAGCTAGGGCTATGGTACTGAAGACAACTTGGCTTGGAACACTATTTGGAAAGAGACAAAGCAGTAGTATTTATAGAACAAGATATCCAAGATGAAGACACTTTAGAAGCTAATTAAAGTACAGGACAAATTGATTTTTATACAATTAGAAGTCAGAGTAATGAAAAACCCAAAAAGGTAAAAATCAAGATATGCTCCCAAAATATAACTGCATCTAAAATGATCAGTCTTTTCATACCCATCAGAGATACAATACACATTATCAAAGAATTATTGTAGATCCTTTAAAGTTGGAAATGTTCAGGTTATAAGTACTTCTTAATGTAATATGGCATCTGGTTATAGTATTAATATTTTAGAACCTATATAACTGCTTTGACAGTTGCAGTGCAGAGAAGCCTCTTAGATAAATTTCCTCAATTATAAGCAATACTGATTAGACACAGAACTTGACAAGACGACATTTTATGGTGACACAGTTTTATTTGTACGAAGAGACCTCTCAATCATTAAGTCAAGGAGAACATTTTCAGGGTACAAAATACCCCAACTACCACGCGGCAAGAACTAGAGATTGAGAGCAAACAAGTTTGGTAAGACACTTAACAAGAGCAACATACAGGATTATTTATCGTCTGCTTAATTATTTTCGAAAACTATCTTGAGACATCAAGCAGATTTCTAAGTGAAAAGAGATTGACCTACAAAATCAGGAAGGCAAACAGAAACGAGCAAAACAATCTTGTAAGTTATGCTGCAAAAATTGTGAACTTAGGTTTTTGTCCCACATTCATATTTAAATAAACTTAAAATGTACTGTAAATGTACTCCTGGCAAAGAGCACAATTTATCTCTACAGAGATAAATTTTTAATATTCCCAGCTTTTTATAGTTAAAAACTTACATGTTGAAAAAGTTAGGCTGCAAAACAGCCCCACCAGGTAACGCTTCAGAGCGACTGCTAAGAAGATGACAGAGTCCTAGTAATGAGCCAGGGACAATCGGGTGTTTCATCAGTGCATTTAGTAAGAGAGAACCTGCGAAGATATATAAATACCTTAGGATGTTCTTTGCTATTCACTGGAACATGAACTAAACTACTCTCACCGAAACAAGGAATCTAAATTCCAGACTATACTATGTTTCTGGTACACCTGACAAAAATGTGAATTTAAGACTTATCTAGAATAATTTTTTCGCCTTAATTATAAAAACACGTCTCCAAACATGAATTGCATTTTTATGTCAATAGTCATCACAATAGAAACATTTTCACAGATTCTCTATCACATCTCAATTTAGTAAAACACCTTATCCAAAGGCCTAGTAACACATCTACTCTATCTAATTACTTATTTGGCCCCCATGACAATATCTAAAATCCAAACTAGGTGTTAACAGATGTCATGCCATTCCAACCTCAGAATAAAATAGTATACTGGTAGGTTCTTAGTGTTGAAGGCTTGGAGATGCTTCTCTACTTCCTTACTGTATGAACTTGTATTAAAAAATATCTATTCCTTCTTCTCTCCTACATCTACTTACAGCGAAAAGCAAGCATAACATTGATTGATTTTGTGTCTAAGCAAGAAACAGGAAGCCATGTAATTACACCACAGAAATTCTTCTACACATATCTTTCCACCGGTGCCAAAGTGAAGAGTTTTGAGGAAGGTTATATCAACATAGGATAATGTCTTCCTACAAGTTCTAATTTAAAATCCCAGTCCTAATAATGAAAGCAATGAAAGAATTATTCCATCACCACCTTCCCTGAACAATAGTGTATTTCATATGCTCCTCAATAATGTTACTTGATAGAAGCATACCAAGTGTTCCTTAGATAGCTTTTGGCTCTAGTGCTACCTAATTTCTGAATTAAGAGGATGGAGTTACCTTGGGTGTTTTGTCTTTGAACAAAACTGTAAGAAACATTTCTCTCCATCACTTCTTGCTTCACAAGTTCAGTTTCAAGACAGGGGGTCTTACTGTCTGAAACAAAAAAGTACAGTAATGCAAGTAGTAAAACCAGCTCCTTATACATTTGTAACTGTATTTAATCGGCATGCATATTCCGATAACAGTTGGGCTATAACTAGCAGCACCTGGGAAAAAAAGTGTGATTATGCATAACATTACTTTGCTTTAATTCAGTTATGTCAAACAAAGCCATAAGAGTTAATGCTGGTGTGGCAATCTTAAATTACTCTGGATTAGACAGTGAGAAAGTCAATCAAAAAGTTTGCCTTTGTTCTACAGTCTAGCCAGAGGCTAGTTCAGCATTATCGTTCTACAATGATGTTTTTGAAACAAAGTTAGTGGACAGTCAGCTTTAGTTGTCAGAGAGTGAGGATATAAGTGAACTTAAATTTTCAGAGTGACTATGCAGTCCTCAAAAATACTTAAAACGCTTTTATAGTTTTTTCCACTTGTCATTAGTGTGTAATCAGTGAAACCTCTGGACCTCCATGCTCAAAGTTACAACTCAGACTAAAACCATAGCCAGATTCAAAAACGATATTAGCTGCTTATATGGGGTAACAAGAAAATTGAGTTTTCTAACAGTACTTGCTAAAAACCTAGTGTTTTGAAATGGATTTACATATTTATACTTGAAAGCTATTGCAGGGTTTCTTGCACTTTTCTTCTATAGCAGCCGATATTGGCCGCTGTTGGTGACAGGATACTGGACCAGATGGACAACTGCTCCGAGTCAGCATAGGTGTTCCTATAAAGGTTAGTTGATCATTCGGCCATCTGCAGATCTGGGCAGATTTCTTATCCTTTTTGTTTCCTAGCATTAATCTATGACTCTGCCATGTGTGCATTCCTTCACTTTATACTACTGTATTTAGTTCTTTGTTTTCCTAGCTTCAAAATTGTCTTTAAAGTGTTCTTTACCCATCTACATCATGTTTGAAAATTTTTATTTTCAAGAGGTAGATCAGCTACTACACCCTTTTGGCAAACTTTTGCCATATTAGCAACCTTGGAAAAGAGATGAAATTTTAGTCACTATTTGGATCTTGCAAACCTTACTCTCATAAAAAAATCTAATTAGTAATTCCATGCACTTCCCTTAGAGAGACTTGTAGAGTCAATCTCAAAGCAGAGTTCTCCAACAGTCATGTACTCTTATGTCCAGCAACTGAAATAATTGATTAAGAGTATTTAAACTCCAAATCCATACCTAAGTAGCAATTGTATAAACAAACCTCTCAAATCCTTCATTAAAAGTTGTTAAACACATAGAATACATACATCCCTTCCTTTTTGAAGGGAAAGAAAGATCAGGCTCTTAAACAACATGAGATATTAATCCAAATATCCAGAAAGAAATGTTAAATAAGGTAACTATTCAAGAGGTAAAAATTTGTTTGTTTTTTTGGAAAGAAACAGAAAATGTGTTTTCTTTTTCTTTAAAAACTAAAAACAAAGAACTAAATTCAGAAAGCATAGTCACTTTTATGCAACTGGCACATTTAAATCTCTGCTTTTCAATATAAAGCTCCCACTAGTGCTAACAGAAGTTTCATAGTTGATTGACAACAATATATATGGTCTTGAGATTGTACGTGAGGGATAGAGGAAATTTCATCCATACGGAGTTAATACAACTAGCTGCAAAGGAGAAAAGAATCTTTTAGTGTAATGCCAGAGTATGTTATTGTAGTAAGTGAAGAATGGTCCTAGAAACTGTTCAGTAACACAGTACAAGACAAATATAAACAACAGTGATAAACCTAAAGCTTTACATCTATGTGATTTATGGATGCGATAAAAACAAAGCCTTACCCTCCTTGTTCACAGAAGTTTCAGCAGGCAAATTTGCTGCATAACTGGATAGTTTAAGGGACATGTCAGCGCTGAAAGTTTCTTTTGTAGGAAAAGATCTTTTTCCAGTTTGGAGAGAACATCCTTCCAATTTTACAATTCTGGAGGGACTCTTCTTAGGGCTAAAAGATTAAATCAAATGCTTGGATAAAGCACTATCTTTGTTGTGCTCATTTCAACATGTTAATAATACGAAGCATCACACTTTTTTTTAAATACACATTTCAGAATGTCCGCTAATTCTGATGTGTCAAAGGCATTGCATTATGCACACTAATTTACTCAGACAAAATTGCACATTTTGAAATGTTTGCTAACAGTTTGTGAAATCATAAAACAAGTCATTCCACAAAATACACAAATATACTGCCTTTCCACCTGTTTTACAGTATTGTTAGTGTATGTTATTTACACTGCAATCACTTAACTAGCTGGAAAATACATGTAGCTTTTTGGGCCATGCATGATTCAGATGCTGGCTGAATAAGTCAAACTTATTTTGTGGGGGGCGGAGGTCAGTTTACTGCAGAAGGTCAACAGGAAAAAAAATCTTTTAAGACAGGCACTGTGGAGCAATTCACAGGAGAGCAGCTCATCTTCTGTGCTCTACAACTTCATTTTATGGATCCTACTGCCCCACTGGTTGTGGCTGTACAGACACATGGTATACTCCAACATAATGTTATAGTAACCCCCTCAAGTAGTAAGTATCAAGAGGTAAAATATTTGGGTCCTGGTCCAGCTCTCTCAATTTAAAAATAAAAAGGCACAGGGAACTTTAAAAGCCCATTGTCAAGAGTCTGTGACGAGTGCGGGCCAGAGCAAGAAGAGAAACACCCTCCCAGGCTGATGAAAGAAGGCGGCACTACAGTAGGCGAGCTTCTGCAGCATGGGGAGGACTTCCTACTTCTCCCCACATAACCATTTCTTTAGGCAGGGAGGGAGAAGCAGGAGCATCTTTGCACATAAGCCTCTCCTAGCTGCAAGAAAGGTCATTGTGGGCTTATGAGGCATTCAGTTAGTGTAGATAAGCTGTTTTCACAGCTTATGGGACCAATTCAGCCAAGTAAGATAGCTGCATATGAAACCACTTTTTTAGAAACAAGCAGAAAAACAAAACACAGGTTTCATGATCAGGAGTAACAAAGCTGCTCAGCCAAACTAAGAAACAAGATAAATGTGCTATTGATTCATTGTAGATCATTTCTCTTTTTTCTCCAGCTGTCTTTCTCTTCCCCACTCCCTTCACAGAGCTCTGTGGGAGTTTTCTCTAGGGAAGAGGGACTATAGACAACAATACATGCATTACGGTAAGAGTTTGAACCCAGAGCATTCCATACTAGAGCAATTTTCCATGTGCTAAGTGAATGAGTTGTCTTTTACCTTACAAAAGATCCTGGAGAACTGAACAGTTTTTAATCTGTGTAAGAAATATTTTCATTGTATCAAAACTATGCTTTGAATAAACCTGAAACACAAATTTCAATAAACCTATCGTTTTTAAATTCACAGTAAAGGACACATTTTAGCTAGAAGCAACTTTAAAATGAAAAACGATTAAATCAGAGGTTTATACCTTTCAGACTTTAGCTTTGTTATTTTATACCCTGGATAACTAATTTTCATACACTTTATTTGTTCATGTGATGTTTGTGCTGCATTTGACAAAAGAATGATAGTGCATTGCAATTTTCAACAACCTCTGCTCTTGCATTTGTATGTGAAAAGAGCCTGGTCACATTCTTTCCGAGCATACGTCCACTGAAGTCAATGGACTCATGCCAGCAGAGAAGTTAGTCTGAAATGTTTAATGAAACTCCATAGATGAAATAATTCACATTTGAATTTTCTGTCTGTCGAAACTATTTGGTACCTGGCATTTGTAACTGGTGGAGTAACAGGCTTAGTTCTTTCAAAGTTTTGAAGCTTTGCTCTCAATTCATTCATTTCAGCATCTTTAAAGAGCAACTCTGACTGCAACGACTGTATCTGAAAAAGGCATACGAGTGAGTACTTTTGCATTAAACATCATCTAAACTGGAAGAGCAACAAACACAGCATCATAAAAATAGAGAACTAATAAGAACCCCAACAGGTCATCTAGTCCATTCTACCCCCTGCCTCCGTCCTCCCAGTGCTGTGGCAGAATTAAATATACTTAGATCACTCTGCCAAGTGTTTGACTAACGTGTTCCAAAACCCCTTGAATGATTGAGATATTATAACATAAGTTTGTTGACTTTTGACCCATGACTTGAGTTCAGATCAGAAATAATCATTTATATCTTAGAAAGAGTTAACATGTTTGCTAAATTAGTGCAAATGAAACTAAAGCTAAAATGCAGATAGGAATAAGCAAAGAAACAACCCTTATTTTAAAATTGACTTTGCAGTGAATCTGTTACCTAGTATTTAGCCTGAGGCCTCTGGTAATAATACTGAGCATAAAACCACATTACGCCTAATAAAAGTTCACATTAGTAAGTAACCTTGGTCAGAAAATTTAGCAATCTATATTTTTGAATATATTTGCTAGACTACAAAGGTTTTATTTAGCCAGACCTCCTTAACTGGACTGCACACAGAACCTTCTATCAGTGCAAATGCTTACAAATGTTTCAGAACCCCCAAAATGGATAGCAGGAATGGCAACTATGAATTTAGTTTTGGAAATAGGTGGGTGTAAGGAATAGGTAGCTAAAAAGGGACTCAAACCCAACTCTCAGCAGGACCTTGGGATAGCAGGATGGTGACAACCTTAACACTAAGTCTCATCTTAAGGGGAACCCACAGATCCACGGATTCATGAGTATACACGATGGGGATTCTGCTGTCATTCTGATCTTGTTTTTCTAGTTCTGTGATTTTGCTTATATTGATCATGGTATTAATAAAATTAAGAAGTCTGTGTAGGTGTCACCAATCATCTTCTTAATCTCTAAGTAGTCACCAAAGAGCAAACCTCTTATTAGTGACAAATGAATTTTGCACCCCAAATTCATCATAAAGTTACAAGTTTCAACTGTTGTTTGAGAAGCTTTAAGGTAATCTTCCCTTTCAAGTCAGTGCCAAAAAAGGGCTTTGCTGTGGCGATACTTATGCTAACAATTCACCATCAACCCTCTCACACTTATATACAGATTACCAAACTACTAAACCAAAGACTACAATTAAATCACTGCAACCTAAGAAAAAAAACATTCAGTTCACTTGCATGATTTCCCAGCTGAGAATTATTAGATACAATACAACCAAACATTGGTACAGTAATGCAAATTCACCACATAGTTACAGATAAGAGTTGTTACTCAAGGCAGGACTGCACTAGAGGGCCTGAGTAGTGGGGTTAGCTGCAGCTACAAGCTTTTACAGTGGTTTGGGGGAATAGTGAGGATAAAGTAAGTTAGAGTTTGACTGTAAAATCAGAGATCCAGGGCTATTTAAGTTTTCAGTTATGGAGCTGTAATTCTAATAGCAATGTTCCATATCCTTCCAAAAGCCACTTTAGTGTCACTCCTCTAGTTTTTTAGAAGAACATCTGCAGTGTCTCCCTAGGAGGAAATTATCCCACAATTTAGTTGCTTCCATTTTCCCATATGTAACTTTGTTGCATAAAAAGGGTATATACCCAATTAGAGGAAAGTTTGCTTTAAGTGCCCTTCTCTTTACTAGGTAATGATTGTGACTTGAACAAAATAGTAAACAAACAATTGAGCTTTTCCACATAAGGAGTTAGACAGCTAGCATAGAAAAACCACACACACACACACACACTCACTCTCTCTCTCTCTCTCCCCCTACCTTTTTGGAGAACTCCTTTTCTTTTTCACTTAGTGTCTGATCTTTTTCCTTTTCCAGTATCCTGTATGATTTTCTCTGCTCCTCCATAGTGGACTCCATCTGCAGCATTGAGTCCCGCAAAATTTTAATTTCTCCATTTTTAACAAGGATTTCGTCCTGTATTTCTTTCAGCTGCAAACAGAGCATGCCTGTAAGTAGTGTGGATTTATGCCACTGACACTGTGAATTCAATCCAGCCAAAAACAACAGAAATCACAATTTAGCCCAGAGCTGTTCTCCCAAGGAGAAACCTGATTTGTTTGTTAAGCAGACTGGCCTTCTGCAAATCCAGATATCACACAACCAAGGTAATTAAAGATACCTTCAGCTGGGCTTAATCCAAAAGTCACAACTAAAACCATCACAAAAATTGCTATAATAAACTGTACACGATCAGATTAGGAAAAGAGAAACAATTAACCTTTTGTTTAACTTCTTCATGTTGTGTTTGCAGTACTTCAAATCCAAATGTGTCTTTTTTTCGACTATCTTCAGTGCCATTTCCTGGTGAAAAGAGGGAATTCTGATATCAACTCCACTTTGAAGCATGTAACAAGTTATCATTGATAACAGTTCAACAGTTCACTTTTTTAATTATTATTCATCACATATATTCAAGAACTATATTTTTATTGGTAAATGTCAGCAAGCATTGATTTCACTATACACAGAGAAAGAAACAAAAAATATTTGTTGAGTTTCATTTAAGCATATTACTTTGTATAGTTTGACATGTGATGTTGACAATTAGTGTTTTAACAGTTATAAAGCTTTAACTTTTTGAATGTCAACATCTACTGTCATTAAAGTCTGGAGATGAAGCTTTATAAATATGGCACAATAGGTTATGTGCTAGGTTAAAGGCTTGTTTTGGTTAATAAAAATGATATGCTGTTTTGTGTGTTCAATTTAATTCCATTTACCATTCTAATGCAACTTGACAAATCATGAGCAAAAAGTTAATTATCTGGTAAATAAGCAATATATCTTTCAATATTTTTTGACACACTAAGTGTAAAGTTGTTAATAAAAATCTGAAAACATTAAAGTATATCACTGCGTTAAATAATGTACAGCAAGATTGCATTTTTTCTAAAAGATCTGCTCCAAGAATTATTTTGGGGAAGTTCTATGATCCGTGTTATACAGGAGGTCAGACTAAACGATTACAACAGTCGCTTCTGGCCTTTGAAACTATGAAACTAGAAGAGTGTAAACATCTAGTTTACTTTTTGATATTTATCTTGATTGTTTCCTTTTTGAATTTGTCTCAGAAAATGAAAGTTGTATAAAAACAAAAATCAACCTGATTCTATTTTACTTTTAGGCTCCCATCCACTTCAGCATGTTTGGATTAGAAACACTACTGGATTTTTAATTCATGCAATCACTTATTTTCTCCTACCCCATTCTCATCTACACCATCTACATTTTGAGCCAAATTTAATAGAAAGTGTCCTTTAAGTGCACACATTGTTATCACAAGTATTCAGCTAGCTCAGAACACCGGGCATTCTCCAGTGCCCATCCATCAAATATTAAACTGGTATAAACATGGACCCTGACCTTGTGACTAGCTCCAAGCACCAGCACAGGGTTTTGCCCACAAAGCAAAAGCTTCAGGGTTAAGGATCTATTTAGCTTTTATAAATTCAGACGCTGACCAGTTAAGGCTAAATTCCTAACAATTAAAATGGTTTTGTTTACATTACAGCTTACTAGGACTCATCTGGCAGGTATTCAGACCTGAGATATTTTTCTTTTATTTATATGGTGCTATATAAACTATTCATATAGCACCAATGAAACACAGCCACCAGACAAGTGGCATATTCAGCATGTTGTACCGCTTTTTGGAGGGAATTGGGAAAATAATGAGCTTTTTGGTCAGGACACAGGCAAACTTTTACTCATAAAATGCTACAGGACCTTCCACATACTGGCCAAAGAGTCAGGAACATGGATATTCTTGTCTTATCCAAAACATGGATATTCTTGTCTTATCCATATGCAATAAAGTTACACAAAATTTGAATTGACCGACTCTGAAAGAATGTAGAGCTGATTAAACCCTGCTAGGATTTAAAAGTGATGTTCTAGGAAAGTGAGGTATTTCATATCTAGTGTTTAGACCACAAGTAGATTCTCATTAATATTACATATGTTATAAAGAGTAGTGCAGATAACAGTTGAGGTTTGTTTTGGCCCAAAAAAGTTGTTATTGAGCAATGCTCACAATGAGTAAAGATCACCTATTTACAGGATTCAAGTTTGTTATATGATATCTACAAACATGTCACCTTCTCTTCTTTCCTAAAAGGGAATTTAAAAATCAATTGTGAGTATGACAGGTATTACACACTCACATGTGTAGGCTAATGGTTTGAACTGAAGTCTGGGAAGCCAGCTCTCCTGCTTTCTATTTCCATTTCTGCCTCACACTCACTGTGCGACCTTCAGCAAGCTACTTCACTGCCTCAGTTTGACCATCTGTCAAATGGGTACAGTAGCACCTGTTTCAGAGGCATTGTGACATTGAATTAAAGCTTGCTAAATTGGTTTACATTTCTTAGATAAGGCATCACACATACATAAAAAACAGTACTAGCATATCAAAGTGTGATCTTTCCAAAATTACCACACCTATAAAAAGCTTCTGGGTACTTCTTACTTAATGCTATTTTATCGCATGTGGTCACATTACTTGCCAAGCTGTATAACTAGTTCTTCAAGACATGTCATTGGATGTACATACCAATTCTGAAACGTTGAAAGTAAAGTTACCCAGAAACTAAGATTCCCCTGAAGATTAGAATATTTTTTCCACTGATTCTGATAACTCAAGATAGCTCCAAGAATCTAGATGAACATTTCAGCAACAATGACATTTACTTTTGGACTGAGATTAAAGAATATACCCAAAAGATAATTACTCTATACATTTTTCTAGCATTGCAATCCACAGATCTGGAAAATAAAGAGACACCCAGGCATTCACATCCCCAATTATACTCCTGTATTCCAGACTACACATACCAAACTGGTCTTTCATATTTTTTTTAGCACTGGAGGCAGCATTCCATTGTTTAATATTCACAGACTTTTGGTTGGTGTTGCTTGGGGCTAAGGATGGTCTCGCATTCTGCTCAGGTTTCTGGTCGTGTATTGTTCTAGAAAGAGTATTTGAATCTAGAACTTGTGATAAAGCCTGTGAGGCAATTATATCTATTTCTTCCAAGTCATCAGCTGTGAAGTCATCATTGTCTCCAAAAGGATCTTCTGTTTGTTTGGACTTTGACTCAAAACTTTTGTAACGCTTGTTTGGTGGAAAGCCATCTCCATGGTTTCCGATATGTCCTTGACTAGTGGATTCTTGATATATAGAAGATGAAGCCATAATCTGTGCCTGATCCACACCATATAATATGGCGCTATTTCTCTTCTTATTCCCAAATAATGAATTCATTGACATTCTGTATAAATATTTACTCTGTGAAACAAAATGAAACATGTTAATGCTCAACGGACCTTTTTCCAAACGAAATGTATTCCTCAATATACAAACAATTGAACGTAACTGAAGAAACAGAACTGAAGAACTCAAGAATTGAACAGAACTGAAGAACTGAATAACGTAATTGAAGAAACAAGTGTGCTATCACACAGTAATCTGGATGCAAGGGTCTCTAGCACAGTCCCTCACTAACTGATTGGAAAAGGGATTCTAGATTCTAGATCATTTAACACAGAGCAACATAGAAAAATATTGTTTTAACGGAAATTTAATTGTTTCCATGGAAATTTAACTATAGGATTCCAAGAGGAACCCATCTATGAATTGGAAGGGCCAAACACCCTTTAAAAAAAATGGAGGGGAGGGCAGGAAAAGGAGGAGACATGCCTCTGTTCTTTCCAACTCTATAGAAAGCTTCATGCCCTTGAAATTCCGCATTTCATGTTTTCCAAAAGCAAGACACAGTATGGTCTTATTTTTAGGATCTCTGTGTAACATAAACAGGAACATAAAACTGTCGCAGTAAGCTTAAAAAATGCAAAATATTTTTGAAGTGGCATTAGATTCTAGAGCAATCTTGCGTCAAAACTAGCTGATACATAGGCTCAGCTAACGTTCTGAACAAAAGAATGCCTGGTAACCCCAGTACAGTATTTTGATTCCCCCTCAGTTAGAAAAGCAGCTCTCTGACATATGCATAGTAAAACATTATCTGTATATTACTCTGATCTTAAAGTTTAGAACACACTAAAAATGTTTAAATGCTTAGAAATGTTTAAGACTCTTGCTGTTTTGTTAAAAATGTTTAGTTTCTTGATAGTTGTCCCCTTGGTATCAAAGTACCCATACATGACATACACCAACCAGTATAGACTTCTCCAGTGCTGCAGAGACCTTATTAAGAAAGCAACATTTAACTCTAAGTCCTACTCTATACTAGGAAATTAAGTTGGTGTAACTAAATCAGGGGTGCGAAAAATCCACAACCCTGAGCAACATGATTAAACCAACCTAACCACTGGGCCAAGAATTCTCCCACCAACCTAGGTACCACCTCTCAGGAAGATGGAGTACCTATGCCAACAGGAAAAGCCCTCATGTTGATACAAGTAGCTTCTTCGCTGAAGCGCTACAGCAGTGCAGCTACATCTATGCAGTGTTTTAACTTAAGTGTAGACAAGCCCCAATCATTACATGCTCTTTAAAAGGTTTGTAAAAATTAGGGGCCTAAGTAATTTCCCAGTGTCTCTTTAAAAAAAAAAGTACAAAATTAGGCTGAGTATCAAGAAATATTCATTTCTATAAAACTATGAAATGAGGTTTCTAGCTTTTCCTTTGGGAGAACCTATTCTGTTTGGGACATTCAAAAATACATGGCAACACCCCAACCAACCCTCCCCTCCCCTCCCCAAATCACCGCTACAGACAAGGGCATTTTTGAAGTAGATGACCTTAAAACGTCTTTAACATCTCTGAGATTTGAAAACATTACTCAGCTAAGACAGGCGTCTGATGAGACTTTCTGTGACATCAGTTTGCTTGGCACTGTCTGGTCTGCTTTTGCAGGAACACAAGTCAGATCACATCAGGGTTATGTTAAAATCTCTACGGCAGAACAGCGAGGGTACGTCGTTCCCTTCAGCTACCTGCCCAGAGAGGCGAGCGGGGCAATCAAAGTCGTTCACAAGGAAACGAAGGCGCCTGTCGCTATAACCAAGGTGTTTCCACTCACACTCGGGCTTGGGCTCACGCGGGTACCCTGTAAAACAAGCCACCGAGAGCCACTGCAGGGCTGAGGGCCAGGCAAGCAGCCGGGCACGCCAGAGCCAGGCAGGGCCCGGAGCCCGCACGCGAAGCTCCGCCCGGATCAGGTCCCCTGGGCCCCCCCTGCCCTTCTTACCCGTCAGCTCGTCCGTCCTTCCGGGGCGGGGGGGCTCCTCGGCCGTGCTGGGGGGACGCGGACCCCCACGAACAGCGGCTTCGCTCTGCAGTGCCCGCGCGCACGGACTCGCGTGGGGGGGCGGGGCACGGACAGTCACGGGCAAGACCTGCCACGCGCCCCATCCCCCAGCGGGGGCTAACGCGGTCCGGTCCCGCCCCGCCCCGCCCCGCGAGGCGAGCAGCGGCCCCGTTCCCGCGCTGCGGTCCTACCTAGCACCTACCTCTCGGCGCCCCTCCGACTCTCAGCCCGCCGGCCGAAGCAGCCAATCGGCGAGCGGTCATTCACACCAGCCAATCGGAGAACGGCCGACCGGCCTCACTTGCTACGGCAGCCCCGGAGGATCAGATAGAGACGGGAGCGGAGCTGCCGGATGCAAGGGTCCCAGCGATTGGCCACTACAGGCAGCTCTGTAAGTATGTATGTCAGTGATTGGCCACGCGCTCTCGTGAGGTACGGTAGCTGCCTGGGGCGGCCGCACTTAGCTGGCCGCTGCCGGAGTCGTGTGCCGGCATCAGCGGCTTCCCCCTCCCCCACCCCCACCTCAGCTCAGCTCCAGCAGAGTCGTCCTCGTTCCCCCCTCCTCCCCCGCCCGGCTGCAGTGCGGAGCCGGTCCCACCCCCCCTCGCCTGCCCCTCCCCCCTCGCCGTGAGTGACCCACGCGGGGCCCGGAGCCGCCTCAGCGCTCACCGCTGCGGGCTGTCGTGAGGCGTGGAACAGCGACGGGCCCCGCTTCCGGCCTCACCGCCCCGCTGGGTCCAGGCTCCGCCCGGGCCCGCCGCAGGGAGCCGCTGCCGGCCGCCATGGATCCCGCCCGCCTCGGGGACAGGGGGCCTGCTGGCCTCACAGGCTTACCAGGTGACATCCCAGCGCACGGCCCCGGCGGCTCGTGACATCGCCGCCTGGCCCATGACACTGCCTGGCCCCACGGGTGCGGAAGGATCCCACTGCGCACCGTGCGCTGGGCTGGGCCACTGGTGCGCCGTGGCGTGGCCTAGCCCGGTTTCTTGGTGCGGTGACCGTGGCCTGAGCTGGCGGCATTAAGGCGGCAGGACGCACCAGGGCCTGCCCCGACAGTGTCACGGCACCGTGGCGTTGTTTGGCGTGTGATGCAGGAGCACCCATGATGGGCTGTGGTGTTGTGTGCCAGTGTTGTGCCATGGCACGAACAACGTCCCCGGGCCATGATACAGCCTAGTATTGCATGGCAGTGTTTCGAGGTCTGGGTATTTTGTACACACATTCCACCCTTATTTGATTATCTGTCCATTATATGGTGGTTAATGTCCTGCGCCAATTCAATATATGGGAGTGTACACTTCATACTATATTTCAGCAATAGTTGTGCAGAGTATATATATTGTGGATTTAAAATTTTGCAGGATGCATGATGTGTCCCACAAATGGCACGTTGCCCCTTAAAATTAATTATTATCCTGTATTTTTCAGAAGTTTTTCATTATTTACATTAAACAAAGATGGTCACCCTCTTTGTGACTCCTAGCTCAATCATTGTGGAGAATCAACTTGAGACTATTTAGATGATTCCAGAAATATTGGGTCTTATGCTGACCCTAGCAGAGCATTTTGATTTGTATGACTTCAAAACTGAGGGTGTAAGGTCTTTTGTTTGATTAGAACAAACTGCAGAAAAAATAGGTGAGCATGACATAGCACAGAATAACACTTTAATACTAGCCTTAGAGATTGTTATTGCATTAGCAGCATCATATGAAAGGTGTTAATCATGCTCTCATCATGTTTCTCAGTTCATTCATTTTTTTCTGAAAGGAGAATGCATGAGCAAAAATTGAAAGCATGCACAATAGAGACAGGACTGCAAGTGATTCAGGAGAAACAGAATGGTCTAACGTTTATAACAGGAATGGGAATCAAAACTGGGTTCTTTTCCCAGCTCTTCCAATGATTTGGTGTGTGTCCGTGGGCAAAACATTCAGGCCAGATCTACATTATAAACTTTTGTTAATACGGTGATGTTGATTAGGGGTGTGATTTTTTTTTCCCCCCTACTTTTCTATTTCTGCAAAAATCCATGTGTAGATGCAGTTATACTGGCATAAAGTGCATTTACTGGGGTAATTATTTTGCTTGGATAACCAGTATAAGCTAGTTTGGCAAAAGCACTTTCTTTCCAGTAGAAGCTTCGTCCATACTTGGAGGGTTTACTGATATGGCTATATTGCTACAGATATACCAGCACATCTCTTCTAGTGAGAGCTAGGCTTCGATCGTTGTGTATCTCAGTTTCCCTTGTGTAAAATGTGGATGATAACATTTATCAATCTTTGGTGATCTTTGGGTGAAGAGTGTAAAGTATCATTCTCTATTGTTTCTCTATCATTCCCAATATCATTTCAACTCTTAATTTAGTCAATGACTTTAATTGTAGCCTTCATGTAGATAAACTGCTCCATTCTTAAAATTTCTATAACAAATCATTATTTCTTTTCACTTGCTCATGGACTAGTTTTGATCATAATCTGTTTTGGTGACATAGACCCTTCAGGACCCAAAAGGGGGGCCGTTATAGCCCTTATAACATCTCTTCTCCCATTCTCCAAACCTCACCTTCCCTAATGAAGCAACACAATGTCTTCATGATGGACAAGAGTGGCGCTAGGACACAGAAGTGCTCCCTGAGAATTAAAGAGGAGACCGTACAGCTGCCTTTAATTTTCAAAAGATACATATAAACAGGGCACTCCCATAGGAATGTAGGTGTTATTGAGAATACATTTTGTATGGACTATTGTTAGCAACTTTTCTTAGGGAGTATGATTAGCAATTTTTGTTCTGTTTACTTACTTTGTATTTGATTAAGTAGTCAAAAAAAAAAAAGAGGAAAGTTATGACTTTTTGTGTTGACTCTCCAAAAATGGATAGCTAGATCTCTTCTAAAAAGAGGTTTTATTTTCTGATCCAAAAAATCTCATGTTGCTCGTAGGAAGCATAGTGGACTAGAGGTTGTCCATATAGTCCAAGTAATAGAGAAGCTTGTTATTTCCATGTGAGGTAGGGCTGTTCATCTTTAAGCATACCTCTTCTCTCTCATGCATACTTACACAGAAGACTAATTTTTACAAAGTTCATCTGAGAAGTGTGTTGTCTTTCAGTCAAACCTATTTTGCAAGTCTCGTGTATCCTTTATTTCAGTTGTTCATAATTATACTGTGGAATTTGTCTAGCTCACCAATACATAATCAGGTGTGAGGAGTTTGAATTGCTTTAACGTTTTAACATTCAGAGGCACATGTCAAGGCACTAGCAGCCAGAGTTTTTGCTCTCTTAACTCTATTAAATATGCTTATTTTATATCCTATTATGCATAAAACAGACACAAAAAATTGTATAAATCTGCACAGAATGCTTTAAAATAAAAAAAAAAAATTAAAAAAGCTGCCACTTGACCCTAAAAACGACATTCACTCCATAGTGGATGTGACATGTTAGTATGGAGTATGCTGGGGTGTCACACAAAGCTGTACTTGGCATCTGACCCTACAAAGAAACTGAAATACAAGGAACAAAAGAAATAGCTTGAGGAATGTCCCCCAATAACTTCGTTGGTAGTGTTGTAGCCATGTTGGTCCCAAGATATTAAAAAGAGACAAGGAGGGTGAAGTAATATCTTTTATTGCACTAACTTCTGTTGTTAAAAAAGACAAGCTTTTGAGCCACCCAAGCTTGCAATGTTAACACTGCTATTTTTAGCCTGCTAGCACTAGTCTGTCTATCTAGGCTGGGAGGTTCACTTCTAGGCAGGGTAGCCACACCATGAGTGTCTGAGTACGTTGTCTCTGAAATATTACCATTCTCTGACAAACCAGGGACCGAGAGATGGGGAATTTAAAAAAAACCCTTGATTTATAAAAACAGCTGTCAAGAGAGGAAAGCCTTCTGGCAGTGAATTATGGCAGTGTTACATACTTCACAATCCTTATGTTGATATTAAAAGGCTGTAGGCTAAAAGCAAATGTAGTAACAAAAATAGCTGTCATGAAAACCTCTGAAAGCACTGCAGAAATATGAATATATTTGAGCCTTACAACCACTCTTCCTGAGAGTTGGTTAAATATTTTAATACCTGTGTTACGAATGGGGGATGAATGTGTTAACAGAGAGATCCTGTTTCAGGGGACCAAGTACTCACTGGGAAAGCTTATACCCTAGATCAGTGTTTGTCAACCGGTGTGCCGTGGCACATTGGTGTGCCATCAGGCCTGAGCAGGTGTGCCACAGTGTTTTTTTTAAAACTACTTGAAGAGTTCTCAATTGGCTCATGAATATTCATGAGTTAATTTGGAGATTATATGGTGGTGTGCCTCAAAATAATTAAAGATATATGGGTGTGCCACAGCAGAGAAAAGTTTGGGAACCACTGCCCTAGATCCTAGGATATGTAACAGGCTTTAGACTCCTAACTTCTTACCTACCTACCTCCTGGGGGCTATTGGGCTGACTTCATTGTAAATTAGTTCGATAGCCTTGTATAGAAGGATCTACAGATGTGAAAATATTAAAGAAGCAACGTTCTTCAAAGATTTAACTATGTGCTTAATTCTAAGTACACAAGTTATGCAAGTAATAGGACTACTTGTGTATTTAAAATTAAGTATTAAACATTCGCAGGACTAGGACCATAGTGAAAAAACAAAGCTAAGAGGTATCAAATGTATTTAATTCAAATAGCAGCTCGAAGATAATTGCTGTGTTTTCCTTTTCAGTTTTTTATAAAGTGCACAGAATTTTACTTTAAAACTTGAACATTTAGGCTTGAACAGTAGTATCATTATCAACTGGTGACAGATCTAGCCTAACAAGCTTAATAGTGAATATTCTTGTTGTTTTTCCATCTAGTGTAAGGGACTTATTATACTTTGTCTCAACGCCTCAGTCAGAAGTTTTATTCCTGCTTATATTCAGAAGGGTCCTGAAAAGTCTGATATTTGGTATACCCAAAATACACTCTGTGGATGACATGAAATGAACAATAACTAGGAATCATCAGAGATGAGGTGTCATTCTCATCCACAGGATAAGAGCACAGATTTGCCTTCTCCATGCTTTCTAGTACTCGCTTGTGGAGCGATGCAGCCTTGAAAGAAACTGCCTGCCCTTTGAACTGTGTTTGTATGGAGCTTATGGTTCATGCCATAGTGGCAGTTTTTCCTTGGAAAGAAAGGGTTAGGGAAGGTTCAGATCCCATTTGGTAAAGTCAGTTTGCTTTTAATGGTACAATGGCAAAAAGAAAACACACAGCTGTGAAGATAGCCAACCACCCTACTACTCTTTACTCTTTCGTCCCCTGTCCCTTCCCTCTTATGAATTGACCTTTACTTTTAGTGTCATGTTTCATATTAGATTGTAAATACCTTGTACATTTGTTTGTATAACACCTAGCATGATGGATCACTGACTTTGATTGTGGCTTATGTGCCTGACTGCAATGTAAATAAGAAAAGTGCAGGTGTTAAAGTAATGAACACAAATACTTTGACTTGCACAAAAGATTTTATAAGGACATTTTGATAGACTAGGAAAAACCCCTATGCCTCGTGTACACTGCAGGCTAAATTTGGCGGCAGTCAACAGGAATTATGCAAGCTACGCAGAGTAGCTTGTGTAACTCCCGTTGACTTCGTAACTTCCCTTTAGCGTGCTGTCTCCACTGTGCTGTGCCAACAGGAAATGCATGCCCGTTGACGCAGCACTATGCTTTTTGGGAAGGTGGTTGTATTAAATTGACTTCTGATTGAGCAGGTCTTCGCTTCCACTCAATTGATTTGAATAAATCAATTTGACCACGGCAAATTTGTTGCTGTCAGTGTAGACATACCCCTAGAAACTAACTTTTCTCTAGCAGTGAATAACAGCAGCTTCTCCCTATAACCTGCTAAGTATTTCAACTTCTTAACAATGGAGCTTTTAACTGCATGGTCCTGTTAGCCTTCTTATAGCCTCACCCCTATCAAAATGGGCCATGGACCTCCCACAAGGGCATCCAAATAGGAGGACAGCAAAGCCCCTCCTTTTGAGGGTGCTAAGTGCCAGATCAGCTTGGATAGGTTTTAACTTCAGTGAAAGTGTGTTGTCAGGTAAATATCAAACTAAGGAATTCTCAAAGTAAGCCCTTATTGGTCATATACGCAGGAAAATAAGTGAACGCATCTGTTTAATCTTGATTTTACTGATGTGGAATTTTTTTTTCACCCTTTGATTTCAAAGGAAGCAGGCTGACTGTACTCTATTATTGCATGTCTGTAACCTACCTGGCTATTAAGTTTTGGATTTAACTTGTTACCTCAGTAACTGAGTTCTTGACTACACTAGAATAAGTTTGGGGGTATAGCTAGTGTAAACACAGTCTATACCAGCAAAAGAGTGGCATGTATATAAGATATACCAGTAACAGGATATATTTGCTAGTGGAACTGCATCTATGCTAGATCTTTTGCTGGTACAGCTATTAGGAATGTGTGTGGGGGTGGGGGAAATCTCACCCCTAACCAACTGACATATGTATGCTGGCAAAACTTAAGTCTAGACCAGGCCTAAATCCATGGGCACTGCCAGGGTAAAGCCAAGTCCACATTACAGACTTATGCTGGCATTGCGCTTGTTGGTCAGAGGTGTGAAGAGGAGTGATTTCTGACCAACACAGCTGTGCTAGCAGAAGCCTCTAGTATATATGCAGTTAAAATAGCAAAACGGATTTTCCCCATTCAGCTTCTTTAGCTCCAGTACACCATGGGGTTGGGGATGCTGATGGTTTTACTGTCTTGGTTAAAAAACGCAGCTTTGCTGGTAAAGCTGCATCCACATTAAGAGCACTTTGCTGGAATAATATGCCTGGTATGCTTACACTACTACAATGCTCCTAATGTAGAAAAGGCCTAAGAAGTAAACCTACTAGAGTTTAATTTGATGTCAATACTTGGATAATGATTTTGAATTGTTTGACTCTAAAATATATTCTATGCACTATTGTAGTACAGTGTAACATTTTTCAGCCACGTCTTGCAATTCCATTAGGACAAGAAGTGGTCACTGTCGCATTGAGTTAGTTTTCAAAATAAAAAAGGCTTAAATGTCTGTAATGCAATCTTTCCAGCTTGTTGGTCATCTGTTCTTTGTCCTGTTGCTCGTTTTACAGTATTAGTCACCATGGATGGGTTGGGTAGTATTGACCTTTATAGTTGAGTAAGCAGAGGGGAAACATTGCATTATTCTTACGTTATCAGTTATATTCCATGGTTACAAATATTTAGTTTGTCCAGTTTCAAAGCAAATAGGAGTTTGTCTTGTTAAAGGAAGGAAGCATGTTGTCTGAACATACAGAACCAGAGTTGAATAGATTTTAACAGCAGACTTAGTTTGATATTTCAGAAGACTGAAGCAATGCAATGTATGGCCTGCTATATATATGTATGGCGGAAGCAAGCAAAAATAAATTGAGATTAGACTAGAATTCAGTTACTGCTCAGTGAGATAATTTTTTCCATATTTGACTTTAATTACAAAGGTCTCAAAGATCCGTTCACTTCCAGTACAAAGTGAGATTGTGTTGTCTTAATGATCAGACTCTCTTTTTGATTCCCGGTGCCTTATACGCTTGATGAAACAACCTATTTGGGCCTGAAATTTCATATCAATTCTAGGTCAGAAAAGAGGTTTTCTTCCCAAGTTTTAAGATAATTGAGCAACATATTCCAGAGTAAAGGAATGTGGGAAAATCAGCAGCTCTTCTCATCTTGAAAAGTTAATCTAACATTTTTTCCCAAAATTCATATGCTGTAAATATTATAAATGTATTACTATTGATCATCAGTAAACTAATGCACTGGCCTGGCTGAAATTTTCTTGGAGTCACTATTTTTAGTTCTCAGTGGATTTTGTAACTTCTGTTTTGCGATTTTTTTGTATGTCCATATTTATTGCTACAAATCATAAAAGCCTAGAGGTACAGCTAATCATCTGTAAAATCCAGAGATGCAAATCTTGCAAGACTTAAGCTTCATGACACACATAGCTAGATGTAATGTGCAGGATCTGTACACCACTAGGACAGGCAAGGAAGAGGTGAAGAGATTAGGAAAGGGAAGTAGACTTGCTGCACTCCGAAGAAATTGCTATGGCTTCCATTATTATGGTAGTAGCAGGCTGTCTTTGTTTCAGAGAGGAAGAATAAGGCCATCTTTCTGTTCTCTCTAGGAGAGAATTTAAGGTAGGAAGTCCTGGAAACATAAGGCCATAACTAAGTCTGTAAAGAGAAAGGAAATCTCACTCCAAATGAAGCTCTGTTGAGGGCCTATGCCCCTGAAAGAGATGATCTAGAAGCAGCAGCTTTTGCTGGGCCCTGGAAACAAAAAAAGCCAGTGGCTGCTTGAATTTAGGAAAAAGAGACTGTTTCTTGAACTATTGCATTTCCCCAGGGACATTGTTTAGCAGACCTGTTTAATTTCCATGTCCATGAGAACAAGGACCTCCAATAATCCCAGAAATAAGGTCCTAACATTATTTAATTTCCTTGAAACATGTCTGCATGGATTATTTCCACATACAAGGAACTTTAATTATGAGGCTGTGAAGACCCCTATGTTTAGAGGGTATTCTTGTAATCCTTTCTGAAGTCATTGCTTGTTTAATAAAACCTGATTATACCTGAGATTGCTTAATACCCTGGCCATTTTCTGGAGACACTGAGATGGCCAAAAAGTACTGTTGTTATCACCTGATTGTCACACTTGAGTTCAGGGACCTAGCTCAATTTATGAGCAACTGCAGTTCATGACACATACAGTGTCACCATTGAAACGTAAAAGACATTTCAATGGAGGTTAGTCACTATCACGTACGTGGAAACAAACCTTTGTTTGGGTTCTTGTGCAAGTTACAATTTGCGCCAGAATAGCTGATTTCTGCTCCACTCTTCTTAGCTCCCAGTCACTGAGCAGCTCTCAAAGCCTGTTGTCACTGATAGGAAAGGCTAATCTTCAACCAAGTCCTCCCTCTACCACACAAAACTACTAGCTCTACTCCTGTATATGCCACCCTTAGATTAGAGTGAGGAGCTTGCCCCACCCACAGCTGCTCAGCCCAACCCTGACCTTCTGTAGTCATGGCCATTGGATGCCTCTACAAACAAACTCTCAGTCACAATCAAGGGAGCCAGCTGTCTATCTCCTCAAGATACCTAAGGTGGGTGAAAAGCAGATTACTGGGACAGTTAGGGGGAGAAATACTACAAGAGAGGGGGTTGCAGCATGTAACGCTTCCTAAACTCCATCCAGGCTTTATTACAAACTTTGGGTTTGTAATAAAGCCCCAAACCAGGCACGTTTCACTCTTGTACAGAATGGAAAAAAAAAAAACTTAAATACAGGCCACATACCTACCCTGTCTCTCCCTAGAGACTTAGTGCCTCAAACAGTTGCAATGTAGACTATGGCCCTTCACTTTTTTAATGACATTGCAATTAAACATCTGGTCAATATAGCACTTTTGAAACTTAAGTATTGTTCATATATTGAATAGGACAGACTTGCATTTAATGTAGCAAGTGGTTGGGATCTCTGCATATGTGGAGAAAGGACAGCAGTATGAACTGGAATTAAGTAAACAGTTAAAAAGAAAATCCAGTCACACACTCACATGAAAACAAGCCCATAGTTCCTTTGCATTGAAGAGAAACCTTTCTGCTCTATTATGTAAATAGACCAGGATATACTGTTCTTTAAGTAGACATGGCTAATATCTTCTCTCATGTTTCTTTTTCTTTGCCAGATGTAAATTATGAAGTAAAAGTCCAGCTAGATTCTAGATCTTGAATCACTCTATAAAACGTATGAGATAAGCTGTCTTTCAAAACCATTCATAGTTGTCCTACTTTACATCTTTTTCAGTCTGGCTTCACTGAAATGTAACAAGTGAGCATTTGCTTAGCAGTGTTTCTTGGGAAGCTTTCTAGTGTAGATAGGATGTGGGGAAGGTTGGGGTGGAGTGCTGAATTGTGAGGATCAGGCACTTAAACTTGACATACGTGGTGAAGGCAAGCTAGTGAAAGGATTCAAAGAGGATATGATGTGGCTGAGGCTGAAGACCATATCAACAATAGTATCATGGTGTGTTGACAAAGGGGGGGAATAGTGTTTGACATCAACGTTGTGAGCCTCTATGTCAGAGGATAAATGAAATTTTCTCTATTTAAAGTACACTTTGGCTGTATGCCTTACTGAAAACTAGTAACCATCCCATATTCCATCACCACACAGTTCTTGCTGTGTCAAATGAGCAAGATGTACAAATGAGGTATTGAATTGTGTTGTAAGGCTGGTATCTCATTGGCCATAAGCATATTATCATGGAATAGCAAGTTACTATATAGTAGTAGTGAATAGTATTGTGTACAGCTAATGGACTTATTAACAAAGCTCCAAAAGTGCTGTTCCTGTCACCAGCTAGAAAAGCTAATTGGATATAGTTTTACTCAAGAAAAAGTTTTTTGGTCTTGTTTATGTTGATACTTTTTTAGTGTTTTTACAGCAGACTGTAGCCTCTACTCTACATAATCAGACCTCCCTCTAGGATGTTCCTATTCATTTTATAAGGGTGAGCTAAAAAGTTGTTTTTAAAAGTTATAGTAGGAATAGAAAACGAGGTTCGAAATATGTTTGGGCATGACGCCTTCTTGAATTCAAAGAGTTAATACAAGCTTAACCGTCCAAAGGGTATTCGGATTTCTGTTCCTTATTTTTCTACCTTTTTGCTCATGCTTCTGAAGCTGTAATACTATTACAAGTCTGTTAGCTGACATTTGAATCTAAATGACAGGGACCTATTTTTAACTTGCAGACCAAACAGCCGATCCGGTTGAGGTCACTGTGTTAAATCTCAGTGTGGTGGATTCATCTGCCGCTGACCCCAGACTGTGCCTGTCCGGTGTGACTAATAGTCGGGAGGCAGATGTTTCCCTGCTAAGTTGAAAACATGGTTTTTCTGTGCAACCGCTCGATAAGTCAGTCCCAGGAATGGGGATGGCCCGGCCCGCCGTGCGGGAGCTCGGCACGGGCTATTCCCCCGCCGGGTGACCCCCGGGGCTCGCTCTCTTTTGTCTGAGCTGGGAGAAGGCGGGGGGCGGAGTCGGGCACCCTCAGCTCCTCTGGAAGACGTCGCGGGCCAGACGAAGGCAGGCCGCTCGACGTCACTTCCCTGGCGGCGGTGAGGTCTGCGCTGCGGTCGGGCTGGCCCAGGGAAAGCCCTGCAGGGGCAGTCCCCGGCTGTGTACGGATCCCCTCCCCCCGCGGGCAGCGCACACTGCCCGGCCTCTCCGCCGCCCGCACGGGCGGGGCGTGCTCGAGCCGGCGGGGCGGGGCCGAGCGCCGCCTGCCGTGGGGAGGAGGGGCGCCCTCCCGTGAGCCCTGCCCGGCCAGCGCGTCTCCCGCCACAGCTAGCGCCGGCCCCGCGCGGTTCCCAGCCAGCCGCCGGCCCCTGCCTCCCCCTTCGAGCAGCCTCGGCTCGGCTCCTCGCCCGGCCACCACAAACAAACGGCGCTTTTATTTCCACCAGCGAGCGGCCAATGGCGAGCGGCGGGGTGCGCTCGGGGTCCGCCCCTCCCCGTCTGCCAGCCAATCGGCGTGCAGAGGCCGTTGGTGTGTTTGGGGGCGGGGAGGCCGCTCTCTGTGACGCGGGGTGCGCGGGGCCGCACTATTGGTCCGGAGAGGCCCCGCCCCGCGGAGGAGTCCCCCCCCCACACTGTTTACTCGCGCGCCGTTGTCCTCGAGCCTCCGTCCCCGTCCCCTCGCCTGCAGCCGTAGCGGCGTCGAGTGGGTGGCGGGGCCGGCCGCGCGTCCCGCACCACCCAGCGGCGGAGCTGTGCGCCGGCGGGGCCCGGCCGCTCGCTCGCGTGGGGCGCTGAGGCGGCGCGGCGGGGCCGGGGTCATGAAGACGGAGATCTCCACGGCCGCGGGCTTCATCACCCGCCTGCTGCGCACCCCCGGCGGCATCGGCGACGAGCAGCTGCGCTGCTTCAGCGAGTCGCTGCAGGAGGCGCTGCGAGGTGCGGGGGCGCTGGGCGGCCGCGGCGGGCGGGATGGGCCTGAGCCGGGTCCGGGGCGGCGAGCGGCAGAGCCCTTGGCCCGGCCCCGCGCCTGGAGGGGTGCGAGCGGCCCCGCCGTGCAGCCCAGCTCCCCGCGGGGCGGAGCGGAGCCCTCGCCTCGCCCTTTGTCTGCCCCGCGCCCCGACGGCCTTCGCCGTCTGGAGTCCTCGCCTTGGTCGGGCCGGCGGCTGTTCGGCTTGGGACACCCCCTCCCGCCCCGGCTGCGGCCGATCAAAGCCTCCCCGCGTGTTGGTGTCCCCGTTGCCGGGGTTAGTGCTGGGAAGCCCTGTGCGGCGGAGGGCAGGGGGCTGGTGGGGCTGGAGTTGCCTGGCTCCCGTTGTGCGGGCAGTAACGTCTCTCCCGTTTTCTTTGTTCCCTCGCACAGATCACTATAAACACCATTGGTTTCCCCTGATGCCCTCCAAGGGCTCAGGGTACCGATGCATTAGGATCAACCACAAGATGGACCCCTTGATAGGAAAGGCAGCAGGCATGATTGGACTGAGCCACCAGAGACTCTTCCAGCTCCTACCCAGTGAATTGACTCTTTGGGTTGACCCCTTTGAGGTGTCCTATCGTATAGGAGAAGATGGATCTATCTGTGTCCTTTATGAGAGCCCTCCACCAGGTGTGAAGACTGCCAAAGCTCTGGAGAGTAGAAACAGCTGTAAAGAGGAGTGGAGAATTGGCAGATCCAGCCCTTCCAAGAACTACAACATGATGACAGTTTCTAGTTAAAAATTAACATTCCTTGTACAATGATGTATGTATGTATCCCAGTTTCATAATGAAGTTAGATGATGTAATTGAGATGTTGATTTTCACCCCATAGCCATTAAAGTTGTAGTAGTACTGCCAAGTTCTTTGTTGTGGCCAAGGGCTAATGCATAAGCAGTTCTTTAAACTGCATGTAATTTTCTGGATTGTATACTGTAAATGAAATGTACAGTCAACTGATTGTTCTACAGATATATATTTTGACAGAATCCTTGGCTATTTGTAATAAAAAGAAAAGTAACTTAATTCTTTTACAATGGATTTTAGTTCATAATAACTCTCCCTAAGATTCCTGTACTTCTTGAGCAATCACTTCTAGGAAAAAACAGAGCTCTAACCAACTATAATTATATATCTCTCCAGTGACTTGCCTGTACAAACTGTTCTCAAGGTAATAAAAATACAGCTGCAAGGCACAAATGACAAATATAACTTTCCTGCTAAAATGTTTCATGGCAAAGTCCTGTCATGCCCAAACAGCTTTCAAAGAAGGAGTTGGGGTTCCCTGTACATTTAAAGACTGTCTTGGAGCATAACAATACAGTAGAGACATGCTCAGACAATTCTGTTCATCTGTTTTTCTGTAAAATATATTAACTTTTTTTAATGAACGTAATATCTTTTTCAGAAAATCTATGGTTCTTTCATCATATCAGTTCACCTTGACTTGGTTTGATCCATAGACTTCCCCTCTCACCCCCCCAAACTGCTCAAATACAAATTTTCAGCAATTAGGAAGGTGGAACACATCTGACTTAGTAAAAGACAGGGTTTATGCTCCTGGCTGTCTGCCTGGGGAATTGTGAAAGTGAGTTTTCACTAAGTCATAACAGAAAAACAAATGTCTTTAGTACAGAGTAAGAGTGTATTCATCTTAAACGAGGTCGAAATTTTACAGTTGAATGTAGTGTTGTCTCACCTGTATCCTATTTTACAAGTAAGAAACTAAAAATTTACAGTACTAATAAATTCCTTTTAAAACTTTATATTTTATGCCATGTTAATAGTTGTTTTTAAAGTTTAATTTTGCAAAATCATGCTAAATAAGATCTACAGTATTTTATCAATTACAAAAAGTTTCATGGAAGCACTAGTTTTAAAAAAAATAGGCTAACAGCTTGCCATATAGTGCTACACAGGAGATTTTAGTATTACTGCTTCACCAAAAGATAGAGTGAAATTGTTTTGGTGTTGTGAGTTCTTTTGTTTTTTAGCAGTCATAAACTATGAATTTTAATAGAACCTTTGAGGACTGCATATAGACCTGTGTTCATGTTTTCAGTAGCCCTGTCCTACATCATAGTTACGTGGTTAATGAAAGAGAGCTTTGTCTACTGTTAGCATGTCAGCCATAAGCCTTGCGAAATGTCTCATTAACATGGTAAAGCATGCAGTTGAGGGACAAGTCCAGGCAAATTAGAAATGGTCCTTGTAACAGCTGAAAATAATCCATTTCTGTTTTGGAAAAGCTGGTGGGCTTTGTAACTGCTGGTTATGTCCTAATTAACTAGGTGATAGAGATTTTATGTAACAGAAGCTGTTAATCTGAACAGAAAGCATAATTGTTAGTATTTTTAAAAAAAACATAAGTATTAACATTTAGTAAAATAACTATTTTTGCTATGCTTCTAATATGCCATTTCTACCACACACAAATATAACAGTCAGTTCTAATTAGATGTTTAGTAAAAAAAAGTAACTGAAAAAGAGAAAGTAAACTAAAGAGTTCCTAGAAGAAGCTTTTATTACATATACTCCTAAAAATATTTTTGAAAGGCTATACAAATACTGTATTTTTGTTTCCTGATTTAAAGTTACAAAATATTGTTCTATGGTTTACATTCTCAGAAGGGTATAGTCATACCTAGTTTTCCTTAAGTGGAATTTTAGAATATAAAATATCTGTATCTATAGTTTGTAGATTAAAGTTATGTTAAAATGGTGTTTGGTTAGACCAAAACTGACCTTGTCATGTTTATATCATTGGAATAATAATATCTATATAGGGTGAGACTAGACACAGCATAGTAGACTGTTTCAGCCTAAGATGATGTAATACTACACTTATAGTAGGTTATCCATTCGGAATGGTCTGATAATGCTAAGGACGGTAGTATGATTTTCTTGTATGGTAACACTGTCTTTTGCATGGAACTGCACAGCAAAGAATTCCAAAGAAACAGAATTGAGGTCAAGGGGGCAGGCAGAGGAAGAAATTTGGAGGAGAAAGGAAATAAGAGACCAGTTTCCGTAACCGTTGGGTTCTTTCAGGACAGTATCACAGTGGCTGGAAAATTATTATTTCAAGCTATGAAGTACTGGCTAGTGCTTCCTCTCTGGGTGCTAGCTAGAGAGCAGCAGGTATATTAGCTTTTTAGGGCATTGGGTGTTACCTCTTCTGCAGAGGCAGTTCCCTGACTGTGGTCTGACATGCAGACAAAGTACGAAAAAGAGAGAAATGGCAGGCTTCATCAAAAAGTTTTTCTTGCATGTTGCCTTCTGTGAAATTCTGGAGTGGAAAGGTGGAGATAAACCTGAATGAATCCAATCAGTACATGTTTTGTTCGCTTGCTAAAACAAACAATCTTAGTAAGTTCTTATGGAAAAAGTCTGCTTTGGTGCAAGGCTATTTTAATTATTTTTTAAATTAATTTTAAAGGAGCACACTTTGCCATCTGAATCGTGAGTTCTCAGAAGAGTGTCCACGGTGATAGTGTAATGTGTATAAAAAAGTATTTGATACTCTTTAAATAGTAATTGATGTTCACATAGTAATATGAAAAACAAAGTACTGCATAATTTTTCACAGGATTATCTCCCTTTACAAATGTGACACTGATACTTAATTGACTGCTGAAATACCATCATTTCTTGAGTGCAATATGACAGTTGTTCAACTTCACATACTTATACTACACATTGTAAGACTTCATCTTATTCTACTGACTGGAGGGTGAAGGTAAGGAGCCAGAATGGGCTTTGGCTAAGATATTTGTGTTTACACCTCATCTGTTTTGAAGATTCTTTTGCCTTTTATTCAATGCCAAATGATGGCACTTCTGACAGCATAATGCTGTCATCGCTATGCTGAAACATTGGTTCATTACTCATTCAGAGGAAGTGTGTATGGGAGGCCACTCCCTGCCACTCCCAAATTACCTGTATGTGGGAGTTCTAGGGTAGTCAAGGTACTGGCAGTGTTTTGTCTAATCTTGCTCAGAGCAAGAAAGAAAGAAAGCATAACGTGGTATAACTGATGACATTTCAAGTATACTTGTGCTCTTTTGGCCTGCTGTGGATGTTTAGGAAAGGGTAGTTAAGGTTCCAGAGTAATGATGGTTACAGGAGGAGCTCTAAAAGTGTATGTATGTCATTTTGAGTAACTCTGTGGAAGAAGTGATTACAGGAGAAACAGCTGGAGAGGAAATCACTTGGAGAGAGGAAAAAGTATAGTTTCAGGACAAGCACTGATTTGTTTCTCCAACATATTGCCTTGAGATAAAATTAAAATAACCTTGTCTTTGTTACGTACTACTAATCTGTCTGGGTTCTTTTCTTGATGGTAGTGACGCTTTATGAAGAGGTGTACAGTAATTTTAATTTTTACCCCAGGAAGTAACAGTATGAGACTTACCCCCACTCCAGAAAAAAGCTAAAAATATTGGGGATAGGAAGGGTTGGAATTCTTTGGGGAGTCAATGGAAATAAATGCTTGCTCTTCTCTAGAATATGGGTTTGCATGCATCCTGTTGGTGTTGGCAGCAACTGAAAGCTGGAACTATCTAAAGGCTGTTCAGTGAATTCTGTGAAATGAGGCAGTGGTCTTCATCAATTTCCACGGGGACAAGTTTCTGCATCACAAAAAATATCACAATTGGCATTGGCACCTTTGTTGGCTGTTTAAGAAGAACAGTCAAAACTTGAAAGAGAGTGAACTATCTTCTCATTCCCAAGAGCAATTCCTCCAGGTAAGGATTGGTGCATGTTGACATCGTGGAGAAGGGAAAGCTTGTACTTCTGCTAATCTGGAAGTAAAGAAAGGAGTGAGTTTCTAAGACTAGTAACTTGGCACCTTTCACTAGAACTGCATTCATTTTAATTTTTTTAATTGGTACTTGTACTATGGCACAAGAACCAGTGCAAACTTGTTTGGGACAGAAGAGCGATAGTCATGACTTCTTGAACAATCTTTCAGGGGACTGAATTTTTACCTACAGTATCAGGTGAATACATTGTTCTTCATTCTAACATTTAACATTTTGTAAATTTATATCTTAAGTCACAAGCTAAAAAGAGCCATTCCCTTAAGTAATCTTGGGAGGTGCTGACATAGTTTCATTAAAATTGTACCTCATGAAAGGATCTTTCTTCTGGACAGGGTTAACTCACGACTTACTATGCGGTTCAGCTGCCCCTTCTGTTCACACATCAATGTGACCAAATAGGTCATTGTGAGAAAAGGTCAGAAACAATGAGATGGAAATTAAACTGCAGTTAGTGATAAACTTGATTTTGTAATTATATTAAATAATTGGCCTCTTGATTATTTACATATATTGTTGCACAATCTCATTAAAAAGAAGCCATATGATATCAATTGTTCTGCAGAGTAGCCTTTGTTAAAACAGTATTACAAAGGAAGAAGAAGGGGGGGAATGACTATTCAGTTAAAGTAGATACCTAACAGTGTCTGAGTAAGCTATTATAAAATTAATTCATCAGCTTTTGATTTGAGAAAAGAAAACCATATCAGAAAATGTCGTCTTTAAAATTGATTTTAAACAAATCTTCCATGCTAAAAAGTATGTGAGATAAAGAAATAAAACTGCAATACAGGAGATAGATTAAAGATTTTAGTTTCAAGAAAACATTTTTCCCGGTCAGAAGAAGCAAACCAAACTTCACCAAAATATAAATACAGATCTGAAAACTGCTATAGACTTTGCAAATTTAAAATTACAGCTTTAGGTGCAAGCTTGCTAGAACACAAACCCTAACATTTCTTAGGTGTATATCTTTCATTATTAACAATTAAAAGCAGTCTTAGAAAACAGTTTTTATCTTATATAGTGCAGATGAGCAAAATTTAGAGCTTGATCCTGAAAATCCTTATTACATAAGTAATCTTTACTCATAAGAATACCCCCATTGTCTTTAGTGTGGGCTACCTATGTGATTAAATATTACAAATAAAGGTTTGCAGGCTCAGTTCCTTATTGTCCAGTACAGGAGAAAAACCAGAAAGGGAAGAAAGAGGCTGAACACTTACTAGAAAGTGTGAAATGTCCTGCTGTGCAATGGTGAATGTGCTAGTTTTCATTTATAATACCACTTCTGAAAAACTACTTTTAAAGGTGTACACCCAGAGCCCACAATTAGCTCTGTGTATGCCTCATTGAAATAATTAGGGCGCTTTACAGGCAAAGTCCATTGCAGACTTGGGGCCTCAGGCAACTGGATCTATGTGGGTGTGCCCATGTGGAATCCCACTGATTTCAGTAGGGCTCCATGTGGACTATAAGGGATCCATTCTTATGATTTCTGTTGCAGGACTGAGTCCTTAGTTTGCCATTAAATACTGCCCAATGAAACACTGATTAATTCTTAGTATATTTTATTTCTGAGCATAAAACAACTTTGAACAAACTTAAAAAATGTACAAAATCTTGAAGCAGTTAACATTGAATGCATTAGTTCTTTACATTGATTTACAGCACCTTTGTTACCAAAACATTATTATATAATTTTTAGTATTATAAGCAATAGTAGTAAAAGAAAGGAACATAACTTTTGAAGCAGCAAATATTTTGCTGCTTTATAATTTCAGGATTAGATTTTCAATGGTGAAAATGGGAGTTAGTCATTCAACTTCATGTGTGCCTCTGAAAATATTCCACGGCGTGGATGAGTTAGTTAAGAGAACATATAAAGTGAAGAAATATTGATGGAAAAAATGAGGTATCTGATAAGAGAGCGGGAGGGACATGTGAGACAGAATGGGTGGGCCACGTTCAAAGGTGAGATGTAAGATAGTAAAAGAAAGTGTAAACTGGTGAAGTCTATGTTTTTTGACACCTCAGAATAAATTATCTTAACACAGACTCCTCTGGGCCTACTTACCAATGTGTAACTTGCTTTCCCTTACACATAACATCTGAATTTGGCCTATTGTGTCGTGGGTGTGTAGTTCGTGAGTCAATGTGTTCTTCGTCAAGTAGTGTCCCTATGGGTGCTCCACTGTAGGTGTGCTTGTGTCCCTGCGCTGCTGATCAGAGAACTTTGGTAGCAGTGTCCATTGGGCCTGCATATGCACTGTCTCTCCTCATGCTGTGCCACGACAATAGCCAGCATCCACAGGCTAATTGTCCTTAGTTCCTTCTCTGCCGCCCCTGATAGAGATGGAGCATTTAGCTGTCCGTTAGTGTATTGTTAAGTTTTCTTTCAACTGTTAATCTTTGCTTTGCAGACCTCTCAGTTTGCCTGTTTTAATCTTTTATTTGGCCATGCCTTAAAAAGATAAAGACTTTGTTCATGCATCGATCCTGGTGGGGGGAGACCCCTGGACAAAGGTATGGTTTTCAGCCCTTGATCTACGGGATGCCTATTTTCATGGCTCAACACTACTGGTTCACAGATGCTTCTTAAAGTACACCTTAGGACACGATCATTACCAATAGAGTCATGCCCTTTGAACTGTCATCAGTCCCAAGAGTATTCTCCAAAGTTCTCTCAGTAGCAGCCACTTATCTACACTCTCAAAAGATTATGATCTATCCCTACCTGTATGACTGTCTCCTCAGGGCCTGGTTCGCCAAGCCACCGAGGGCACAGTATGCTTGTTTTTAGAACTAGACCTGCAAGTCAGTACCCAGAAGACAGCCCTCCTATTGGTCCAACATCTGGAGTTCATAGGGGCTGACCTGCATGCACTACAAGTCAAAGTGTTTCTTCCTCAAGACAGATTCCTATCCTTGATATCTCTTATAAGCATGGCTCAATGCAGCCCTCAAGTGTCAGACAAAATCTGCCTCCAAATTCTAGGGTGTATGTCAGCCAGCACAGCGGTGATCCCACATGCCAAACTTCACATGCAATGCCTAAGGATGTGCTTTGGCTCAGTGTACAAGCCAAACAAAGACAATCTACAAAAGCCTTTGTCACTGCCCTGCAGAATCAGGGATTCCTTGAACTGGTGGTAGGACCTGGCCAATATTGGCAAAGGGACTCCGTTTCTTCAGATGCCCCCTTGGCACTCCTCACTACCGATGCATTTCTCGTGGGCAAGGGTGCACATCTAAACAACCTGACAATCTAAGGAAAATAGTCACCTTCAGAGAGATCTCTGCGTATCAACCTCCTTGAGTTGAAAGCAGTCAGGAACGCCTTCACTCACTTCCAACCCCACATAGCAGGGTCTCGTAAAGATCCTGTCGCACAATGTAGTTTGTATGCACTATATCAACCACTGGGGGGAGCCAGATCGCCCTTCCTGTGCTCAGAAGTGATGAGACTCTAGACCTGGTGCATCACACACAATATCACCCTATCTGCGGCTTACCTCCCAGGTGCACAGAACTCAGTAGCGGACAGTGTAAACTGCAAATTCCCACACGACTAAGACTGGGAGATACTCCCAGCAATACTTCACGACATGTTCGTATGTTGGGAAACACCATCTCTAGACTTGTTCGCCACTTACCAGAAGAGGAAGTGCAAGCACTATTGCTCCGGAGCAGGGATTGGTCAGTGCTCCCTGGGCAATGCTGTTTTCCTCCCATGGGACAAGGACTTTCTCTATGCCTTCCTTCCATTTCCTCTCCTACTAAAGGTGCTGTTAAAGATAAAAAGAGACAGAGACCATGTAATCCTCATTGCTCCCACAGCGGCTGAGACCAATCTAGTATCCTTATCTGATGCAGTTCACGATGTGCCCAGTGATCTTTCTCCTGGCCATGCCACATCTTCTCTCTTAGGACAAGGGATGCACCACATGTCTTAACCTGGGGATCCTCTGTCTCAAGACTTGGCTCCTACATGGTTCCAACATTTAGAAACATGCTCAAAAGAGGTACAGGAGGTCCTACTACACGGTAGAAATCCCTCCACATGCCACACCTACCTGCAGAAATGGTCCAGGTTCCAGGCGTGGTGCATGTCCTGACAGATCTCTTCAGTCTCGGCATCTCTCCCTCACATTCTTGACTACGCCCTGACTCTTAAAAAAATCAGGTTGTCTTTGAGCTCCCTTAAAGCTCACCTGATAGCTATTACAGTGTTTCACCTATCTGTAGCAGGGCACTCAATCCTTTCGCACCCAACCACTATGAGGTTCCTGAAGGGAATAACAAACCTCTTCCTGCAACCGCACCTTTCTACCCCTCGTGAGACCTAAACTTAGTGCTGAAGGGGCTGATGAGACCCCCTTTTGAGCCTGTGGCCACCTGTTCACTGTCACACCTATTGATGAAAACTGTCTTCTTAGTTGCAATTACCTCAACTAAAAGAATTGGGGAAATAGCACCCCTGGTGGCACATCCCCCATACATAGTATTTTTCCCAGATAAGGTCACACTTAGGCCTTATCCTAGGTTCATCCCTAAAGTATCCTCATCATTCCACATGAATTACTCCATTCACCTTCCAGCCTTTTATCCTAAGCCTCACCGAGACAATAGGGAGGTCATGCTGCATACATGAGATGTCAAGAGAGCCCTGGCATTCTACCTCCATATGACAAAATCCTTCAGGAAGTCCCCTAATGATTCCTTTCTATTGCAGAGAGATCTAAGGGCTCAGCTGTATCAGCTCAAAGGCTTTCCAAGTGCATTCAAAGTGCATCTGTAATATGACCCCTCCAGACTCACACCATATGCATTCCATGAGATCGATCTCCTCGTCTGTCGCCTTCTTTAAGGATATCCCCATCTCAGAGGTCTGTAGAACAGTGATGTAGGCATCAGTCCACACCTTCACGAAACACCATGTGATTACTGGAGACACTGCCTCTGATGCCATCTTCAGCTCCACACTGGCTAACCTCACTCTGAAGTCCCAGTCCTCCAAAAGGGTTACTGCTTGGTAGTCACCGACCATGGGGCACCCATAGGCACACAACTTGAAGAAGAAGTTACCCTGTGCCCTAACAATGTTTCTTTGAGATGTGTCACCCTATGGGTGCTCCACTACCTGCCCTCTTCCCCTCTACTTCCCCTCTTGTTATGAGTCTGTGGTAGAGAAGGAACTGAGGATGATTAGCCCCTGCGTGCTGGCTAGCCTCATGGCGCAGCACGAGGAGAGAGAGTGCATGTGCAGGCCCAACAGACACTGCTACTAAATTCTCTGGTCAGCAGCACAGGGATGGAGACACACCTACAGGGAGCACCCATAGGGACACACATCTTGAAGAATATCATTACTACACAGAGTAAGTAACTTCTTCCTCTCTCAGTTGCACAGGTGTAACTGAGAGCAGAATTTGACCCAACATCTATAACCAGATGACATCTCATTTAGTTTCCAAGGAAAGACACTTGTTATCTAGCTTGTCCCCTCTGGGAAGTATGATGCATTCTGTTAACAAAACATGACTTGGCTATCTCACTTTTCTATTCACTATTGGTAGGAGACTTCTGCCTATTTGGTGTGTGGCAGAGTCATTCAAACAGTTGAAGGGCAGCAAGGGCACTTTTCCACAGGTAGGTTGTGACAGGGTCACCTTTGTGAAGCCGCAGACAGCAGAGTTTGATTAAGAGGTTGATGGTAAAATTGAGGGCTTATCATATCTTGAGATTGATAGTGAGATTTTTTTTTCAGATGCTTGAATTATTCATGGAAAGGCTCCAGTACAGCAAAGACAAAAGCTTATGGTTAAATTTAGTAGTGGGATCATTCGTGTTCAAAGGCAAGGATGTGCTTAAATGCTTTGCCAAACTGGGACTTTACGGAATATAATTAAATTATATGCAAAAATCTCATTATCAACCACAAGAACTGTGAAGCCCTCAGTTTTACCATGAACTTCTTCAGTTCTGCCTTTTAGGGCTAGACAAAGATGACTCCCTCTCAACCTACCTCTGCAAAAGTGCCCTTGTGGGCTTCAAACTATTTTAATTACTGCCACCCATTTTATGGCAGAAGAACCTCCTATCAGGACTGAATATGAAGTCAATGGAACTATGCATGTTCTTAAAGTTAAGGACATGCTTAAATAATTCCCTGGATCAGAACCTAAAGGAACAGAGGAATTTCAACATCTGCATTGTTTAGCAGAGTCCTGTATATTTGCCTTGTGGTATTTCTGTGGGGTCCAGTCTTTTAACTTCTAAAGTACCAATAACATTTATTTTAGCTTTGGAGTTTAAACATCACTTTGTGCACGAAACACAATCTGTCTGTTCATCCCTTGCTTATTACTACTGTATCTATACATAACATGCTGTCAAAATGATATATTCGGGAAAAGCTGGTTGTTAAAAGATACAGATATAAATTGATATGAGTATATCTGTATATGAGTATATGAGTTTCATAGACCTATTGGATTTATTCTTTTTCTAAATGGTCTGAAGGAATGATGGTTAAACTTGTGATGGGGTAGAATGAAAATTGAAATAATAAAAGTGATTCTCTATGGATGATAATGAATGGAGGAGGAATGAAGCAGAACTAATCCTTCACTACAGATGTTTGTATTTTTAACACCTTTTACTGTCTAAGGTCCGAGTCCTACAACTTCTTGAGTGCAAATAGACTGCTGTGCTCACGTGCAAAAGATTTCAGGAGTGAGACTGCGGGGCCTGATCCTGCAATCTACACCTAACATTGAATTCAAATGGAGTATTTTCTGAGTAAGAGCTGACAGATTAGGCTAAACTCAACTTTCTGTGTGTTTCCTTGATGAGGCAAGTTAAAGGCCAAAGTCATTCAGTGTCATACAAGTATCTGATGCCAATGTATTATAGGTATTTCATTCTGCAGAAGCTCTTGTTTTATAAAGACAACAGGATTCTGTGCCTAGTATGAATTACATTTTAATTATAAGGAAATAGTATGAGCATTGTAAATAGAAATTATCCCACTATTAAAAATTGTTCATGCAATTAACCCTGGTGCCTTCCAGCTGCATGTTCTTAAAGAGCGAAATCCTGACTTTTTTTATTCGTGCAAAACTTATCAAAGGAAGAATTGCAGGATTTGGTCCAGTAACTTTATATTAAACAAAGTTATTAGCCAGGTGGGTGAAATCAAGCTAGTCATCACTGCTAGCTGTATTTATAGGTATAGATTATTATAACGTAATATCTTAAAATAAGCGTGTCTCATTTTGGCTTTTTCCCATATCCTTTAATATTACATAGGAATGACTGGAGAGTTTACTACTGATTGTAAATTAGAATAACACCAACTCCTTTAACCCTTCCTCATAAGTGAGATTCCTGAGACCTGTTATAATATTTGTTATGCTAAATTGGAACCTCCCCCAGACAAAATAAGGTCTTACCTGAAATAAAGTGACCAATAATTTACACATTATTCCAGATGGGACTCTAAAAATTCCATTTGACAGTAACACAGAGTCTTTTGTTGTATTGTCTATCCTGCTAGTACATCCTGGACTGTTTCCCTTTTTATTCCAGCTGTTTCCTGGTTGATGGTTTAAATATTTTTTGGTAAAAAAAAAAAGAGGGTGGGGAGCTGTGCATCCTTTTCCTGATTGCTGCGCTGAGTGACTGTTCTCAGTAAACACATATTTCTCAGCATGGTTCATTGCCCCCAGACTAATGATTTTATCCATCTGTATTGAACTACATTTGTGCTCCACTGGCCCAGTCACCTAAATAATCAAAATCCTTATGAACCTAGGTGCTGTGTTTCTTTGCTTTACTTTCAGTTTTAGATTATAGGTAAAGCGGGAGATGTTATTCTCAGTACTGTGTCCTAAATCCTCAATCTCTCTCTAATGAACAAGAGAGGTACTAAAATCCCCCCGTTGGATATCTTCTTTCCAATTTGTAAAGTTTCTGTCTACAATATAGATACCACCACCTTCTGTTTTTGACAGTTTTCTGCGTAGCTTCCTATTTTACATCTTCGAGTTACTCTTTAATCATTGACATGAAACTTTGTTCTTCTTTGAGTACTTGCTCATATCCATTCCACTGTGGGTGTGCACTCGCCACCACGCACTGGTCCCCGGAACTTATTTCCCCTCACCAGATTCCGTAGGATCGGCTTAGGCGCCCCCTGGAATGCTGCCCCCATGCCATGGTACATAAAGCATCGCTGACCCTACAGACCCTCAGTTCCTTCTTTCCGCCCATGACGGTCGCTGGAACATCTCTTGCTCATGCAAGTAGCTTCCCCTTGCTTTTGGACTGTTAGTTGTTGATAGTTTGTCTGTTAGTAGTTAGTGTAGTTTAGAAGCCCTCCTAACAAGGGGACTTAGATCCCGGGCCATGCCCAGTTCACTAGGGTTTAAGCGTTGTACAGCCTGTGACAAGGCTTTCCCGGTGAGTGACCCTCATGGCTGCTGCCTGAAGTGTTTAGGAGAACAGCATGTGAGGGAAAAGCCTTGGACCCAAAAAGAGAGGGAAATCCGGCTGAAGGCTATCCTCATGGAGGTGGCTCTCCGTCCGGCCTCCGAGCCGCCTTGTTCCACCTCGGCACCAAGTGTCTCATCGGTGTGGAGTGCTCCATTGGCACCAGAGTCTTCCCGCCATCCCTCTCCAGCACCAAAGAGGCGACAACACCAGCGCACGGAGCGCTCGCACTCCCCCGCACCGCAGTTGGGGTTGAGGCCAGAGGTGCTCGAACTGCAGTCTGTTGAGCCAACCTCCGGGCCTAGACCTCCGCTCAGGGATCCTCCCCAAACTCCTGGGGGTGGGGAGTGCCCCTGCAGCAGCCGTTGACACTGGAGGCTTTCCAGGCGGCACAAGACCTGATGGCCTTGCCCATGCCTCCGCTGCCCCCCCCCTCCTCCCGGCCAAATGGTCGAGGGCCAGTGTCCTGGGGAAAGCCCGTGCTGGGTGCCCCCAGTGAATGGTTGAGACCCCGATTGAAGGAGAGGTCTCCCTCCAGGCAGGCTCAGAGGGTAGAGCATGAGAGCTCCCATCCAAGCTCCAAGTCAGACTCGTCGAGCTTGTCATCGCCGCAGCACTGAGATTGATCCTCAGCACTGTGCTCCAGGTGGCACTGCCCCAGGTTGGCACTGCGTACAAAATTGTCCTCCCGCTCTCACTCCTCACAGTCGGGCTCAGCACCGAGGAGTTGGAGGCGGCACTGATCCCAATCATCAGGAGGGAAACAGCGCAACAAGTCATCGGTGCCTTGGCACCAAACATTGTCTTCGGAGCAGGACTCACCTCGCCGACACCGAGCCCACCGGCACAGGCATTCTTTGTCTTCAGGCTCCTCGAGAGGTCGGAGCAGAACCCGAAGACAGCACTGTTGGCACCGGTCCAGCGGTTCAAGGGATGACCGGCACCGACGATGCCCAGCCACCAATGCCGCTGCCAGCACTGGGTTGGCCACAAGGGCACTGGCAGTGGCCTTATTGGGGTCCTTGGGGAGCGCAGATGGGGCAAGCAACGGCCTCAGGCCCATCTCTGACAGTACAATCGGCACTCCCCACGTCCGGCATAGAGGAGAAGGTCCCCTCCTTGGACGAAGAGATGGACTCTGGGGAAGGTCCTTCGACAGGACCCATTTGCCAGTCTTCTTCCTCCCCAGACGAGGCCACCTTCAGGGACCAGAAGACACCCCTGATTGACTTCAAGGCTCATCAAGAGCTCTTGAAGAGGGTGGCCTTGAACCTGAACCTTGACATTAAAGAGCTCTCAGAGGAGGATCCCCTCTTCGGCGTGGTGGGCTCAGAGGGATCGTCAAGGGTGGCCTTGCCTGTCCATGAGAGGGTCCTAAAACTAGCAAAGGCCCTTCGGCAAACCCCATCCTCGGTCGCTCCTACATCAAAGAGCCCCGAGAAAAAATATGTGCTGGCGGAGGGGTTTAAATTTCTTTTTACCCACCCGGCCCCGGGGACCTTGGTGGTGAATGCTGTAAATCAAAAGAACAGACAAAGGACCCAAAGCACCACCCCAAAAAATAAGGATGGCAAAAAACTGGACCTCTTTGGAAGGAAAGTATATTCCACAGCAGCCCTGCAATTTCGCATTGCAAACCACCAGGCTCTGATGGGTCACTACAACCTGAACCTGTGGAACTCTATGTGGTGCCTCACAGAGGTTACCACAGGACCTCGCTGGGGACTTTGCCACCATCCTGGACGAGGGCGGCACCGTGGCAGGAGCTGCGTTGCAAACCGCCAGCGATGCGGCGGACACAGCGAGCAGGGCCATAGCCTCTGCAGTAGCCATGCGATGCTGCTGTTGGCTACAGTCATTGGGGCTGTCACAGGAAGTCCAGAATTCCATACAGGACCTGCCCTTCGATGTGGCGGACCTTCTTCTCAGATAAGATGGATGAAAAGTTACATGCCATCAAGGACTCAAGGGCCTCCTTACGCTCCTTGGGTCTTTATACCCCACAGGCCTTGAGGCGTCAGTCTCGGCCTCAGACCAACCGCCCGCCGCAACAGCCCAGGCCATCAGGCAGGCAGGCAGGGGCAGAGATAGGAGCAGGGGGTTTGGGCATCACAACAGGTCGAATTCTTCTGCAACCTCCCAGCACGGGCTGTCCAAGAAGCCCAATAATATAAAGCAATTTTGATGGTGTGCACGGAGCTGGCACCACTACTTGCTCCCAGGGTCCATCTCCATTATCCCTAGACAGGCTGAGACCATTCTATCCCGAGTGGCAGGGCTTTACCTCAGATCGCTGGGTCCTTGAGGTGGTCCTTTGGGGATATGCCCTCCAGCTTACTGCCACTCCCCCAGATATCCCCCCTACCCGTCCCTCTTCAGGGACCCCTCCCACAAGCAACTTCTGTTGCAGGCGGTGGAGGTCCTCCTGGATCTAGGGGCACTAGAAGGAGTTCCTCTGCAGGAGAGGGGGAGAGGATTTTACTCCAGGTATTTCCTCATCCCCAAAGCAAAGGGGAGTTTGAGGCCCATATTGGACCTGCATTGTCTAAACAGGTTTGTGAGAAAGCTAAGGTTCCACATGGTCTCCCTAGCCTCCATTATCCCTCCCCGAGTCTGGGGGATTGGTATGCCGCCCTCGATCTGGAAGATGCATATTTCCACTTCTCAATCCTGTCCAACCACAGACACTACCTGCGGTTCACAGTGGCTGGGTCCCATTATCAGTTCATGGCCCTGCCCTTTGGCCTCTCGTCTGTGCCCAAGGTCTTCACCAAGTGTATGGCAGTGGTGGTGGCCCACCTGAGAGGCAGAGGGGTACAAATCTTCCCGTACCTGGACAATTGGTTCATCAGGGACAGATCCAAGTACCACGTCCAGGACAGTGTGTCCCTCACTTGTGCCACCTGCACCAAGCTGGGGCTGCTCATAAATGAGCAGAAGTCGACTCTAACCCTGGTGCAGCTTATAGAGTTTATTGGGGCTACACTGGACACCTTCCTGGCCAGACCCTTCCTCCCGCAACCTTGGTTCAAGGCTATGGCAACGATCATTGGCCAGTTATACCGATGCCCCACCATGACAGCCAGACACTGCCTGCAGCTGTTAGGGCACATGGCAGCATGCACGTATGTGGTGAGGCTCTCTTGCTTCAAGCTCAGGCCCCTCCAAGCTTGGCTGGCCTCAGTGTATGCCCTGAGCAGACATCCCTTGAGCAGGGTAGTCATGGTTTCCCCAGAGGTTCCAACCTCCTTGGAATGGTGGAGAGATCCAAAGGAGGTGTTGGCGGAGGTCCCCTTCAGGGATCTGGCCCCTTCGGTCACCCTGATATCCAATGCTTTGGACGTGGGGTGGGGAGCCAACCTGGGTACTCAGGGGACTTGGTCGGAGGAGGAGAGGAGCCTCCACATCAACATCAAAGAACTCAGAGCTGTCAGGCTAGCCTGCAAGGTGTTCCTCAGCTTTCTGAAGGGCAGAATGGTTCAAGTGCTGACGGGCAATACCACAGTGATGTTTTACATCAACCGGCAGGGGGGAGCGCGCTCCTCAGCCCTCTGCCAGGAGGCAATTCGGTTATGGGACTTAGCGGTGAGGCATGACTTTCATGTATCTGCCTCTCACCTCCTGGGGGTCAGGAACAATGAGGTGGACCGCCTAAGCAGGTCATTTCTACCCCATCACGACTGGTCTCTACACCAGGAGATAGCGACCTCCATTTTCTGAAAGTGGGGTGTTCCTCAACTGGACCTGTTCGCATTGTCCTGGAACAGGAAGTGCCCGAGGTTCTGCTCGCTCCAGGGTCGCGAGCCGGCCTCCATATCTGATGCATTCCTCATCAACTGGAGGGGGACCCTCACCTACACGTTTCCCCCAATTCCACTACTGCCCAAGGTCCTCTTGAAGATCAAGAGGGACAGGGCAGATGTCATATTTGATTGTCCCAGCAAATTCTGGCTGAGACAGAATTGGTACAGCATGCTGGTGGACCTGTCGATCGCCCCGCCCATGGAACTCCCAAGGCATCACGACCTACTCTCCCAGGACCGGGGTCGCCTGCTGCACCCAGACTGGACTGCTTGCACCTGACAGCCTGGAGACTCTGTGGCTGATGGAGAGGGAGAGAGCCTGTTCGGCGCAGGTCCAACAGATTCTTCTGGGCAGCAGAAAACCTTCCACTGAGGTCATATACTGGGCCGAGTGGAGGAGATTTATTTGTTGGGCGGAGTCCCGGGGCATCCAACCTAGCCTCTCGCCCATCCAGACAATCCTGGAGTACTTGCTACAGCTGAAACTCCAGGGCCTGGCATTAGCCTCCCTAAAGGTTCACTTGGTGGCCATCTTGGCCTTCCACCAGCCCATGGAAGGGAGATACCTGTTCTCTCACCCTATGTCGGTTAGGTTCCTCAAGGGGGTGGAGAGGCTCTACCTGCAGGTCTGAGACCCGGTGCCTCCCTGGGACCTAAACCTGGTGTTCTCCAGACTGATGGGGCCCCTCTTCAAGCCAGTGGCTACATGCCTACTTCTCCTTCTCTCGTGGAAGGTGGCCTTCCTGGTAGCCATCACATTGGCTAGGAGGGTCTCCGAGATTTGAGCCCTGACCTCAGAGCCCCCTTACATGGTGTTCTATAAGGACAAAGTACGGCTGAGACCCCATCCAGCCTTCCTGCCTAAGGTGATCTCAGAATTCCACTATAACCAAGATATCTTCCTCCCTGTGTTCTTTCCTAAACCACCCGGGTCGGAGGAGGAGCAGAGGTGGCACTCCCAGTCAGACGGGTCCTGGCCTACTACATCAACAGGACGAGGTCATTCCAGAAGTTGACGCAGCTCTTTGTCGCTGTGGCAGACGAGATGAAGGGATTCCCTGTCTCCACCCAGCACATCTCCAAGTGGATCACCGCCTGCATCAGGTGCTGCTACAAGCAGGTGAACGCACCACTCCCAAGGACTATTTTGGCGCACTCAGCCAGAGCCCAGACATCAGTGGTGGCCTTCCTGGAAAAGGTGCCCCTTCAGGAAATCTGCAAGGCCGCCACCTGGTTGTCGGTGCACACCTTCACGTCCCACTATGCCATCGTGCAGCAGGCGAGAGAGGATGCAGGATTTGGCAGAGCCGTGCTGCGGACAGCTCACCGATAACTCCTACCCACCTCCAAGGTACGGCTTTGTAATCACATATAGTGGAATGAATATGAGCAAGCACTCAAAGAAGAAAACAAGGTTACTTACCAGTAACTGTTGTTCTTCGAGATGTGTTGCTCATATCCATTCCACACCTGCTCTCCGTCCCCACTGTCGGAGTTGGCAGAAAGAAGGGATTGAGGGGGTGTTGGGTCGGCGGTGCCTTATGTGCCGCGGCATGAGTGCGGTTCTCCAGGGGGTGCTTAAGCTAACCCTACGGGATCTGCTGAGGGGAAAAATTTGCAGGGACCAGTGCATGGTGGCGAGTGCACACCTATAGTGGAATGGATTTGAGCAACACATCTCAAAGAACAACAGTTACTGGTAAGTAACCTTGTTTTTCTGAAAATTTGGAATTCATTGAATTTCTCTCATCTGTCATGTTCATATCTATACAGAAAGAACAACAGCAGTTTAGTTAAACATTATTTCCATTGTCTAAATTTATATTGGTTGGCTGTAATCAATTTTACTTTTTTTAAGTGTGCCACCTCAAAGAGGGTTCCTATCTCTTCCCACCAATATTTTTTTTGGCAGCAGTGGGATGGGTTGTTTGTTTTTTTCAGAGTGTTCAGGTGGTTACAGTAATGGGAGCCCTGGTATATAGGTGATCGATATTTAGAATATGAAATAACATTGCCTACCAAATTGTATTTTTAAGATTGTCAAATTCGGAACCAAACATACAGTAGAGTATTTTAAATCCTTCTTTGTTTTCTCAAACTGTTTTCTTTATGTTGCACTGAAATGCAAGCATTTCCAAGGCCACATGGCAAGGTAATTGTAAACTCAAAAGGTGGTTACATAATTCACAGAATTAGAAGGCGGAGTTTGTTTTTTTACATTATATAATGAATGGTCCCAAACAGATTCAGAGAACAGTTTTTCTTTATGAGATATTGGGGAACCATTCTGCGTGTGTGTGTGTGTAAACTCCTTCAGGCTGGGACAATATTATCCTATGTATTTGTACAGTGCTTAATCCAATGGGGTTCTAATCCTGATTGGTGCCTTTAGGGACTGCTTCATTACAAGTAATAAATCAGTAAATCTGCATGTAAATATCCATTCTCGCACACATATGTACACTCCCCATTCCTATCATGACAAAGAGCTCCTAGAAATTAAAGTATTTTGATTTGTTTGCATCTAAATAATACATCATTAATCATCTGCTTACTGTAACCTGTTTTGTAGAAATAGAAGCTGAAGATGAGATCGTTTTCAAGAGCATATGCTTAGCCTTTGGAATTTACTGCCACAGGGGGTCATTGGAACAAAGTGAGTGGATTTTGTAAAGGATTGGTCATTATGTGGCTACTAGAACTAAGGACCCAATCCTGCAATCTTGGCAGAGTCAAAACCCCCTGTGCCATATAATGCAATGCCATGCAGTATCTTGGGGGAGCATTGTATTAAATTTATGAATGGTTTATGTATGATTGTGTTCTACTTTATGGAGAATGGTTACCACAGCTCCTCCGAGACAGTAGGGGTGATAAAGGCAAATCACACAAACTGTAAATAATTCCAGGGAGGTACCAACCCTTGGAATGGCTTGCATGTACTAGTTCAAGCTGTGTTTTCTATAGAAAAGGAAGCAAAGAAAGGGCTTTTGGTGTAAGAGGATGAGCTTGAACTGACACAGGGTCTGTTTTTGATTCAGCAAATGGAAAAGCCCTTCTGTCCAAGCTAGACCCCAACCCTTGCAGAAGGGTTGAAAGGGATACTAACCTACTAAGTCCGCATAAGGAAGATGGGTGACTTCTGGTATGTTTGCTAGTAAGCATATAGGAACTTAATTGTTTATTATATGTTCTATCTGCGATGCTTTTGTCCTAAAAATAAATGTATTCTGCTGAGAAAATGCTGTATGCTAACTTGTAATGGCTGGCAATACATTTGGTTCATAGCTCTCAGACTTGTCTACACTCATACTTGTGCCGGCAAAGCTTTTGTCACTCAGGGATGAGAAAAAATCACCCTGCTGAACGCTATAAGTTTTGCCAGCTTAAGCGCTGTGCAGACAGTGCTATGTCGATGGGAGAGTTCTCCTGCTGGCATCGCTGCCGTGCCTTGTTTAGGTGATTTTATTATGTCAGCGGGAGAGCTCTCTTCTGCCGACATAATGTGGCTAAACTAGCATCTATGCTGGCAAAACTTATTTTGCTCACATCCCTGAGTGACAAAAGTTTTGCTGGCATAAGCATGAGTGTACGCAAGTCCAGAGAGAAGGCAATGCATAGGTGCTGCCCTTTCGGCAGGCTGGCTTGCTGGGGATCTCATCACAGTGTATGGCAGGGGACTGTGCAGCCCTAAAATCCTGGTCAGAAAGGAGTGGGACAAAGGTAGGTCCCTACCCAGAGACAGGTGATGGCTGGAGGCCTGAGACCTGACTGAAGTGGACTATAGAGGAGGAGGATACAGGTGTAATTATCCTAAAAGTCTGACACTCCCAGTGAAATCAAAAGGATTGATTTGAGTGTGGAGTGGCTGAAGTATTGGCCCTAAAACCTGATCGTTAAAAGTTAAGTGTCTCACACTTCAGGGCATAAACAGATTTTTTGATACTCAGGAAAGAAAGTTGGTGGCCCTCCTGCCCCCCTTCGATATACACCTACATATGTATTCCACTGCACAAATGGATATTATGGACAGTTTTGCCTTCTACTGAAATATTAGATATTGACTACTGACAGGAGCAGGACACTGGACTAGATCTGATCTGGTATGGCAAATCTTGTGTTCAGGGGGCTGGCCTTTGTCTTTGGCAGGAGTTGTGCAAGGAATAGAGGACTGAGCCCTCCTTTTTTTATTTTGGTTTTTATATGCATGGATACCACATTCTATTTGAAGTAAATTATTTGATGTGGCCCATGTAGTTTTCTTTGAAAAAGAGTGACTCATTAAATGACTGCCTTTGTAATGCAGAGAAGAATACCTCACTGAGGTACAAAACAGATGCTGTGTACACAGCAAATAGAAATTAAAGTTATTTTTTTAATCAGTAGAGAAAGGAAGGATGCCAATAAAAAGCAGATGAGAATTATATCTCAGCAAGGGGTCTTAGCTTTTAGTAATTAACTGGCCAATATTGCACATTAACTTTAATTGCTGCCTTGCAGAAGAAAGTATCATTTCTGTCAATAGCAATTTGACAAAAGTTGGTAAATCAAAGGGTAATAAAATTAGCAACTGGCAGTCTGCTATGTGGGAGGCAGGTCCCTGTCCCTATAGTCTGAACTTAACAAAAGAAGGAGACAAAGCTCTGATTTCTTGGAAGCTGGCAGTAATTGCTATTGAAATTTCTCTTCATGAAGAGTGATACTCTGGTTCTTCTGTGGTGTTACACTGGGATAAATGGAATGACCTCATTTTGCCATTAAATTTGTTTAACCGAAAAAAAGTCATTTCAAATGGGAAAGACATATATTCTCTTTCTGTCGTCTTCTGTGGCATGTTTATTAAGATCTTTTCTAAAAAGAACCATCTGCTGAGAAATACCAGCTCTACTGCTACTGACTTAACGCTGTCCACCATTAAAATAATGATTCTGGAATCAGACCTACTAGTTTTCTGTTCTGTGGTGGAGATTGCAAAGGATGGAGTGCAAAGTGGATGAAAAATACAGCAATATTTCCCTAAATTATTTAATCCCCAATTACATAGGGAACTATAAGGTATTTCCTTGTCAAACAAAATAGCATGGCATTCAGACAGGGTGTAAATATTCAGAGAATTTAGTTTTTGTTATTGTTTATTCTCTAAACAAAATGTCATTTTTATAAAAAGTGAACGTACATAATTATGAATTAGTAAATTATAATAGAACAGGAACAATGTGACTTCAAACAGCAGTGGCAAAAAAATCACGCTCTGCATTATCTTTCTCAAGTACATGTTCCAGATGGTGTACCCAAACAGAAAGGAAAGTAATTTTATCTCAGTGATCTGAAAAAAAGACATTGCTTTTTAAATCGAAAACTAGTAAAATACAAATCATGGAAAAAATATTTCTTCTGGGTTTTCTTCATATTTTTTAAGATAGCCTTTTACATTGATTCAATTATCTCTCTTTTCTGGAGAAATCATACATGAACAAAATTGCTTAGGCTATGGCTGATATTTCTTAGTACCATCTAGTTAGACACTCTCTGGACAAAGGGCCAAGGTCTGGCATAGCACTGCATACAGACACCAAAAAATGCACTCAGCATGGGGGATTGTCATATAGGAGTTGACTGCCACAATTCTGGCTCCGTTCAAAATAAGGCTGCTCTGGAGGATGTGCAACAAAAGCCGCAGAGGAGTCTATTTTTTGGACTCAGTGATTAAGGGCTATGGTCTACCTGTTTGTACATTTACACTGCCTGATCAGATGATAGTCTTTATATGCAGGTTCCCCTTACAAATTATTTATGCTCCTAGTATAAATATGTAAGTATGAGCAGGGGTGCTGGAACAATTTTTATAGTGGGAATGCCGAGAGCCATCGAACCAAAGTTACCAAACGGTAAACCCTGTACATAATGGAAACCACTTCAAGCCAGGGATACGGTAGGTATGAGTTCCAGCATGAGTATGAGTAGTTTCTGCCAGCAACCAGAATAATGGATAATACTGCTTTTATAGCATGTATGCGCACCCCTTCATTGGCTATTTGCTCATGAGCCAGAATTTGGCCTATAATGTTGATGATTTCTCAGGTGCCGTTCTGCTCTTTGAGTCATTACTGAACCATTGCCCAAGCAGGTGGAGGTGGTCTCTTTGCAAGGGTGGAGTTAGTTGAATGGTTCCCTTGATGAAGAACTTTTAAGCACCCAGTGATCTTCACACCATAATGAAATAATTCCGTCTTGGACACCCCCCAAAAGGAGTCTAGAATTAGCATGCATAAAGTATCCATTAAGATTCACTAATTTTGATATTGTGGGTGGGCATTTTCTGTTATTCCATTCTGTCGTCTCCTTCCACTTTTTTATTTAACTCAATTCTTTCTCTATTTGTTCACTCACTCCCTTTTAGTTTATTACATTTCCTCTTATCCTGTGCCTTCCTGTTCAGTCCCATCTACCTTCCACCTTTTCCTGTGTCTAGAAGTTTTCCTTTTCTGCTGTGCCTTCTCCTACCATCCTAGCTCATCTTTTTCATTTGGCCCACTTCTCTCTCTGCCAACTGTTTATTTTCTTGAGTTTCTGCTTCCCCAATTGTTACCCTCTGACCCTATTTTTTTTTTGAGTTCACCATGATCTTGCAAGAAAAATCCTCACCACGAGTTTTCCACAATACTCATAATCCTGCTATACCCGTATCAGAAGCACTACAGGGGTCTTTGATAGTTCTTCTTAGGCTTTTAAGGCCATATTATTACATCAATTGTGTATATGCAACTTCCTTAGAAGTCACTTTGTGCAGTTTAGCAGAGTTTGTGATGAAGACTGTGTTTGTTGAGTTTGAACAAAACATGGAACCTGGAGTGTGCAGTCTTGTTTGTGTAACTTTCCCTTCTCCTGTTTGTCCCTGTTGGCCAGTAAATATTTTTCCCTTCCTACAATTAGACACAACCCCCAAGGGGAGAGGAGGAGGTGGCAGCAGCAGCAGCTACGGTCTTGGTTGTAATACTTGTATGTTATAAAAACAGCAGCTATAACAAGCTTCATGGAATTTGGAGTTAGGAATGCTAGCTGCAGGAGGAGAGAGGCTGGAGGGGGCATTAGGAACTGAGCTGACTAAAAGGCTAATTCAATTTGCAGCATCTCTGTAAATAGTTCTCTTAATAAAGAGCTGGGTTCGTTTTGTGATCATGGAATCCTTTCATGTTATTACCCAGCGTGTGGTACTTGGAACAGTATTTTCTTGCTTATTGGATCAGCTTCTTGTGTGTGCGCAGTTACTTATCCGCTTGCTTTCACGACCAACATACTTTTTACAGCTTTTTATTGCCGTTAGCCATGTGGAGCCAAGATGGTTTAGGAAACTGGGCTGGATTCTATTCCTTCTTGTGCATCATCAGCAGGATAATTTACTAAATTACTTGTGCTGAGACACTGATGGCCCAGTTGGAAACCATTAAAGACGCAAACTCAGTGAGAGATCACAATCTGTGCTGCAAGATCAGTGTCACGTAGGCTGATGCACAAGAAAAAGAGGCTGCAGAGCTGGAAGACAGAAACAAACATCTTTCCTTGTAACCTGAGAACATTTGACATGCAAATCACAGAGACATCATAAACATCGATTCCTATTTTTACAGAGCCTCTGTTGAGAACTGAACCACACGTTAAGGTTTGCGGAAGTAAAAGTGGCTGCAATCGTTCATGCAGTTTCATAAAACTGACAAGTCCTCTGAAGTGATATGTTAGCCCATCTGTATAAGAATGTTTGCATCTGATCAGATCTCAGTCTCTTGCAAAAGAACAAATAAAATCCGTCTGTCATCTCAGATCTTCCATCTGATGTGTGGTTATCAGGGTATGTGAGGAATGGATAATTCTACTGTGTGATAACCAAAAATATAAGAATCAATCATCTTCTTTATTTCTAATTTCTTTTTGGCTTCCATCAATGATTGTTAGTTGTGGTAATGAATAGCTCTGGATTTGAGGATGCTTCTCTTCAGGACTTTCACTGAGAAGGTCTTCCTTCCTTCCTTTCTTTCTTTCTAGCAGTGCCTTAGTGCTTCATGGTGGATACTTTGTGTTACTGTTGAGTTAATCAATTCCTCCTGAGATGTTAGTGAGTTCCTGAAAGACAAAGTGGGTGAGGTAATATCTTTTATTGGACCACCTTCTGCTGGTGAGAGAGACAAGCTTTCGAGCCACAATTGCCCTGAAAATCACAGGTCAGTGGTGGAAAGTTACAGAATTACTGTCATTGAATAGAGGGGAGAGACACCAGCTTGAACACTTTTAAGTTCCTTCTTTTTTTTTCCTCCTTCTTCTTATCTAGCCTCAGGCATCCTTGGATAACAGAAGTTTAGACCCTTCAGTTCATGGCTGCATGCTGAAATCTCTTGCAGACGTTTTTAATAGTTACTTCTCTACTTTTAATAGGTAGACCTTACAAATAAAATGGCATTTGTGCTATCACTGTGTAAGACTGATTGGGCAGGCCAGAGCAACCGTGCTAAGTGTGTTTTAAAATACATTTTACATTTATATTGTGCTTTTCATCCCAAAAGACATCACTTAACAGACTTTTATATGCACAGGAATCACTTCAAGAAAATGCCATGTCTTATCTCATCTTTAATCTTATTTTAAACCCTCAGTACCAGTGGCTCCTACCACTATTCTGTAGGATTGGTTCTGAACCAACAACTGAGTTTGGAACTGATTATGGATTCCAGATGCCTCAAAGTCCTGGATACTTAGTTCATGCCCATCTCTACACATTATTTATCTTTTCTTATAGTATCAAGCAAGTTGTTTCTCTCTGAGCCTCATCTGATTCCTTTGTAAATTGCAGTTAATGATACTTATCTCTTGTAAAATGCTTTTATACACATGGTTGTTTCTTATTAAATGTATTAAGTGGTCCAGATTTCTTTGAAACATATTAGCCGTAGTTAGAGATGTGGACATTTTTCCACGTGAATTATTTATTTGTCGAAAAGTACAGGTTCAGGTCGATTGGTTTTTTTTTTAGAACGCACTGGTACTACATAACAGCCTCCACTCTTGCTTTCTCTGGTGGCGCTGCAATTGTAGTGAACTGTGAGTCCCAAATTTGCCTGTTTAAAAACAATCAAAGAGGAATTTTTTGTACCTCTCATGTACTCACTAACATTAGGGGATTTCCATCTGAATGGTCTTGTAAGGGAAACTGAGAGAGCGAATTTCAGTTTCACGGCAGTGGGGAAATGATCAAATATGTATCCTGGGAGCTGTTGTCAGGAATCAGGGCCTGCAGCAGACCCAGTCTTCGGGCAACCTAACAGGTGCAGCACCACAGCACTGCTTGACAGAGGCAGCAGCCTGGCTCTTAAGACCAGCAGCCGCAGTTCAGTGGCTGCCTCAAGGCATATGCCAATGGCTGAGATTACTCCTTGCTGCCTCATTCCAGCCTGGCTCCTGTGTTGGACTCAGCTTTGCCTCACTCCAGGTCACCTGGTTTTGACCCTCAGCTTCCATTCCTGACTTCTGATTTGAGCTGTGACCCGTGGCTCTAAGCCTGGGCTCCTGTTCCTGCCTACCGATGCCTCCTCTAAGCGCTAGGCAGGACAGTCCACGCCCCACTCCCTGACTGCTGTGGTACAGTCGAGGCCTGACGTGTGACAGACAGGAGTAAGTGGTTTGTTCTCTCAGACGCCGCTCAAGTATGAGAACTCTCCCTTTTAAGTTGAACACTCCTTTTTAAGTTGATCCAGTTCATTTATGCATTGTAATTAACACAAGATGCAAACTTTGCTGAGATTCTTCTGGAATAAAGAATCCCAAACAAACACAATCTTCAGACTAGCCAGGCTGCAGCTTTTGCTAAGAAAAGAATTGTTATCTGCATCATTTAAGGGCATAGCTATGGGCCTCCTTCTTCAGTCCCTGCGCAGTTAAAACTCCCATTCGGGATTGTTTGAAACCTGTTCCTATCCCCACTCACAGGAAGGAATTGAAAGCCTCATGGAGGGGGCAAGGAGAATAGTTTTGAAATGCAATGAATACTCAAACTCCATGGGAAACTCAGGGGCATAATCATGTATATTGTGGGGTATCTGCCCCTTCCCTGGCAGAATGGATGCTGCTGATGGCTTCATCTTAGGCAAGTGCACATTTTATCCCCTTTTGAGGGGGATGAGAAGCCCAAGAGGGAAGTTAAAGCTGCTTGGAAATCCTCTGGCTTGCCTGCAGAACAACTGCACCCCCCCTCTGCGCTCACAGATCCCCAGTCATGGAGTATCTGTCCAGAGATGCCCTGATAGGATCCCACAAAAAGGGAGCAGGTTGGTGGGCTGCTTCTGCTTCTGACGTTCTGCAGTCACTTGTTCAGATCCCTCCATGCCAGTGATTTTCCACAGACTGTCTAGGGGGTCTGTGAAAGGTTGTCATTACCATAGGACATTAAGGTTACAAAGTCAAGCACTGAAAAGATAGGAAATGCCCAAATTAAGGCTGCATGCGCACCTTGTGGAAGTTTATCGACTTGCCAACTTATGGCGTGTTTTCATGGGGACAGAAAAAGACAAATCCCTTACTCCACAGTGACTACCAAATTTTAAGGCTAAAGCATGCAAGTGTTAGAGCGTCTCAATTAAATGGTTGTAAAACATTTTCTGATGGGAAAAACAATGTATTTTCCCCTAACCTCTTTTTTGAAAATGGCCAAACCACTTCAGCTGACACATTAAAACAAAACACAACACAAACTACCCAAAAACAAGAATAAAAAACCCCTCTCAGCATAACACCCTTCAGCAATACTCAGCATGCAAAATTTCACCCCAAATGGTTTAAGCTTGACCAAGTTATAAGCAATTGAAACCAGGGTCTTACAATGAGACGTGTCTGGGCAACCTTAATTAGAGATACCACTACCAGCACTGTCTTTATTAATGATGAATGAAAGACAGAAGGTAGATTGGAAGCATCTGTTTTTCCTCTCTCATAACCCAAAAAACAATGGGACAGTCAATTAAAACTTGCAAATTAAAAACGGATAAAAGGAAATACTTTTTCATAAGGTATGTAATTATACTGTGGAACTCATTACTACAGGATGGCTTTGAGGCCAATAATTTAGCAAGATTAAGAAATGGAACTGGACATTTATATGGATCACAAGAATATTCAAACTTGTCATAATTAATTATAACCAACATTTGGGAAGGGATATTACATTTCATAAGTCAGTCTCTACCTGTTAGAGACCAGGATGAGAATTCATGTGCAGGACAGATTATTCCACATTTGCCTACTGCATGGTTCTCATACCTTCCTTTGAAGCTTCTGGTGCTGGCCATTTTCAGAAACATCTAAATTGGACTATTCTGCTTCACTCCAGAGTCCCAAATTCCTCAATACCAACTCTGCACTTTTGGGGTCAAAACTGTGAAGCAGGAGCCAGGCTTGCAGTGGGTTCAGAGGATGTAATGAGTTCGTTTTAGCACAGATTGTGCCTGATCTGACTGTTCACATCACATTGGGCAGGAATAGGGAGATGTGCTTTCCTAATATTTGGGGGGATTTCATTCAGGACCATCTATTTTTATAAATATAAATAAACAATTGAAAAATGTGTGCAGTTTATTTACTTCTGTATATATGGACTGTGTCTAAATGAGATCAAAAACACTTTAAAATAGCAAGCAACGAACAATAAATAAGACACTATGCTGTGTCTGCTACAGCCACTAGGTGATGCTGTTTTTCACTGTATTTGTGTTGCAACAATGTGAAAACTAGATATTACTCTGTAAATACTGGACTCAAAATAATTAATTGATCAATTTGGCTGTAATATAGGCCCTGTAGAGGAACAATTCAACTTTTTATCTTGTTACCAGTGGTGTTCTAATTCAAACACACATCCTGAGGTAATGTGTGCATGAATGACATTTCACTTCCTTCTATTTCAAAAGAGAGCAGAAATGGAAAATAGAAATACAATAGCCTACATTGTGTATCAAATATGCGTTCAGCTCATATGCAGTAATTCCCAGTTTTTCCAATTTATATGCGTAGTACTGAAGGACTTTTATTGTAAAACATACTGTTCCTGCTGTCTCCTGAACTGAATCATAGATACTTTAACTATTGGCCTTCAGTACTGTTCTTGTTCTTGTTGGACTATCTCACCTTGCAGACATTCTTTCTGGCCAGATGACAAATCTTATCAGTTAACTGATGTTGTTTTGATATTTTTCTTTTGTGATAGACAACACTCTGACTCTTGCTGATTTTATAACTCTTTTTCTGGTTATTACATTTATATTTTTAGAAATTGATTTTATTACTGGAATAGTAATTACATCAAAGCCAGCCATGAATCTGTGAAAACTATTCACATGGATCTCTGTCTTGCTTTTTGGAAGATATCAAATTTGTTATTCATATTTACAGGGTGTCCTTCAAAAACAGTTATTCATAGAAGCAGAGTATCTTGGAATGATTTACTAGAGTGAACATTTCTGCCATAGTTGCTGCTTTCAAAGGGCCATGTCCTTAACTGAACAAAATTTCCATTTCTGTTGATGCGCATGTTGTAGATTAAGGACTGTAGAATTTGATGCGAGCTAATGCCTGGTGAGACATCTTTATTTTCCTGTAATTCATATAAAGGCCTGGGTTTCAGCAACAGAGGAATCAATTTTAACTTGACTTAAAAATTCTATTGATTTTTAGTGCATTAATTTTCCCTCTACTGTGAGCTCATGATTTACCCCAGAAGTCTGTCAGAAAAGATAATGTGAGTAGGTACTAAGTTGAAGTGACCTGCATCTTCTTTTGTTGCCTATCATGTCATTTCTTAAAACACAAAAGCATGCAAAAGCTGTTGTTTTTAGGTTTGTTCGTACCAAAAAATCTCTTAATTGCTTGTTGTAACCCTCCTAGTGTAAACAACCAGTTGAATACTTCTAAATCTATAGAACTGTAGATGGTTAACTTTGAAATAACCAGTTTTAAGCAAGAAAGCACACTAGAGCCCAGATATTATTGTAGTCTAATTGGATGTCTTGCATGCATTATGAAATGCAAAGCTGGAAATGTAAGCACAGCAGCTTTGTGCTAGGGTGTGAGAACCAGAATGTGAAATTGACCATTCTGTTTCACAGTGTAAATGGAGTTAAATGGAAAAAGAAAAGAACAGTATAAACAGTGAAAAAGAAATCAGATTTTTTTAAAGGTGTTGGTTAGCAACCTAAGGTCAAATCCGGAGAGTTTTTAAACACCCACACCTCCCACTGACTTCAGTTTTGGGACTGCAGTCCTGGTGCTCAGTATCTCTGAAGATTTGGTGAGACATGGACATTTAAAGCAAAACATGCTTTTTTTTTTTTATCTTGTATCCTGACAACATCATTCTAAATTTTGTGTGTGTGTGTGTTTTAAATATTTCCTTGGTATTATATGGTATTCTGAGCACATGTGGTAGGAGGCACTTTATCAATAAAAGTATTGTTTAATATACTCTGAGATAAAACATCAATGATTGGAACGTTTGATGAGTAGAACAGAGCTGTAAACATCTTTTCTGTAGTGAAAAAAACATTTCTGGATGCTTTTGTTCCCCTTGGAAGATAATTATAACTGAGGTCCTTGTCTATGACTAGGACTCCTAGGGCTAAGGAAATATGAATTAATAATAACAATGATCCTTTTACAAGCTAATGGTGTGGCAGAATCAGATAATAATGTTTCCCCATAGAATTAAAATAAAGTCGTGAGGCAGGTATCTCTCCTCACATTTGTAATCAATAACTGATACATATACCATGGAATTGTATCAAAACCATATAGGAAAATCTGTTGAGTCTGTAATGGGCTGCTATGAGACAATGTCCGGCACATTCTTAGAAAGTGGCTTAACCCACCCCCAAAGAGGTGCACGTTTACTGTACACTGCACAGGCAGTGATTAAAGTTCACCTGCACCCTGATGGTGAACAGCCCCACACATCCCCATCTCTGATGCAGTCTATCCGAATTAAGAGTAAGATGGAGCTGTGTGAAAGACTGTTCATAAGGGATATTTCTAAATGCCAGGGCACATGGGCATGCCCCTGGCCTCTATGTAACACCTCATCAAAATGTCCTTGCATGGCGCCTGCCACGGAGGGCATGCAGAGTGATTCCTCTGTAACGTGTCAGAAGGCCAGATCAAGTCATCTACTTCCTGCGCCTGCCGCTGGCTGCAGGATTGCTGGTTCATGCCTTAGTCACTCGTATCACAAAGGCAAAACACGTATTGCAATCTTAAATTTGATTAGGAAATTCAGCCTTTATTCTGTTTCCACTAGAGTACTTAACAGTTTCATTGACGAGCCAACATCACATCTCTGGCATATGGGCTTGCTTGCAAGGGCTCTCCCATGATAATGTGTCACTGGATCCCCCTGCCCATTGTTTCTTTGTCACTGCATCTAATTACCATCTCAGATAAATGTACAGACTAGAGACTCAGATATATCCTATTGCTTTCCAGTTCTGGAGCATTACATTTGCATCCTCCAGATTTGCTTCACATAAACTTCCTTTAGCCCACTCTAATCTTAGTAAAGTTTTGAGCTCTGTAGTGGCCCTTCTGCTAAAGACTATAGGGTGAATTCACTCAAATTGACTCAGGGAAGTGAAAATTCCTCAGTGTGCCTTGCTGGTACTTGCGATCCAGGGAGTATTGCCCTGAAGGACAACAGAGAGTGGAACTGCTGCCTGACTTTCCTTGGTCAGCTATAATTTCTTCTGGAGGTTCCATGGGAGTCTCACTAGCAAAGTCTGTTGAAGAGATGTGCTGAATCAATGGATTTTCCTGGCCAGACCCTCTCACTAGCCATTTTTGGAGCTATACTGACCTATGTTTCCCCATCCTAGGAGACAGGAGGTTGTACCCGTGAAGACTGTAAAATTCCTCCAGCAGAAACTCAGATCAAATTCTGGCCCTGTGAGTTTGTTAACCTTCCTGAGCAGCACTCTTCAGATCAGTGCTGAAGTGTGCCTCATTGCATCAGTTTACAACAGGTCATATCGCATAGCAGATACTCAATTGAATTAATCCATGCATATAACAACAGTACCATGAGACCAGCCGACATGGCCTCAGCTGGTTCTGCCCAACATTGCCCCCCCTAACATCAGGCAACAAGTTGCCTTGCAGAATCTGTTCCTTAGGGTGCAAGATATGCCACACCTATTCCTGTATTCCGCCAGGCCACTATCTCTGTTCAAGTTTGGACAATTCTTCTGGGGAACTTCAATATCACATCCAGCTGGCAGGCTTGGTGGCAAGGACAAGCTTCAAACATAATCAATGGCTATCTTGTGACAGATCCAACAGTCCAGTCCCCTGCTTTGGATCTTCCACTTATCTTCAAGTAAAGCTCAATTGCTTCAGATGTGGAGTGATCAGATGTGCTGCTAATGACTGCGTGTGAGGCCTTTCTGACTCCCCCTTTCGCTGCATGGCCAGTTAGAAGATTTAGGCCACATATTTGTAGGCTGCACCTACAAATTGGCAAGTTTTGCATTTTTAATTTGTACTTTATCTTTTGGAGACAAATTAGTTGATGGATCAAAGGCTTTTGCTAACAAGTTTTTAAGGTTTTAATGTACAATATTTTAGGACAATGAATAATACTTGATCCATTTGCAACTACAGAGGCAGTTTATGTAGAGTAGAATGTAATTACCCAAGTTGGAATTTAGTCATGACAGAAGAGTTAATATGTACCTTAAAAATAGCGCATTTTAATGATCACAGCAGATAGGACCTCTGATTTATCTTTATGCCTCAGTTCTGCAAGGTTCTGAATATTCTGGTTCAATTCAGCAATGCGCTCTAAGCTGTGCTTAACTTTAAGCATGTCAATTGTCCAATTTAAGTGCTTTGTTCCCTTGGGCCAGAATTCTCAGTACTTTGCAGGGCTGACTGAGCGGCTAATCTACAATGTAGCAAATGTAGCATACTGTAGCATTGGTTGAGTAGTGATTTAGAGAAAAGTGTCACTGACTACACTCCACTTCCCACGTTGTTTTTTCTTGAAGGTCTCCATTCAAGTATTAACTAGGCCCAATATGCTAATTTTGTATGATCTGACAAAATCAGTGTGACGTGGTTAAGGTTGTTTGGACTTCAATCCAGTATATGACATTGTAAAAAAATAATTTCTGAATCAATAAAAGTAGGTGAGGCAGTGGTGCCATTTTTATAAGGATGAGGAAGTTAGGGCTTTTAAATTTATGGTAACAAAAGAATCATTTACAATAAATTATTCCATCTTTCAAAAATTGGAACTACAATGCAATAGATTAAAAGTAATTAACAGACTAATTCATGTTGCCCTAATTTCAATATTAGTGGTATTGCCTTATAAACTCTCTGACAAGTTTTTCACCTTCAGCTTTTTAAAGAAATCAGTGTAGTTGATGGTAAAAGATATATTGGGACATAATTACTAGATTTAATGAGTAATTAAATATTCATCTCCATTTTACATCTCTATTTTATTTGACATCATTCATTCTATCTTTAGAAAGAGTGGATATGTTATGATATCCTACATCCTCCTGCCTTCCTTGGAAACACATGCAATATTTGTAGATCCAGTACAGACCAGAAATGTCTCTTCTTGCTCTTGGAGCATGATGTCATGGCATTGATTTTCAGTCAGTAGAGTGCTGGCTTCTTTCTCACTCCAGGAAATGAGTCACACTCCAATATCAATACGTGAGCTTAGCAAGAGGCATCCGGATGAAATTTTACCTCAGTAAATCAAATAGAACTCACTTCACAAAAACTGTATTTACAGTTCAGCCCTGGTAAACTGAGGTTAGTTGTGTAGCTGGACTAGTCTCCAGGTGAGGACTAAGGCAGGATCAATGGGACATTTGTCCCACTCTTGCAGAAGAAGCAGAAAGAATAGTACAAACCTAGATAGTCACCTACTGTAGTCACTGTACATAGGAGGAGGAGATGCACCTTGTGTCCATGGTTCTCTCTTTAATCTGTCATGTCACATGAAAATGAAATCTGTGGTGGCACCATCTGGAAGCTGTAACTCACTAAGGCTGGGTCTACACTGATGGTGGCAAATTTGCGGCAGTCAGATTGATTGCTCTGGATCGACTGAGCGGTCTGTGTAGACCCGCTCAGTTGATCCAGCAAGCGACGCAGGAAAACCACCCCAGTAAGTGGCGCAGTGCAGTGTGGATGGTGCACGGAAGCAATGCTGCAAAGTCGACGGAAGATACGCAAGTGATTTACGTCACTTGCGTATCTCCTGTTGACTGCCGCCAAATCGCAAAGGTAAGTGTAGACCGGGCCTTATTCAGCATAGCTGGGACACACTGTCAACTCTGCGAGGGTACCCAATGTTTTAGCTTGGAACCAGAATTGTTAGCTAGGTCAATGGAGGAATAATTCTGTCAGATTAGCGCTGTCTACACTGGGGTTTAGGTCTGTTTAACTGCGTCTCTCCGGGGGGAAGGGTGGTGGTGAATTTTTCACACCTCTGAATGACATAGCTGGATTGACCTAACTTTCTAGTGAAGACCAGCCCTTTCATCCAGTTCTCCTTGGATCTGAGTTCAGTGTAAGCTTAAGAGTACAAAACTAAAAGTAGTTTTCATGGTGAAAATTTTTAAAAAACATTGTGGTGTAAAAGTAATAGGGAGGTATTAGTTTGCTCAAGAATAGTCTATGAGTAGAGTATTAAAAATACTATTTAGTTCTTTACTTTTTTTCATGAAAACATAATCAGTGGACATGTATATTTTCCCTCAAGTGTAGTTTATTTAGTAAATGAAACATTACAATTAATATGATTTTGTACCTAGTCTGGACTGAAATTTTTGTATACAAAGTCTTCCTGGTAAAGTTAAGGTGGTGCCAGATGCCACTGTGTATAATCTGACATATTCATAAACAGTTAACCAATATGTAAAAAAGAAAAAACTTGGATAAAAGGAAAGCAGCAATGAGGCAGAAATGTAATTTAAATTTTCCATCATAGGAAAGATATAGCACAATACTTTTGTTCTGTATAAAAAATGGGCAGTAGCCATACTACCACTTCTTCTTTTCAAAGCTTCAGTTTCTGTGGTTTTGCTGAATTAGAAAATAAATCCTATCTTTTTTGTCAGTGCATATATTTTGACTAAATAAAGAAAGAAGCATAAATCATTTCAACCACAATTCATTTGCACAGTTAAAGTAAAATGGTGTTATAAATAAATGAACCAATCACACATACTTATCTAACCCAAAACGGACAACAAGGGATCAGTGTCTCTTGTGGCAGAAGTATATGTTTTATTTTCAGCCTTCCAGGTGCAGCTTCTCTTTTCATTCACATAGAAAGTTTTGCTTTTTCATGAGACCTTTTGTTTAAAAGCCAAAGTTGGAAACTATACAAATCTTACAAATGGTCATTTATGCAAATAAGATTTTATAGGCTTATGTTTGCTTATGTCATCTTGACAGCTTTCTTACAGTATGTTGAGTAGATAAAGGGAAGAATTTTCAATAAAAGAAAGGCAAAACTTCATAAATTACTTAATGAGAATTAAAAAAGCCAAAGGAAAAGTATCAGATTCTTTAAAGGACCAAATTCAAAGGGTCAAAACTGCTATTGAGTTTCTGTTGCCTTCAGTGGAAATTTTGCTTGAGTAAGGAGTCCAGGATTTTACCTTGTATTTGCAAAGAACAGTAATTTGCTTTGACTTTAGTGCTTATTATATATGTGAGTGTATATACATTAAATATGTTGGCATAATCTCAGACATCAGGATTTGTTAGCCAATTTTGTCCTTTGAGAAATTGTATTAATCCAAGTGGAAGATAATAAGAAAAATATATTTTAAGGTTTTTGTAAAGCACTTTGAAAGCCTCAGATTATAAATGCATTACATACTTAAGCCTCACAGTACCTCTGTAAAATAGGTGATTACTCATTTAAAGTGGGTTTCCTAAAGCAGAGAGCTTACAGGACTTCCACACAATGAAGAAGAGGAAACAAGAGGCTGTGGCTCCCTGACAACTTCTGTAACCATGAGGAAACAATTTATGCAAAGAACAATTCCAATTACCTCCAGTGTCTTAGAGCAGTGGTTCTCAAACTTATTTGATTGTGCCCTTTTTTGGTCTGTAGTAGTTTATGCCCCCCCACCACACAAATACATATACCAGTTAAAAACCAACAACATGCAACTCTCACTAAATATTAAAAACAGTAAAGCATCGATTCAAACAAAGCCAATGATCCATTGTAATAAAAGCAAAAGCAAAACTGTGATTGTGGTCGATGCCTAAAATTAAATGTGCACACCAGAAGAAATCTATCAAAATGCACAGCGCCATGTAGAATCAAATGGATAGCATCTTGTGAGGACCTGATATGTCAGGAGGAATCAGCTTTGCTAGTTATGCTGTGGATAAAATGTGCACAGTAAGTTTTTGTTCCCCTAAAATGTCTCATTTCACCCCAAATACATTCCATGCCCCCTCAGGGGGGGCCCCTAGTCTGAGAACCTCTGTCTTAGAAGACATAGAGATAATCAGAGTATGTGATATATATATATATATATATATATATATATATATAGTAAATAAGAATTGCCATACTGAGTCAGACCAATGGTCCATCTAACCCCGTATACTGTCTTCCAACAGTGGCCAATGCCACATGCTTCAGAGGGAATGAATGGAACGGGTAATCATTAAGTGATCATCATGCTGGCCATTCCCAGCCTTTGGCAAACAGCAATCCATACATATCCTGTCTAATAGCCATTGATGGACCTATCCTCTGTGAACTTATCTAGTTCTTTTTTTAACCGTTATAGTTTTGGCCTTCACAACATCCTCTGGCAAGGAGTTTCACAGATTGACTATGGGTTCTGTGAAGAAATACTTCCTTTTGTTCATTTTAAACCTGCTGCCTATTAATTTCATTTGCTGACCCCTAGTTTTTGTGTTATGAGAAGGAGTAATAACACTTCCTTATTTACTTTCTCCACACCAGTCATGATTTTATAGATCTCGCTCATATCCCCCCTTAGTTGTCTCTTCTTCCAGTTGAAGAGTCCCAGTTTCTTCATATGGAAGCTTTTTCCATACCCCTAGTCATTTTAGTTGCTCTTTTCTTTTGCAATTGGATTGCAATTCCAATATACCTTTTTTGAGATGGGGCAACCAGAACTTTATAACTGATTTATAATGAAGTAATACAATATTTTCTGTCTTATCATCTATCCCTTTCCTAATGAGTCCCAACACTCTGTTAGCTTTTTTGACTGCACATTGAGTGGATGCTTCAGATGACTACGCATAACGACTCCAAGATCTCTTTCTTGAGTAGTAACAGCTAATTTTGATCCTATCATTTTATATATAGTTTGGATTACGTTTTCCAATGTACATTACTTTGAATTTATCAACACTGAATTTCATCTGCCATTTTGTTGTCCAGTTACCCCAGTTAGTGAGACCCATTTGTAATTTTTCCAAATCTGCTTTTAGTTTACCTATCTTGAGTAGTTTTGTATCATCTGCAAATTTTGCCACTTCACTGTTTACCCCTTTTTCCGGGTTATTTATGTGTATGTTGAACAGTACTGATTCCAGTACAGATCCCTGGTGGACACCACTATTTACCTGTCTCCATTCTGAAAACTGAACATTTATTCCTACCCTTTGTTTCCTATCTATTAACCAGTAACTGATCCAGGAGAGGATATTCCCTCTTATTCCATGACCACTTACTTTGCTTAAGAGCTTTGCTTAAAGACTTTCTGAAAATCGAAGTACACTATATCCATTGGATCACACTTGTCCACATGCTTGTTCGGCCCCTCAAAGAATTCTATTAGATTGGTGAGGCATGATTTCCCTTTACAAAAACCAGGTTGACACTTCACGAACAAATTGTATTAAGTTATACGTCTGATAATTCTATTCTGTTCTTTACTTTAGTTTCAACCAATTGGCCTGGTACTGAAGTTAGGGTTACCAGCCTGTGATAACCTCTGGAGCCTTATTTAATACTTGGCACCACATTAGCTATCCTCCCATCATCTGGCACAAAAGTTGATTTAAATGATAGGTTAAATACCAGTTAGTTCTGCAATTTCACATTTGAGTTCCTTCAGAGCTCTGTTTGACCTCTGTAATATTTTTGTATTCAGAGGGTATAAATTAAAATTCAGATACCGGGGGTTCATCTGTACTCATTGTCTCAGCATACTCACCAGTATCATGGCATGGGGCTTCTAGTATTTGTATTCCAAGCAGCAGTTTAAGAGATTTGCACTAATCACTCACTGTTTGTGGAGGATGCAACCACCATGAAGAGAGCAGTGTTGTTCTTTTTTGGCCCTGTGGTAGAGCTCTATATATGGAAAAAATCAAACATAAAGAGATATCATAAGACCTGCAGCGCATTTGGGTTTCTCAGTGTTGTGTGTGACTGAACACCGGTGAAAACATGCACATGGACAAACCTCGGTCATATACAAACCAGATTGGCAAGAAATCTGCATGACCAGTAATAACGTGAGCTTCCTGCAGTTCCTCTTGAAAAGTGGTTTGTGAGCGTGTCTGATTTCTTTAAAAAAAAAATGTTGCTGTCCATTATGCATGTGGAGAACATTTTAAAGATATGGGCACGGTGCACCCGGAAGGCTCAAAACTCAGAAGGCAAATACAGAGAACCCCGATTATGTATTTAAAAATAGCCTTTTAGAACCAATCCTGTTTCAGGGCCCGCGTGGTTTTGGTAGGACGTGGGATGGCAGGACTAGAAAACTCCCACAGAGCTGCCGCGGCCGCTCCCCCGCCGTGGCAACGAGGACGTCGCGCTCCTGCGAGGCGCAGCCCTTCCCTCACGGAGTCACACGCGGGGCTGCCGCTGGTACCGCACAGGCTCAGGCCCGCTCCCCTCACACGGGGAGGGGCTGCTCTGGCCCCAGGGAAAGGGGGAAGGGCAGCGACGGGCACCCGGCCACGCGTGTGCACCGTGCCGGTCTCACTGGCGGGCGCGGGGACCCGGCACAACGTGTCTCTGCGTGACGGGCCGTGGCGCAGGCGGCGCCGACATTCGCTTGGCACTAGGCCCGGCCCGGCGCGGCCCGCCTGTCCCCGGAAGTGCTCATTCGGCTCTGACGGGGGGGGTGGGAGCTGTGCTGAGGCGCTCCCCAGAGCCCGGCGCGCCCATGTAATGGCAGCCCCTAGCCCAGCCGCTCGGAGAGGGCAGCGAAGGCCGCGCGGCTGGGCCATCTAAACGGCCCCCTGAGGCGAGAGGCTGGGCGGGGACGACTCCCCGGCCCCATACTGGCCCCGCCGCCCTCTGCCCCAATCAAAGATGGCGGCTGAGCGCGCGGGCCGACCCTAAGATGGCTGCCGACGGCCAGCCAATCACGAGCCTCTGCGATGCCGGCTCAGGCTAGGGTTGTGTGAGCCCGGGCCGCTTCTTGACCCTGCCGGCGGAGGGCGGGACTTCCTGTGGGAGCCGGGCTGCCTGGCCGGGGGGGGCGGCGGCGTGTGGGGGAGGCTGGGTGCCAGATGGCTGGGCGCTGAGCGTTCGCGCACCAGGAGCGCGGCCCGGCCCGGCGGGACGGGACAGACCTGCCCGTCGCCCGGCGGGGAGCGAGCCGGGGCCCGCGGGCGGGGGATGGACGCGGAGAAGATGGATGAGAATGAATGGAAATACCACGGGGAAGGGAACAAGAGCCTCGTCGTCTCCCACAGCCAGGTACGGGCGCGCGAACCCCTCCCCCCCGGCCCGGCTCGTGCGCCGGGCTGGTAACGGCTGCCGGGGGGAGGGGGCGGCTCGCGCCGCTTCGCTGCTGCGCACGAGGCGCTCCCCGCCCCGCCCCACCGCCGCGGCAGGGGTCGGAGGGCACGGGTCGGGGACCTGCTCGCGGGACCCGGCCCGGCCCGGCCCGAGGGAAATCCCACCGCCTGTCGCTCCCTGCGGAGTCCCCCGCGGAGGGGAGCGGGAAGGGCTGCGGGAGGCGGCCAAGCCCTAAGGGAATGGCCCTCCGCACCTTCACGGGGGGGCGGCGGCTGAGGCGTGAGGGCATTTCCCTTGCTTGGGGGGGCTGCGGTTGGCGTGGCAGGGATGAAGGAAGCTGCAGGGAAATGGCCTTGCCCCCCGCAGGCGCCTCTGGGGCGAGGGGAGCTGTGGGGTGAAAACTTAGGGCAAGTCTCTGCTGTTTCTTTCCGCCACAGATGCAGGGAGCGGGGTTATTTCTGAAAAGCCATTTATTCCTTTGTTCTCAATCCTGCCTTAAAAGTACTCCCCGTTCTTCCAGGCACAGCCACCCTCCCCAGGTGGAGGGAGACTTTGCCTGGTGCTTTTTCTCTTTTCCTGAACAGGTAATTTTCCATTCTGGTGGCTTACATAGGATCCCATCTCCTGGTTCCCCTCCCCGGGGTGGGGTGTGAAGTGAAGTTCTGCCATAACTGGAAAGGGCTGAGCACTGATTGTTTACCTGGCAGGCACTTGAACCTGTTGCCTTTAAAGTCTGCATCTCCTTTTAAGGAGGAACAGGGAAAAGGACCTGATGAGTAGTTTTTTGCTACCTTTTTAGGAGGGGAGAGCTGAGGGAAAGACCCAGGGAAAGAAAGTCTGTTACCTTGCAGTGAGGATGGGGAGGGCAGGGAGGAGAAGGAATAAAGACATAGGAAAACTGTTTTAAGGGGTGGCAGAGGAGCACTAGAAGTATCTTTCTTCCTCCTCCCACCCCCACTAGAAGGAGGAGGAATTTGTGACTGAGATTAAGGAGATCTGGGTTTTGCTTCTGGCTCTGTCTTAGATTTGTCTGTGAATGCAGGCAAGTCATTTAATCTTGGCCTCTGATTTCCATCTGTAAAAAGGGAATAATTCCATACTTCATTGGGGAGTTGGGAGAATAAATTAATATATGTTCAGACACTGGCAATGAGAACCACAGAAAACTTTATAAATACCAATGTGAATTCTGTACTGGATCAAAAAGTGTTGTCATTTTACTGCTGCTGGGATGTTTCTCTTCACATCTTTCTTGCTGGGCATTTTTATTTATTTCAATTATCAGGGATCAGAAACTTTAATATACTGGTTTTAGAGGCATATATATTCTGGCAAGCTTTCTATAGCCTTGTGCATTATTTCATTTGTAGTCCTATGTGCTAATTCCAACATGGATATAAGTAACTGTTTGTTTCCAGGATATCTCTTATTTCCTGAAACTGGTAATAGATTTAAAACTATCCTTTTTACTCTTGGTAAGGCAGAAATTTCCAAAGACAGGGGGCATTTAGGTAAGTAATTATGGTTTAAAATTTGCTCCACCCATATTTTTATTTGGTATTGGACCAAGACTGAAAATATCAGGTTCTAAACTTCAGATCAGTGCAATTTCAGTTGCCTCATAATGTATTAATTAGCTTAGCTAATGAGAATTCAAAACCATACATAAAAATTTGCTAGGGATATTCTGGCACCTATTTTTATTTTAGCTTGGAGACTTTCCTACTTTCTTCTGCCTTATACGTTGAAGATTTTCATAGATAAGTTACTGTGAAGGTTGAATGTAATTTTGCTCCTTACTTAAAATGTTACAGTGATTTGGTTTTTTTGTATACATGCACATTTCTTCAAGGTGCCATTTTAGTAGTTGGATTATTGGAATCTGAGAAACGATGCCCTATTGTATTTAAAGGATTGCTTATTCCAGAGACATGGTACATCTTTAAACATGTACAAAGTGTAGAATCCTACCTTAAATTTCACATAGTGGCTGAGAGAGTCAAATCTCTTTTTAATATGACAAAAATGGTTTAAGGTGTTAGCAATAGAAATAGTAAGATGTTTTGTTGCTCCAGTATAGAGAGCAACAAACCAATGAATCTTACTTCTTAGTAGTTCATTAGTGACCCACAAAACTAGAAATGTGTTTTAATTTAAAAAATTAGAACATATAAAGTACTATATAAACACTAGCTTAGTTTTGTTGTTGATAATCATTAGTTGTACAGCTGGAGGCGGGAGTGGAACGGGAGCCATGGCTGGAGGTGGGGCCAGAGCAGAGTTTGGGTAGAGTGGAGCAAGTTGGTGCTCCCTTCTCACCCCCATGGGGGCTGACCCAAGCCCTGCTGTGTCCCCCTGACTGTGGAGGAATGTTCCTCAATTTGGAGACCTCTGTTCTAATGGTCTGTCATCATTCAGCTTAGGTGTGTGCTAATGGAATAGTTGCATAGGCAGAGTAGTGATTAAAGTTGTCCAGCCCAGCATGTGTCACACTTCCTAGTATTTCATTTGTGCAATAATTGTATGAATGCTTAAATGTAGTTCTTACTCTGACAGTGGCTGTGATGTCAATTAACCTAACTTGAGGCTGAAATGCTGCTAAGAAGTCCTTGTGCTAACTCTCTCAAACTTCTGAAACCTGAATGTTAGCATATGAGGCGCATCCAGCTTGGAATCATTGTTTGAAGCCCTAGAATAAGTGTGACACATCACTCATTCATAAACAAGATTGCTTCCACTGGTGTGTACACAATTGCACCACCGTTTGGACTAGACTTAAGGCAAGTATAACCACTGTATGGTCCTCTGCTGTGCACTGCCAGTGTGCATAGGAATTGAAGGTATAGAAGCCCCTTCAGCATGAATAGTCCTTTTATTACTATCTCATATTTCAGTCGCTCCTTAGGTAGTGCGTCTAGCCTTTCCCACGCATCTTTTTGAAATTTCCCATAGGTCACTATTTCAGAGCACTTTGCTGTGAACTGTCAAATAGATTACCAAGAAGTCAATACAGCTGCAACTACATGGTGCAATACAAATGTCAGTATCGAGCGAAGTTGCATTGGAAACAGCAGTGTTAATGTGGAAACCATAGATATTCACACGTGTGCTATCCCAGCAGCTTACTTGCCCAGTGGTTCAAAGCCTTAGAGTAAACATGGCCTTAGCAAACCCGTTTTTCTTCCACACTCCCTCCTTTGAGCCAGGGGAATGAGACTTGCAAACAATTGCTGTAATAAACGTTTTCTGCATAGGAGAATTCTCCTTTTTGTGAGCCATGGACTTTTCTCAATTGGGGGTGGTGTCTCACTTTTCAGAAGGGAGCTGCACATCTGTGAAGATTTGTATTTTTAACCAGTGTTTACCAACAGAGATTACTACACTAAAACTTGAGTGCCTAAGTTAGAAAGTTAGGTGTCTTCTTTAGAAATTCTGGGTTTCAGATAAGGCTTGGAATAATTTTTATATTTCTGTTGTAAAAAGAGAGCTTGTGAATTCCATTTCTTTCCCGCAGTATATAATCTAATATGTATGCTTTTCCTCTGGTGTAATGGAGCTGATGGCTTCTGTTCAAGTCTGTGTGCATAGAGTATACTCTGGTAACCTAATGTTTTGTTAAAATATAATTGTAAATAATTTGTTTGTGTTTCAAGGCACATGATGATTTGGAGTGGTCCAGAAAAATAGGGCTTTCTCTTACTAGCATGTTTTTGTGGGGGCTTAATAGTCCAAGGGAGTAATTATTTTGGGAATCTGGGATAAACAGCAGTTTTAGATCCTGATGTGTTTTGAGTAGTGTGTCTTTGAAGCCACAATGATAGTTATAGTATGCAGAAAAAATACTTGCCCTTCAGTGTGGAGCAATCCATTTTTTTGTTCTACACTGATCTTGAAGTATATTTAACTTCAGAGGAAAATATACTTATGCTTTCTGAGGGTCTTGTGTTGAATTATACATAAAGGTTGTCATGCTACTACTTTTTCTATGTGAAATATGTAATGTCATCAATATTTTTATTTATTAATTTAGGAGGAGCTAAAATGTCTTAGCTGAGTGAACTGACTACCGATGACTTTCATCATAATGTATACTCCATTGGGGACTGTTGTTGGTGCTACCGGAGGTTGTGCAACTCACAGGATCATATATTCAGAGTAGAGGGCTTTTTGCTGTATCTTTGATCAGCTTAGTTTGGGTTATGAATTAGATACAGCTTTGCAATTCAGTCTTCCGTTTTTGGAGCACAGGGAATAATACTATTTGTTAATTATCTCACTGAGAAACTCAATTTTACAGATTTTTGCGGCATTTGTGGGGGTTCAATTGTGCATGGATAGAAAGAACTTAAATGTGTGTGTTCTGTCTCTCTATGTCAACACCATTGTTTGACTGTGTAATGTGGAGCTGGCCATTCTACAAGTGTGACTAAAACATTACCCATAGAATTTAACTATTTGGTCTAATGCCTTTAAGATTGCAGGTCGCAACATACGATGCTCCGTTATGATCGGAGCAAACTTATAACATGGAACACTGTATGCTGGAACTTGTCTTTATGTGGCATCTGTGACTCTTCCATTTTCATGACAATTCAGAGCAGCCCTATGGTTTATGTCAAGTCATTAATGAATTCCTCAGATGGACAAAAAGTCTGGTTATGTCTGGGCTAGAACACTTGTCACAAAGGCAAAACCTTACAAAATAATGAAATAGCATATGTTAGACATTTTTTCTGTTGGCTTGAAAATTATAGACTCATAGACTCATAGGTCAGAAGGGACCAATATGAT
>ML677085.1:7699807-7720223 GCA_007922155.1 Mesoclemmys tuberculata
TCATTTGCCCCCACTACTTCCCTCGGAAGGCTATTCCAGAACTTCTTGGGCCTTTCTGTGTGGTTTTGAATGTAATGTCAGTAGAGGTGGAATTCTAGTATTTAAGAGAGATGATACCTGATGTGATATATTTATGGCAGGTTGTCTGTCTTCGGTATTTTTTCTTTCAGCCAATATTGATGGAAATGCAGTTAATTGAACTTACCGGGGTTTTTTTGGGCGTGTGTGTGTTGGGGGGTTATAATACAGTATCATTAGTGTAGCAAGATTTCTGGCACACGTAGCGAGACGGACACCGACATGAGGAAAACAGCAGTTTATTATTGCCAGCAACAGGCTCAGCGGAATAATTTCCAAAGGCTGAGCCCCGATTATACTGGGGCTCCACCTTATATACATTTAGGAATACATGAATATTCATACATGATAATACTACTACATTCTACATAACATGATTGGCTTTCACTATCTTTTACTCCTGATAAGAAAATTTCCATACCTAATGAATGTGTGAGGGGATGCGCAGTATGGTTTTCTTTGTCTAAGGTTTAGGCCCTTAGGTAGCTTCTTAGGAATGTATAGGAGTATGCGCAATGGGGTTGTTTTTGTCTAAGGTTGTGGGCCTCCCTTGGCTTATATTAGCCCTTAGGATGGACGCTGGCCCCTTGCTCCTTGTGACACGGACAGATAATGGTATCTTACGTTACTTAGAACAGGTTTTTCTTCGAACGGGCTTTGGCAAGTTTATTGGTCAGGTAGAGTTGAAAAGTATAGCTTGCCTCATTAGTACTAATTGTTTGAAAAACTGCATGGTAACATTTGATACTAGCAGGGAAGGAAGAATGGAAGAATTTGCTCGTGTTGCATACATGCTATTCTGAAAGTGCTTTGGAGGAGAAAGTACTACCAGTGGGTATGGTAATCAAGGTAAAGATCTTTGTTTTGAACCTGTTATCTTTTTACAAGACTTACACAAAAACCAGTAACATAAATGAAGTCTAAATGACTAATTACTGTGATGCTCAATGAAGAAGTGGCCATGATTTCAAACCACAATAGTCTTCGTATATAACTCTTCAGAACATCTATAGTCTTAGCATTTCAACAACTAATGGTACCAAGACACTTAGGATTTTTCAGATTTATTAATAACAAACCATATGAAGTTGGTGTGCTTTGTATGTTACTGAAACTGGTTTGCTAAACAGTAAAGGTGAGGTTACAAATGTATAGCATTGTTACCTACATGCTTACAGTTTTTAACAGCAGATTTAATAACTAAATACGTATTAATGGCTTTTTTGAGAGACTACTGTGAAATAACTGAGTTCTCAGTTACAACTGTTTATTGTTTTGAATTGAGAATATATGTAGATTCTACATTCCAATTAGTAGATCTTTTTTTCTCTTTGACTCTTAAGATCTTTTATTTACCCTGTTATAAAACATAGGGCTGGAAAATCTTCCTGGGTTATCCTGTTCATCCCGGTGCACTTGTGCTGAATTGTCCTGTTTACTAATATCTTGAATTTTGAAACCTTCTTGTTCCATCAGCTTATGGTCTCATATTTGTTCTGCTTGCCATTGTGCTTTTCAGTGTATTACAGCCATTTTGCACTGAGTGTATTTGAGAAATGGACTTATCTTAGGGGTGCTTGTTTCATAAGGAAGTGTAACAATGTGCCATGATGCAAGACATTGTATCAAGATACAAGTTTTTGCATTGGTTTGTGCTGGTTGTCTATTTAATCAAACGTGCAGTCAATGCTATGGATGTCTGGTTTTTGTTTGGGAAAGGGAGGGATTTGGCTGCTTTTATTTTGTTATGGATTATTCTTTTAAAAAAGCTCTGTAAAGCTCTTGCTTTATGACAATTTTGAGTTTTCAATGATAAGTGAAAGCCAGATTTCTTATGAAAGGAAAAACAAAAAATGAACTCCAAATATTTGATATGGTGTATAACTCATTTCATAAGTTGTGACTTCCAAATCTTAGGAATATTATTTTAAAAGTATCAATACTTCAAAGAAATACACTAAAATGCACAGATAGGGTACTTCATGTCAGACTGAAAGTTGGCATCTTTTTCCTTGCAGAAGGAGCTGTGTAACATAGTCATGGGTTCCTGTGACTACATATAGTAAGGCCTGGTCTGTACTACAGAGTTAGGTTGATGTAAATTGCCTTGCTTCTACCCATGTGTACATGTGTCTACACTCAAATTTCGCTGTGATATAAGTGGTCCCTGTGGTGACAAACCTGTTACAATGATGCAATAAAGTGACCTCCCTGAGAGGTGCAGAGTGATTTACTGAGGCTGACAGTGTGAATGTAGGTACTGCATGAGAGCTAGGCTGACCCTAACAGTCTTCCAGCAGCTGTTCCACAATGCTCCATTCTGTGCACCACTCTGGTTACAATTTTAAACTGCACTGCTCAGGGTTCACAGAGATGAGAAACTTCCTCCCTCAGAACCTTCTGTGTGTGTTTTAAGTGCTTTTTTTCCCCTGAGTGCCCACATGGGTAAGCATGCCCCCCTGTGTGCAGCTGTTCAACTGACCAGGGAGGCTCCATGCAGTAGGCATACTGCTGCTTGAAGTATCTAGGAAGTATTGGATCTCTTGGGCCTATGGGGAGAAGAGGCTATGAGAGCAGAGCCACAAACCAGCTGTAGAAATGTGGGCTTTTGTGAGCAGATTGGATGGGTGAATGTAGCTAAAGGGGTATGAGAGGAATTAGCAGCAGTGATGTGTGAAAGCGAAGACCTTTCACTAGGGATACCACAAGGCCAGGGAGTTCAATAGTAGATCCAGCGCTGAGCTGCAGACCTGCTGCTTCTACAAGAAATTGCATGCCATATTTGGTGGAGACCCCACCAGCACCACGCAGACCACTGTAGATACCTTGGAGGAGTCCAAGACTGAGACCTGTGCTGTGAACAGCAAGGAGGAAAGGGAGGAGGGGGAGAGATGTGGTGAGGGATCTCCAGCTATGACACAACCAAGGACCTATTTGAGACTTGACACAGTCTAGCTATTTCCTCCAAGCAAGCGTGGAAGACCCTGATGAAGGAAAAGTAACTCAGGTAAATGCGTGCATGTGTTTTTCTTTACAGTGCTCAAATATAAAGATAGCACCTGGTCCATCCCCAAGCTAACAAGGCACAGGCATTGACTTTACATTGTTTCCCTCATACAAGAAGAGGAAGGGGTGCAACAGGCAGGGGTGGCATCTGCTTGTCATTCCCCTGTTGGGTTATGTCATGGGAGGAGGGTTTGAAGGGCACTTCTTTTATGTACATAGGGGTGTCCAGTGTAGCATTTTGAGAGATCTCAATGGAACTTTCATGGAGATGCTCTGCAATCCTTTCCCAAAGGCTTCTAGGGATGGCTGCCTTATTTCTTCCATAGTCAGACCATTTCCCATGCCACTCTGCAACGAGTTTGGGTGGCATGATTGCAGTAAACAGGTTAGTTCCATACTGGTCCAGACAGCTTTAGGATGCCAGTAATAACTGTGTTTTCTGTGTTTTTCTGACCCTCAGGAGTGAGATCAGCTAAAATCACCACTGCCTGTGGGAAAATTGTGCCAACATTCAGTGACATTGCCCTATGCTTGTGCCTATGGAATAGGAACTGAAATTTTATGACTTCATGCAACAAAAAATCCTTCCCCTGACAAGTCATACGCACCATGGCGGGGGTAGCAGAGTGCTGCTGAGTTTAGGTGCTCCAAAGCTGGTGTCCATAAGCATTTCTTATGAAAAATGTTTATTGGAATGAAAGATGTTTCAAAACTCTCTCTTCTCGTGTCTTATGACTGTAAATCCAATGGTACGTCTGTGCCTATCAGCAGCTTTTGGTGTAGCGGCCTTTTGGATTTCCCCCTCCATGTCTGCAGAATGCGTAACTCTGAGGATGATTAGGGAGGACTGTTCTTAGATCCTGTAAGCCAATGCTGCATCATACTGTGGAAAACAGGCGTGGAAGACCAATGTGACTGGCAGCCTTGAAAAAGAGAGATGATGGACAAGAAGAGGAAATGCACCAGGATGTAATGGGTTTTCTGAGGCAGAGACCCAAATGCTGCAGACCCTTGTTGACCTACAGGTACCAAAACCCTAAACTCTCCACATTTTCAATCTTTGGAGAACTCCTTAGTCACTGCTTCTTACACTCCCCATCGTATCATGCTCCCTCACAGAATGCATTGGTACTCCTACCACTTGATGCCCGGGGACAAAAGGAAAATGACAGCCTCCCATACACTGACTTGTGAAAGCTGTGGTTGGTGTATATGTAGCTACAACAGATGACATTTGTGCACTTAAATGAACATAATATAAGGGTGGTCTAGATACCCAATACTTGGTTTTGTGAGTGAATGTTTATACTCATATACACCAAATGTAAAATAAAATGTCTTGTGTCTAAGGCCTTGTCTACATATAGAAGTTACCCGGTTTTAACTAAGCCCTTCTCTAAATGAAAAAGTTGTACTGATTGAACTAAATATTATATATTATATCTATGAACAAAAATGAGGCACTCTGCTTTTTTCTCATACTGAAAAATGTCCATTCAAGGGCAGTTGCAGTAACGTAACTAAATCAGTTTAGTTAGTCAAATTGGCAAAATTTACTCATGCAGATAAGACTTAACCAAATTGTATGTAAGAAATCAAATCTAAACCAGTTCAGACCTTTTGTGTGTATCATGAGGCAATTACATTTCATCCAGTTACCCCTGTGCTGAGCCCAGTAACTTGTGATTTAAAAACCTGTTGTTTGGTTGAAGGGGCTAGGGATTGATTGCAGCTGTGTGAGGCAGAAATCCGTGAGAGAGTCAGCAGACAGTGAAAAACTCTTGAGGGTATCACCCTGGAAGGATGCCAAGAGATGGGGCTGCTTTGGGCACAGTACTCACTGGAAAAGCAGATGTGGGTTTCTGAATAAGGACAACTGTCTGCTTTATTTCCATTGTGTTCAGGGAAGCAGGACTTCAGATACATTTTTGTAAATAAAAAAGATTGTGCAATTAATGCAAAAGAAATACCTGACTCATCATCACTTTTCTCCTCCTAATGGAAGCAACTCAAGATGGTTCAAAATATTATTTAAAAGCCTGGGCCAATAAGGCAACAATATCATCCAGAAGGGCATCCAGTCTTGATTTCAAGACCTAAAGTGATGGAGAATCTACTGCTTCCCTTGGGAATTGGTTCCAATGGTTAATCGCCCTCACTTAAATAAAAATTGTGCCTTATTTCTAAGTTGAATTTGTGTGGCTTTAGTTTCCAGCCACTAGTTCTCATTCTGCCTTTTTCATGACAATAAAGAGCCCTCTATCGAGTATTTCCTCCTCATGAAGTTATTTACACACCATAATCATCACCTCCAGTCTCGTTTTGATCAGCTAAACAGATTGAACTCTGTAAATCTCTCACTGTAAGGCAGCTGTCAAATATTTTTTGTGGCTGGTTTCTGCTTCCTGTCCAATTTTTCAACATTTTATAAATGTGGGCAAAAAAACTGGTTTTCTAGTATTAGTCTTTCTCCTACTCTCTCCTCCCCTATTTATATCTCCAAGGATCACATTAGCTCTCTTGCCCATGGCATCACACTGGGAGATGATGTTCAGTTGCTTGTCCTCTGTGACCCCTACATCTTTTTCATAGTCACTGCTTTACAGGATTGAGTCCCCCATCCTGTTAGTATGGCTTACAATTCTTGTTTCTAGGTGTTTACATTTAGCCCTACTAAAATGCATACTGTTTGCTTAAGCCAACCTTACCAAGAGATCCAGGTGGCTTTAACCTTTACTTTTTATTATTTACCATTCTTCCCTCCCACCCCACCCCCATTTTTGTGTCTCCTGGAAACTCTATCAGTGATGATTTTATGTTTTCTTCTAGGTCATTAATAAAAATGTCAACTAGCTTAAGGCCAAAAACCATGGCATGGCCCCACTAGAAATACACCCTCTCAGTGATGATTCTCCATTTATAATTACATGGAGATTTTAGTTAACTAGCTTTTAATCCATGTAAATTGTACCATGTTAACTTTACATCTTTCTAATTTTTAATCAAAATGTCATGCGGTACCAAGTCAAATGCTTCATGGAAGTCTAAGTAGTTTACATCAACACTCTTACTTTTGTCAAACAGATTTATCTCATTTAAAAAAAAAAGTCGTTAGTTTGACAGGATCTATTTTCCATCAATATGCTGATTGGGATTAGTTACATTATTCTCCTTTACCACTTTATTAATCGAGTTCTGAATTAGTTGCTCCAGCATGTTGCCCAGAATCAACATAAGACTGACAGGATTTTAGTTACCCGAGTCATCCCATTTTATCCTTTTTAAACATTGGAACATTAGATTTCTTTCAATGCTGTACATATTCCAAGGCTTATTGAAAACCAAGGTTAGCAGTCCAGTGAACTGTTCAGCCATCTATTTTAAAAGTCTTGGATGCAAGGTACCCAGACTGTCTGATTTTAAGATGTCTGACATTAATAGCTGCTGTTTAACATCCTCCATGGTTACTAGTGGAGTGGAAAGAGTGGTTATGATTACATGATCAGGTTTTTCCCAAATACAGAACATAAATATTTATTTAACACTTCTGCCTTTTCTTCATTATTATTGATAATTCTACCATTTCCATTTTGCACTAAACCAATACCATTGTTTAAGATACTTTTTGGTCCTGATATACTTAAGGACAAGAAACAATAGGTAGATGGGGAAATGCCCACACAACAGAATATTTAAAAGAAGTGGCAGTGAAATCTGTAATAACCTGAACAAAAATTCAGCTGTCACATGCACAATTTTGTCACAGACAGTGCTGCAAATGTGGCAAAGATGAGAAGAAATGGAAGGATGCCCCTTAATAAACATATGGTAGCAGTGCACATTTAAAGCATCTTTTAGCTAAAGATTTAAATACATTTTCTCCAGGAATAAAAGAAAAGATTAAGGAAGTCACAAAATACTTCCATAACAACCATTTTGCTTCAGATTCACTGAAGAGAACAGGAGGTTCCAAATTAATTCTCCCTCCAGATATTCGATGGAATTCTGTGGTTGATTGTTTTGAACAATTTATTAAGAATGGGCCTATTCTCATAAAACTTTGTGAAGAAAACCATGATAAAATAGATGGAAGTATCTCATCCAAAGTATCTAACATTGGATCAAAGAGGAATGTAGAGGATATGCTCAGTATATTGAAGCCTACATCCATAGCCTTAAGCAAACTTCAGAGAAATTGTTGCTACATTGCTGATGCTTTTGAAATTTGGAAGACTCTTCAAGAGACATTGAAGAAAGAAATACCTCACCAGAAAGTTAAACTGCAGGCAATAAAGAAGCAAATGGATCAAGCACTAACTCCACCTAATCTTCTTGCAAACATTCTCAATCCCAGACATAAAGGTAGATGCCTAACTTCCGAAGAAGATGCTGCCTTGTCATTGGCATCTCAAAATCATGCCTCAGTTATGCCAGTCATAATAATTTTCAGGGCTTTACACGTTTACTGATGATGATTTCAACAAAGTTACTCCCCTAAATTGGTGGAAATCATTAGCCAGGTGCCTTGAAACAGAGTTCCTTCAGTTGCTAAGTCAACTTTTCACAGCAGTTGCTTTCTCTGCAGGCACAGAAAGAATATTTTCCTCATTTGGTATTATTCACTCTAAGCTAAGAAATCAACTGGGAGTTGAAAAAGCAGGAAAACTCATATTTCTGATTGTCTATGAATGAAAATGACAGTGGGAGTGGGGAAAATGAGAGCTAGTTGTAGACATTTTAAGGATAGCGTACATTTAGTGTTGTGATGTCTTGTCTGTTAGAGTTAATAAAATGTGAAAATTAAAAAAAAAAAAAGTTTAAGGACAGCCATCTTCCAGCAACTCAGGAGACTGCTGCAATTGCAAATGTGAAACATTTATGTAACTTTTAAGATTTAGTTTAATAAAATGTAAATGCTGTTGTGTTTGCGTGTGAGTTAGTTCTTACCATTCCTATTGTACTGCTGCTGCATCTGCAGATACACAGGTAATGAGTTTTATGTACTATTTCCTAATTTTGATTTTTATTAATTTATCTAAAAAAAGACAAAGTATACCCTGCTTGATGTTGTAGAATGCTGTATTGACTTGTAAAATAACATGTTTTAGTGATCAGATTTGCACCATCGTCTAAGAAATATGTGAGGAAGTATCATTGGGAAACTTGATTTAAATCAATCCACCCTGCATTGGGAAGAATGTGTGATAATGGTATGGGGCAGGTGATCAATGGAGATAGAGCCATTGCCAAGTGGGAAGGAGGAAATGAGGAGGATCACACAGAAGCCCTCCCATGAGGGAAGCGTTAAGGGGTGGTTCCAGGGAGTTCCTGAAATAAAGGGGGATGGGAGGATGGCGCACAGAAAGCTTCTAGGGGTGATGGAAAGATATATCTGGTGTGTGCAGTCATCTTGGCCTAAGTAACCCACAAAGCAAGTATGCAACCCTCTAGTCTGCTTACTTCAGATCGTTGTTTAAAAATATTGAATAGTGTCAGGCCTAGTACCGATTCCTGTGGCAGACCACTAAAAATGACCATTTGATGATGGTTTCCTCATTGACAAGAGTTTTACACAGATACTGCATCACCCTAACTACACTGACCTATACATTATGCCTCCCGTGGAGTAATTAGGTTGGTATAGTGGGGGACTTACATTGGTGGGAGCAACCCTGTAGTGTAGACACTTTAAGCTGTCATATGTTGACCTAACTCTGTAATGTAGACCTGGCCTAAACAAACAAAGCAACCTTTTAAAATCACTTTTGGTATGTCTTGCCTGGAGTGTCTCCTCTTTGTCAGTCCATCACTCACTTTCACTGCATAGGTTGTTTTGTAACACCTTAAATGGTACTGTAAATATTAGTATTTCCTTTCATCATATACTCTGGATAGTGCAAGTGAAAGGCAAAGCTATTCTTTACTGTAAGCACACTCCAGAGACAAATAATTTTAGACTGTCTGAAAGAGCAGGTATTTTTTATTTCTCTTATAGTACAGCACAGAAGGCTTAATTAGGTTTGAGGCCCCATTGTGCTACATATTACACATACACACAAGGCAAAATTGAGCGCACACACTCATCTCACTGGCCGTTCCATGCATGAAGGGGACTCCTTGTATATAGATTGAAAAGTGGCTTAGCCATCTCTTTAGCATCATCCCTGTTCCATTCTCTCCCCTAGAAATTAAAAAAAGAAAAAAAGATCTTGCAGGCATCTCTCCATATGATCTGTGTGGGAGGAGGGTGTGGGCTGTGTACGTGCACATGGGTTGGGATACAGTTTGTCTCCACCCTCCTGGTCTTGTGGAAATTTTGTGCATATGTGTGGGTTTCTGTTTTTAAGAATTTGGGACTCTCTTCCACAGAGTCTCCACCCCCTCATCCTGCTTTCTGTGACAGATGAGGGGAGACGTTGGTAGCCTGTCTCCAGTGGAGCCGTGCAATCTGGTGGTAGGGTGGCAACAGAGAGCTAGAGCAAAGGTGGAGAATCTCCATGAAAATCTTGAGGGATAAGCCAAGCTTGGTAGTGGACCTCATAGTCCTTTCCATTCATTGCTACAACAGGACGTTATTGGGGAGTCTTTGAGGCAATCCTTGGGGAGATTTCTTTCGAGACTTCTCCTGTGGATTTTTTCATGTGATAGGATGCATTGGGCTGAAGGAAGACGTGGTTCCCACCATCAAGTTTTAGCAGTTTTAAGACTAGACACAAGTACATGTAGTTTGCCTATTTCTAATGAAAAAAACTAAAAAAACGCATACCTATATGTGTCATTTTATGACACATTTAAAAAAAAAACCCCTATGTTCATTTCCTTAGTTACTTTTTATTCCTGGCTATGGCCTTCCCAAGGTCCGGTTGCCACTTACCTCCCTTAATATCCCTTATCTTAGCACCCAAAACTGAAAGTTATACCAGTACAGCATCTAATATGGACACACACATCAGTCTATATATTGGTATAAAGGTGCCTTTTACCTCTATAGCTTATTTCCTGTTCCATATTGGAATAGCTGTGCTGATATAAACCACCAATATACCGATATATATATATATATATATATACCGATATAACTGCATCTACACTAGTGCAGTTTTATCACCATAAGTACACCTGTATAGGTATAATGAATTTAGTACAACTTTTGTGTGTCAAGAAGCCCGAGATCTCCTTTCACTATTCTGCTACATCTTGCTGCTTCAAGGGGAGACCCGAGACTTTTTAATATATAGCACACTGCATTTACCTTTCCCATTGCATTGATCTTATTCTGGTCCACTTTATTTCCTGGCCCACATTTTTCTGTCTTTGTCTGTCTGCCCTGGACATTTTAGTAATCTGAGTTCTTGGTCCTTTCATGAAAGATTGCTTTCTCTTATATGTGTGCATGAAGCTGTGTTACTTTTTAATACCATTTCCTTTGTAAGATGAATGCAGAGAAAAGGTTTTAGGAAAGATTAGTTTTGTTAATTTTGTTCTTGGAATCTTGAAGAGTCACGCCCATTTTCAGAATCTGTTTGCTACATGGTTTAAGACTAGTTCTTTTGTATCCAGGTAAGTACACTATCCCTGTAATTTCATTTTCAGTATCTTCCAGGATGAACATCAATTAAAAGAATGAGTGCAACATACCGATAGTGTCTCATCATCACATCACAGGTTTCATCAAATAAGTGACATTGTTCATAGACCTAATCAACACAAGTTCTCTTTTGTGCTCTATATCTAATTCTTCGAAAACCAGTATATTTTTCCTTTGCTGTAAACGTATTTGCATCTGTGTACTGCCTCTTGGAAGTTGCCTTCTTAATTAAATATATTAAGTAAATTACAGGAGTGAACAAATTGGATCAAATAATTGGAATATAAATGCCATGTTAAGGTAGGTGTTACAAGGACAGTAATTTAATAGTGAGTTAATGAATACTTACCATAGTCTGAACCTTCACTTTGATAATCTGTCTCATTGTTGAGACTGCATAGAAGGAATACAAGAAATTTAGTGGATTTTTATCATGAGATAATGGTTTATCAAAACTAAATTGGAAATTAAAGTATTCTACTTTACCAGAACTGCATTTCTGTTGTTTGTAAGAATGGAAGTTGCAAAATCTGAGTTTTGAACAGTTGGGTAGATGTTGCAATGTAACAGATTGCCATCTGTCAAAACTCAGTTACATTAAAGGGATGTTGCATTTTCTTTCTTCAAACTTGCTAAAAGGAATTATTTGTTACTTTAAAATAGGATAATTTTCCAAATCTGTTGTTGAGTGATCATCCCTTTTAAATCCATCTGCTTACCTGTGATGGATGCCTTAGAAGTATGTAAGATTTTAATTAAAGTTGCTGCTGGGAAATGGTCAACATGTCTCTTATCTGAATGTTTAAAAACATGGAGGAAAATACTTATTTCAGTTGAAAAACTGTACATGGAAAGCACTCTTGTAATACTTAAACAAGTTTGTTAGTGTTGAGCTCAAACCCAACATTTACTTTATCAAGGAGGAAAAGTAATATAACTATGGAAATGAGCAAATGGCACTTAGCAATTTGGCCAGTACCGTAGCCAAATCCAGATTAATGTATTTTTAATACTAGATTTATCTACATTTTCTTTTTATAGTGTAATTTTCAAGCCAAAGCTTCTGAAGCCTTGCAGGGTCAATTATATTGGAGTTCAGAAGGATTGTGATTTCACACCTTAGATTTATTAGTATGGTACCATATTCATCTCTGCAGGAGGCTTTCATAGGATTTGGGATTGCAGATTTAAAAACTGTGTTGAGATGCTATATGTATTCCCTTTTTTAGGGGGCTTTTTTGACTAGATAAATACATAGCTTCCTTACATCAATCCCAGCTTTCTTTTGGAACAAAACTGTCAGTCAATGAGAGAGGACTGTTTTTGGTTTAACCGTAATCTTGGTATCCAGACCTCACTTGTTAGGGTTTTGGCTTTATCATTTCCAGCTGTCTCACCTCCCTCCTGGTGCTCTTCCTTTCACACTACTCATTAAAATAATTATTGCTCTTTCACATTCAACAATATGCAGCTTAAGCTTTTAGTGCCCAGATTCGGTGCTGTCTTGCTATGGTGTCACCTTCCAATTGCCATGGCAGCTGGCACATACAAGTGCAATAAACGGAATTATTTTGCAACATAGCTAGAGACTTTCTCCAGATACTCAGTTAACAACATAACAGAAAGATGCTAAATCAAGAGTGTCTTCCCCAATTTGTGTCAAGGGAATCTTTACCGCTTTCAACACACTTTTTAACCAGTGGAAGCAAATGACACATTCTTTTTTGTGTCTCATATAACGCTGTGGGAACTTTTCTAAAAGTTAGGTGGCTAAGTGTTTACCACAGGAAACAAACACTTCATTTTTTCCATACTATGTCCCTTACAGTTTGGTGTAATAAAGGCTGTCTTCTAGAATGCTCTAGTCACTTTGAAGTCCGCCATTCTTGGACTTTACACATAAATAAAGCAAATGGAGCGAAGTGCTTGCAGATTGGGTACTTAAACTGTAAGCTTTTCGGGAGAGAACTTTTTTCCATGTGTGTACTCTGCCTAGCATAAGTGCTACTGTAATATAAGAAATAGTCTGTTGGTTCAGAAAAATAATTGAATATTTCCACTGCATAAAGAATGATGATTTCAGTCAGTTCTTGTAAGTGTAAGGATTCCTCAGTTGAATTCCCATGTCCAAAGAAAGTGGTGTTTTGTAAATAGCCGATTAAAGGTCTAACAACTCAGTTTCTCACTAAATCTAAATTAGGCCAACAGTTGTTTGTTTCATCTTGAACTCTTAAAAATGAAAGTGCTCATCTGGGATAGACATGTCATTACTTTCATATACAGTTTGCCTATGATTAGCTTGTCAACGAACTTGTGTTGGTTTCCTGTATAGAATTGAAAAAAAATTAACTAATATTATGCTGAAGTAATTTCACGTTGTGTCTTAAAAATCTTGACTTGTAGGAAATGTATGTGGTTTCAGAGGGAGGGGGCATATTGGAAATCTACAGTATATTGCCCTATATGTCATATATGACTTTTTAGTTGTAAAGCTGTGGCTTTTCTTTATACCTGCTCACTTTTCATAAATTTAGTGTTATTACCAGGTGGAATTTCAACATTACACCTGTTGAGCATTGTGAAAAGAAAACTTCTGAATATCTTAAGATTGTTTTGCTTTTTCAAGCAGCTAGGTCTCCAGCAGGACTGAGAGTCATTTGAAGCCAAACTTCATGGGGAAAACATTTTCAGTTTAATTTTGTTGGGTTTTTTTCTGTGATGGTCAATGCCATAATATCTGAGGAATTTATCTGTGGGGTATGGAAGTATTACCCTTAATTTACAGATGGGGAGTGGAAGCACAGAGTGAGTGATGCGTTCAGGATCACACAGGAAATCTGTTAATGCTGGGAGTACCCCCAAAGAACCTGAAACTTGCTTAAGTGCCTTAAGCACAAGACTCCCTACCTTGCCTTTCTTTAATGTTTAAATTAATTGTTTAATTTCTGAAAAACAATTATTAAACTGTCTAAACTAGTATACTGTTTTTTTAGTGCTAATGTAACCATTTTTTCCCCACCCCACTCTCTCCTTTCTATAGCGCTGTGTGGTGTTGCGTTTTCTCAAGTTTTCCCCAAACCGCAATAAGGTAAGATACAACACACTCTTCTGACTTGATACCCTTCTCCCATTGTGTTATGAAAGTCTCCACTTCTATCCCATACTAATGCTCCCTTTTATAATGATATTTGTTCTAGGGCCTATGCAGTGAAGTTTTGGGGAGCCCAGCATGGAAAGCATTGTGCTGATTTGTTAATTTGATGCTACTCTTGACAGTGCAGATTCAGTAGTAGAGACTCTGACAAAGAACGGTTGAGGGTTTTTTCAGTATAAGATACTTTAAAAAGCCCTAAGGAAGTGGGGTGGTGCTTTTCATCAGTTATAGCTTCTTCCCTTGCCTAGAATTCAGCAATTTACTGGTAACTCACTACATCAGTTATAAGCCAAATATTAATCTGAGGTGCTTTACAGTATCTGCAAGAGCTTGTTCTTTTAGGGCTTGTCTACAGGAACACTTAGTTGCCATGCAGTAAGTGTATATGTGGACCCTATTGCTGCATACTAAAACTTCTGTAGTGGGCTTTGGTCTACCACCCTTTGAAATGAGGTAGATAAATGTTCAGTGCAGGATTTTTGGTGTGTGGCAGCAAGGTCCGCACAGATACTTACTGTGCAGCAGGCTAGTGTGGGGCAAATTTATACCTCAGCTAGCCACGAGCTAAGTGTTCCTGTAGATGAGCGCCAAGTCTGCTGTCACTTAAACGAGCTAATGAGTAGATGGAGTATAAGCTTTTCAAGGCAAGGACTGAGTCCTTTTATGTGTTTATGTACAGCTTCTTACACATTGGGATACCAAAGTGACTAGGGTCTCTGGATACTACCACAGCATAAAATAATTGTAATTGCTTTTCTTGACCAGCAGTTATAACCCTATTAGTTATATCAGATCTCTTCTCCGATTAATTCTTCTTGAGTCATTGGGGGCTATTGCTCAAATGTCACAGATACTTTGTTTTCAAGGTTAGAAATATGTTGATTCTGCAAAGTGAATGTCCCTCTCAAGATTACACTAGATCATGTGTTAGGCCTTGGGTTTTTTTTTCCTGTTATCACTAAAGTCCTGCTGTCACTTATGAAAAATATTGTCAAAAAACTTCCTTTGTAGACAGTGCTGTTGATATGTGTGTTTTCTTCATCGTGCTTTTAATGCATAAAATCAGAGTCTTTATTACATAGTTCAGCCACTCTTGCTGTTCACTCCTCACTTGAAACTATAATCTTCGGTTTCATATATCACACTAAGCCCTGTTTGCATGACAAGTACTATAATTTTGTTATTCATCTGTCCTGGTTCCAGAAAACGCAGTTGAGCTGTGTCTACACAGCAACTTATTTTCACAACAAAACAACTCTATATTTAGAGCCAACCACTTTGCCACTTGGCTACAGACTCAGAAACAGTTGTAGATAGGACCTCTAGTTGCTGTGGAGCTGACTCCCAGATTACTGACAAATGAGTTGAGTTAAAGAATAAGCTGTAGAAATAAATTAACCTGTAAGCAACAAAGATGTTAATTAAATTAATTGCTTTTAAAAAACTCCAAATCCTAGATGTACTCTTTAGACAGTGCATCTCCATGTCACAATTCTGGGGTAACTGTACCTCTGACCTCTTTTTGGACTTCTTGAGGGCACCCTTACTCAGTTCTCAGGCCTCTAGCTCTCATCTCCTTAAAGGCAGGAGGATCTCGTGTCCCTCTCCCTCCAGACTGGGGAGTTAAGCTGCAATTTCTTTGCAGTTCATTGTGCTTATTGCAACAGGTGTGACTTCATTCTAATGCCTGTAGTTCTGCTCTCTCTCAGGGACTATGGCTGTTGTTACCAGTCACCAGTTAGCCTTCAGAAAGCCCAATATATTTATTTAGTATAAAAGCATTACAGAGAAAACAAAATAATAAATGGTGTACATGCTGTGACATGTGGCAGTTTCCTGCAGTATCCTTGAAAAAAACCTTATCAAATTAAGTTTAAGTATCTTTGAAGACCACTGTATTAAATGTAAGGTTATGTATTATTGTGGGCTGGGATTATACGTAACCTCTCCAGGAAGGTGATGGGATGTGAATCCCGGGAAGTTTATGAACTTCAGAGCACAATATTGAACAAGGTACCAGACAAGAATGGACTTTTCTGACAGACAGTGCCAAGTGGTTTGCTCTGGGAATCTCTATGGGCAAATTCCCCATCTCTGGTTTGCAAAAACCCAGCCTTTGAAGTTATGCCCCAAGGAGAGGACCATTGTCTGTTGATAACTTGTTTGGGTGGGTGGGGGGCGAGTCTCAAGCTCAAAGGCCTAAGCTGCATAAAAGAAAGACTAACCCATTCATAGGGGTGCTAGTTCTGAGCTAAGTCAGTTATGAACTTGTAACTAGAGAAAACCCCTTTTGGGAGATTTGTAGGATTGATTCCTACCAGAGCCCTTGTTGGAGTTGGGGGGTTATCTCTAGTAAGCTTATTAATATGTGTGCAGGTTCTTTTATTGTTTTTTTCTGTACTGCCTTAAGAATAAATGTTCTTGCTTATAAAGAGCTGTGTGATAACTTGTAGCTGCTGGCAAGTACAGCTGTTCATAGCATTTGGAGAGAAAGCAAAGCATACTCACTTGGCCTGTTTAGGCAGTGTGGCTTGGAGGGGAATATCAAAATATAGCCAAGAAATGATGCAGCCTGGGAAAATCTTTGGTCAGGAGGCAGACAGACACAGATCTCCATCCAAGAGAAGCGAGGGCTGAGGAACCTAGAGTGGGTGCTCCTGATGGATTATAGAGGGGGAATACATGTGCATTGAACTTGAACTGTGACATGCATGTTAAGCTTACTAGGTATTACCCATCATCCACATAGGATACTGGTAGGTCTGTACTCAAGTCTCTGTTCCTTGTTCCAGAGTGAATCACCCTGAGTCAGCTCAGGTTGACCCTTAGGTATTTCATAGAATCATAGAATATTAGAGTTGGAAGGGACCTCAGGAGGTCCTCTAGTCCAGCTCCCTGCCCAAAGGAGGTCTATCCTCAGCTAAATCATCCCGGCGAGGGTTTTGTCAAGCCTCATCTTAAAAATCTCTAAAGATGGAGATGCCACCACCTCCCTAGGTAACCCATTCCAATGCTTCACCACCCTCCTAGTGTAAAACTTTTTCCTAATGTCCAACCTAGACCTCCCCCACTGCAACTTGAGACCATTGCTCCTTGTTCTATCATCTGCCACCACTGAAAACAGCCTAGCTCCATCCTCCCTGGAGCCCCCCTTTCAGGTAGTTAAAGGCTGCTATCAAATCCCCTCTCATTCTTCTCTTCTGCAGACTAAACAGGCCTAGTTCTTTCAGCCTCTCCTCATAAGTCTTGTGTTCCAGCCCCCTAATCATTTTTGTTGCCCTCCACTGGACTCTCTCCAACTTGTCCACATCCTTTTTGTAGTGGGGGGCCCAAAACTGGACACAATACTCCAAACGTGGCCTCACCAATGCCGAATAGAGGGAATAATCACTTCCCGCAATCTGCTGGCAATGCTCTTACTAATGGAGCCCAATATGCCATTAGCCTTCTTGGCAACCAGGGCACACTGCTGACTCGTATCCAGCTTCTTATCCACCGTAACCCCCAGATCCTTTTCTGCAGAACTCCTGCCTAGCTCGTCGGTCCTCAATCTGTAGCTGTGCATGGGATTCTTCGGTGCTAAGTGCAGGACTCTGTACTTGTCCTTGTTGAACCTCATCGGATTTCTTTTGGCCCAATCCTCCAATTTGTTTAGGTCCTTCTGTATCCGATCCCTCCCTTCCTGGGTATCTACCACTCCCCCCAGCTTAGTGCCATCTGCAAACTTGCTGAGGGTGCAATCTACCCCCTCTTCCAGATCATTAATGAAGGTGTTGAACAAAACCGACCCCTGGGGCACTCCACTTGTAACCGGCTGCCAGCTAGACATGGAGCCATTGATCACTACTTGTTGAGCTCTTTGCTCTAGCCAATTCTCTATCCATTTTGTAGTCCATTCATCCAACCCATACTTTTTTAACTTGCTGATAAGAATACTGTGGGAGACTGTATCAAAAGCTTTGCTAAAGTCAAGGTATATCACGTCCACTGCTTTGCCCTCATCTACAGAACCAGTCATCACTTCCTAGAAAGCAGTCAGGTTGGTCAGGCATGACTTTCCCTTGGTGAAACCATGTTGACTGCTCCTGATCACCTGCCTCTCTTTTAAGTGCCTTAAAATGGATTCCTTGAGGACCTGCTCCATGATTTTTCCAGGGATTGAGGTGAAGCTGACCGGCCTATTGTTCCCTGTATCCTCTCTCTTCTCTTTCTTGAAGATGGGCACTATATTTGCCTTTTTCCAGTCATCTGGGTCCTCCCCCTATTGCCACGAGCTTTCAAAGATAATAGCCAATGGCTCTGAATCACATCCGCTAACTCCCTCAGCACCCTTGGGTGCATTGCATCTGGCCCCATGGACTTGTGTATGTCCAATCTTTCTAAATAGTCCCTGGACCTGTTCCTTCAGCACCGAGGATGCTCACCTCCTCCCCATTCTGTGCCGCCCAGTGCAGTAGTCTGGGAGCTGACCATGTCTGTGAAGACAGAGGCAAAAAAGGCATTGAGTACCTCAGCTTTCTCCATATCCTCTGTCACTAGGTTGCCTCCCCCATTCCGTAAGGGGCCCACACTTTCCTTAATCTTCCTCTTGTTGCTAACACACCTGTAGAAACCTTTCTTGTTCCCCTTCACATCCCTTGCTAGCTGCAACTCCAATTGTGCTTTTGCCTTCCTGATTTCATTCCTGCATGTTCGAGCAGTATTTTTATAATCCTCCCTAGTCATATGATCAAGCTTCCACTTCTTGTAAGCTTCTTTTTTGTGTTTAAGCTCACCAAAGACTTATTTGTTAAGCCAAGCTGGTCGCCTACCAACTTGCCATTCTTTCTGTACATCAGGATGGTTTGCTCCTGTGCCCTCAATAAAGTTTCTTTAAAATACAGCCAGCCCTCTTGGATTCCTTTCCCCCTCATATTAGCCTCCCAGGGGATCCTGCCCATCAGCTCCCTGAGGGAGTCAAAAGTCTGCCTTTCTGAAGTCCATGATCCGTATCCTGCTGTTCTCCTTTCTTCCTTTTGTCAGGATCCTGAACTTGACCATCTCATGGTCACTGCTGCCTAGGTTGTCACCCACTTCTACTTCCCATACCAAATCTTCCCTATTTGTGAGCAGCAGGTCAAGAGCAGCACGGCCCCTAGTTGGTTGCTCCAGCTCTTGCATCAGGAAGTTATCTGCGACACAGTCCAAAAACTTCCTGGATTGTTTGTGCCCTGCTGTATTGCTCTTCCAGCAGCTGTCAGGGTGATTGAAATCCCCCTTGAGAATCAGGTCCTGTGAACTGGAAACTTTCCCTAGTTGACTGAAGAAAGCCTCATCTACTTCATCCTTCTGGTCTGGTGGTCTGTAACAGACACCCACCACAACATCACCCTTATTGTTCTTGCTTCTAAGCTTAACCCAGAGACTCTCAAGTGGTGTATCTCCAGTTTCACACTGGAGCTCAGAGCAATCATAGTGCTCTCTTACATACAGTGCAACTCCTCCATCCTTTTGCCTCTGCCTGTCCTTCCTGAACAGCTTATACCCATCCATGACAGTGTTCCAGTCGTGTGAGTTATTCCACCAAGTCTCAGTTATTCCAATCATGTCATAGTTCCTTGACTGTGCCAGCACTTCCAGTTCCTCCTGTTTGTTTCCTAGGTTTCTTGCGTTTGTGTACAGGCACTTGAGATAACTAGCCGATTGCCCTACTTTCTCAGTATGAATCAGGAGACCTCTCCTTCTGCTTCCTCTCTTAGCTTGTTTATTGGTCCTCCTGAACCCAGTCAAAATCAGTGTATGCAATTTCCCCCAAGTTGTAATATTTCTACAGATTTGTTCACCTGTCTAGGGATTTGCATTAGTTACCTTCAAGTGATTCCAGATGCACAGGGAAAACACCTAGTGAGCCAGGAACACAAACACGCCTTAATTTAAAAAAACAAAAAATCTGTAGTATCTGGCACATCTCCACTATAATCGTCTTGAAAGTTTTCATGCTTCCAAGGACTCAAATCTGTGACATCTCCCCTGCTGCAAGATAAAGAAGTTAACCCCATCAGTTCTTGGCGGGTGACAGTACAAAGTGAGAGGGGAACCAGAGTCATGCGTATTCTTTCATAAAAATAAATTGGAAGTTTACCAGTTATCCAAATTCCTTAAACTACATTGCTCCCCAAGTATCAGTGTCCCTGTTTTAAGATGAGCCATGCTAATGATATAATAGTAGGTAATAATTGACATCAAGATAGGGTTAGTATTGTATGTGTCTAACAGCTCCATAATCTTGGAGATACTTGGCTAGCTGTGAAAACAGTATTCTCTTATGCTTAAAGAAACAGAGCAAAATTACCTACTGCTGTGATTGGGATCTGGCCTACTCAGTGCTTGAGATTCCAAATGCTAATTTTTCTATAGAATACAGTGGAAAATTGTGCAAAAATTTGATTTTCAGAATTTCTAATGACTGCAGTGAGCATGAGATTGTGTATCAAGTACACATTCACTTGTGCCCTTTGTGAATAAATGTTCTGTTTGTAATTACTGGACAGAGCTATATTTTTGTCCCCATAGGTCTTATGAAGGAGCCTACATCTATTGTTGTAGGCTCC
>ML677085.1:7720233-7731014 GCA_007922155.1 Mesoclemmys tuberculata
TCCCCATAGGTCTTATGAAGGAGCCTACATCTATTGTTGTAGGCTCCATTTTGTACATTACTGGTTTGTATCTAAACCAGTGGTTCCTAACCCATTGCCCGTGGGATCTTTCACAGTGGCCTGCTGGTCCCCTCCTGCCAACTGCAGAAGGGAACTACTGCCTAAGGACTTAGGCAGAGCATGTTGCTGTGGGGCTACAAGACTGGTGCATTCTCCTTAGAGCAGCCAAGGAGATGTGAGAACAATGATCTCCTCCCCCTGGCTGTAGCAGGGAGTACAGAAAGCACTCTACTTGGGTCCATAAGTGCTGGGTTCCCTGCTGGAGCTAGAGAGAGGGGAGAGCAGCACTCCTCTCCCTTGGCTCCAGCAGAGAGCAAAGCACTATGCCTGGGTTCCTAGGTGCTGGGGTCTCTGCTGCAGCCAGAAGGAAGGGAGCACTGATCTCCTATCCCCATGGCTGCAGAAGGGAGCCACTGCCTAGGGACCCAGGTGGAGCGCATCAGAACATGTATAATTTCCCTGCTGCAGCCAGGAGGATGGGAGATCAGTGAGGATTCCTTCTGTCTGGCTGCAGTGGGGTGGTGGAAGGAGAAAGGCCTGCTGGAGGAGCCTGGTGGTCCTTCAAGGTTGTAAAAATATCATCTGTCGCCCTCGAGCCAAAAAGGTTGGGAATCACTTACTGATCTAAGCCATCAAAAGTTAAATTGATTCTCCTGCTCTGTTTTTCATTGAAGTACCCTTCACTAAATTCCACTTGGTTATCAATGTTTGCAGTTGTTTCATCTGATTTCAGGTACAAAGTACTTTAAAAGGTAAAATTTATTCCACTTCCCTGATTTAAAGTAGCTATTTTATTCCTTCCCCACTCCTTTGAGAAATATAATCTTGATAGTTTTGGTGACCTTGATATATTTTAATATTTTAATGGCTATACTTTAATAGCCATTAAGTTGTGGTTATGTACCCTCTGCTTTAGTCAGAGGAAAACATTAGGTCTTGCAGTCTCAACAGAGCTACCTAGTGACAGTCCTCTTCTTTTTTGTTTCCCATAGTGTTTAAGACAGGAAGTACTTCTTCTAGTGCTTGCTCATGTCCATTCCCAGTTTAGGTATGTGTGTTCACCACGTGCACCGGTGCCGGAAAACTTCTTCCCCTGGTGGTACCAGTACAAGCTGGCTGTAGTGCTCCCTGCAGTGGTGTGCACATCTGCCTGCATGTAGTCACTGCTGGATCCCCCTTCCTCAGAATTCTCTTTTGCTGCCAGTGACAGTGCTGGAATGTCTCTTGCCTTCACAAGTTCTTTCTCAAATGTAGTGGTTTATTCATTGTTATAGTATATATAGTTAATAGTTTAGTTCCAGTTTGTTTGTTAGAATCCCAGGATTGTTCCTCGGGGTTGAAACCCTACGCTTCATGTTAGAAGCTTATGCTGAGGAATGACCCTCATCAAAGTTGTCTTCAGTGCCTGGACGAAGCCCACATCAGTGACAGGTTTAAAATCTGTAAACATTTTCACCCATGGACCAAGAAAGACACAGATATCCATCTCCGGGCCATCCTGATGGAGTCGGACCTTAGACCGGCCTTGGAGCCTGGTAGATTGGCCTTGGCACTGAGCGCGACAGCCTCAGCACGCAGTGCCCCGCCAGTGCCCGCTTCATGTGCCCAGCACCAATCTCCCTCCCTGGTTCCAAAGAAGAGGTCCAAGAAGATTTGCTTGGGATGGGGATGCTGTCCTGTGGAGAAGGCTAAGGGGGATGTGGCGAGACCTGTGTCAGGCCACCAACCCTCCCTGCCTCAGAAGGGTCCCTCGCTTCAGCGAGCGTTGACCCCAGCACCGGGCCCTCCACCAATTCCGGGTAGCAGTAGAAGCCCTCATCATTTAGTGGTGCTGTTGACTCCAGAGGCTTTCCAAGGTATGAAGGACCTCCCGAAGCGGCTGGTATTGCAGATGCCAAGGAACGGCAGTGTGCCACACCGGGATCCGGCACCGGTGTCTTGGGGCAGCTTATCAAGGGACAGATCTGCTTGACAGTCCCCATCACTGAGGCACCATTCACCAGTGTGCAGGTGGTCCCCAGAGTTGAGGCTATGCTCTCTGGGTAAGGACGCTGCCAGATTGGGCTTCTGCAGCTGTTCTTCAGAGGACCAGCCCTGAGCGGAGCACCACCATGGAGAAGAGTGGCACAGATCTCCAGACTCACGGCCAGGATGGATCGATTTAATTTACTGTGATTTTAAATCATGATTTAAATCACCAAAAGAAAACCATTGATTTTAAATCAAGTTTCCCACTGATACTTCCTCACATGTTTCTCAAATAATGGTGCAAATCTCATCATTAAAACAACTCAGTACAGCATTTTACAACATCTAGGAGCGCAATTTGTGCAATTTTTTGTTAACTTGATTTTTATTAACTTAGGAAATAGTACATAATACTCATTACCTGTGTCCAAGCTGCAGATATAGCAACAGTACATTAGGAATGGTAAGAACTACATCACACACACAAACACAATAGCACTTACATATTATTAAACTCAATCTTAAAATTTACATCGATGTTTCACATTTGCAGTTGCAGCAGTCTCCTGAGTTACTGAATGATGGTGGTCCTTAAACTTTTTTTTTTAATTTTCAAATTTTATTAGCTCTAACAGACACGTCATCACAACACTAAATGTACACTGTCCTTAAAACTTCTACAACTAGCTGTCATCTTGCCCACCCCCACTGTTACTTTTATTCATAGACAGAAATAGAAATACGAGTTTTCCTGCTTTTTCAATTCCCAGTTAATTTCTTAACTTAGGCTGGGTCTACACTGACAGTGGCAAATTCGCCACCATCAGTTCAATGTCTCTGAATCGACTGAGCGGTCTGTGTAGACATGCTCAGTCGATCCAGCAATCGACGTAGGAAAACCACCCCGGTAAGTGGCGTAGCGCTGCATCAAAGGGAATGCTATTCCCTTCGGCTCAGCGCAGTGTGGTTGGCGCGTGGAGCAGACTCAGCGAAGTCGATGGAAGATGTGCAAGTGATTTATGTCAAGAGGCTGGAGTCATGCCTCTGGTGTCTTTGACAGCCCACTCAATGAGAACACAAGCATCATCTGCGGCCTTTCAAGCGCAAGTCTCTATATTAGACATCTGCAGGGTAGCTACCTGGTCATCTGTGCATACCTTTATGTCCCACTATGCCTTAACAAAGCAAGCCCGGGACTTTGGTAGAGTGGTGCTTCAAGGGTCACATCCATGAACTCCTGCCTGCCTCTACAGACACTACTGATGAGTCACCCTAAATTGGGAATGGACATGAGCAAGCAATCGAAGAAGAAAGGTTACTTACCTCATAACTATTATTCTTCAAGATGTATTCTTCAAGCTCATGTCCATGTCCTTCCCCTCAGCTGGAGTTCCAGCAAGAAGGAACTGAGAAGGAGGGGGAGCCGGTGGCACCTATATGCGTGTGCATGTGTGCACCGCTGCAGGGGGTGCCAGAGGCAGCTTGTATGGGTACCACTAAGAAATTTTTTTCGCACACTGGTGCATGTGATGAGCACACACACCTAAACTGGAAATGGACGTGAGGAGCACATCTGAAAAAACAACAGTTACAAGGTAAGTAACAGTTCTTTCTAGGATGATGTCTTAATATAGTGGTGTGAGAACGGGGGATGACCCTTCCATGATCATATGCATCAAGAATCTGGAGACAAAATATGGTTTGCTGGAAAGCATGACATCCCTCTCGAGCTTGAAAATATTTTATTGGTAGTATTGACTCAAACTGGCATGGAAGTTGGTAGCTTGAAGGAATAGCAATATGAAGATACTGCATTTGAATTGTTCCAAACTATTAATTTAGATTATGTCCGTAAAGGTTCCACAAAATTTTATCTAATTTTACTATATGAAATTTTAATTTTGTTCTTGGTAGTGAAGCCATTAATCCAAAATGCTCTACACACGGACATAAAAGGATCCTGTTTGTTAATAGTTCCTGTTTTTGTTGTTTCAAGATTCTTACAACATGCTGAACTCTAAAATGAAGTTTTTAAGCTTGCATTGTAACTTTGTAGAATAGCCACACCAGTCACCATAGTCAAAATGTATTTGTGTGGGTCCATACCTGACAGAAAATGTGGAGACTTTAATTGGAAGTGAGCAGATATTAATTCACATTTTAAGAAACTAATTATTAGTCTTCTAAATTTATTTGAAAATAGATAGCTGAAAAGCTAGTTTAAAACTTAAATTCATGCAATATTATGCTCTAATACATCTTTGTCCACTGAAGCTTTGGATATTGTTTCACTTAAATGGCATCCCTTGAGGATTAAGAATGTGTATAATCTTTTATATTGAAATAGAGTTATTTGGTTAAGGTAGATGACGGTTGAGGCCAAAATCCTTTTCAATGTTCCATTAATTAAACAGTGGCATTAATGAAAGCATTGGAGGTTTACTGAGTAGTTGAATCACTAACTTCTAGGTCCGAACATCAAGATGAGCAAAGTGGGCAGAATGAGTTTTATTCTGTGGTTTATGTAAAATGAGGCTGTGGTCTTGCTTAATGGACAGTATCACATCTTATATTCCCACCACTGCCACAATTGTTAGCTTTTCTTGGCAGTCTGATGGGGCAGGGGAGAGAGCACTGGATCATCCTAGCAAGTGAAATTCACTCCCTAGAGCTGATCTTACTAGGTCTGAGGGGTACCTGATGAAGGTAGTCCTCCAATTTAAATGTTTAATTTTAAAATTTGAAATCCTTTTTCTTAAAACACCATTTTTAAATCCACTCCAACAGTGGAAGGTGTCCATGACAATGGAATGGTAACAGTTCTGCTACTATGAAAGAATGTTGAGTGGAACCAAATGAACTTTTGTAAGTGCTTTAGATTTACAGACTATATGCAAATGTGTATGGTGTTTTAAAAAAAAGTTGAAAAGTTGTTTGTTTGCATACTTTGTACTTAACTCTTTTTAATTTTTTTTGCTAGTGCATATTCCAAAACTGCTTAGTCTAAAGTAAGTAGACTAATTATAGACATCACCTGCCACATTTCATTTTAAAGTTGTCTAAAATTCCAGAAATGTCATGCATATATTTTAACCAAGTATCCATCTTAAGTATTTCTGCCTAAAAATGCTTTCCCTCCCCTCTTTCTATAATTTCCATTGGAAAATTTCAGCCCAGGGTTTATTTGCAATGTTTGTTTATTAAATATCTGTAATAAGTGAAGAGACGTGAAAACTTTAGTGACAGAAATATATATTTTAGCAGATGACTTTTAATAAAGAGATGAGAAAACAACTGTTGAATGGTCACATAATTAACTGGTTCTATTCCTATGGTCACAGTATAGTCTTACGATCTTTTTAAATAGTATTTAGTGAGAGAGGAAAAAATAAGGGGAGTAATTTTAGTTTCTTGTGCTGGTGTACTGTGTGTGTATACAAATGTTAACACTTCAGTCAGTAACATTTTGCATTCAGCTATTCTCTATTAGAAAAGTGACAAAACTAACCAATAGTAATAGTTCTAATTATTAAAACTTTTAAAATATTTTTACATGGTGTGAGATGAAGAGAAGAAAAGTAGATTGTTGCACATTAAGCACGGAGAATCCCACCTGTGCTGATACTTGTAGGAGTTATATTCTTTGATATGTTAATATTGTTGTTAAGGTAACCTGCTATGAGACACGCTACTATCTGTGTCCATTTTTGCAGGAGTTCTTTTTTTGCATAAAGAATTATTTAGATAGAGGATTGGGATTTAGTGAGTCGATCAGCATGCTATTATATTCAGCATCATCTATTTCGAGCATTCTAGTGTAGGAGGTCTAGTCATTATCTTCCAGTAGTTGTTAATACCAATTATTTCCTAATCAGTTCCCTCTACAATATAACCCAGTGCTTTTGTTTGCCTTCACTGCAGCTGCACATCTGGATGAAGGCTTTTAGGACACTTCTGAAATAATGCTCAAATCTCTTTTCTGGTCAGTATGTTGCAGCATCTTTTACTGGCAGTTATTACCTCATTATATTTTTACTCTTTTGTTCTAGAAGGTTATTCTGCATTTCCTGAAGTCTGTTTGATAACCTTGTCTGAACTGCTTTGTTTTAGCTTTTACTTTTCAGTTAAATATCTGCAAGCTAGAAATGTTTTATGTTTGGATAGCCTCTGTCTAATTAAGTAAGGAACAGCAGGGCTTAAAGGCTTTCTTGTGCATTACCACCCCGCATATTAAAAAAAAGAAAGTTTGCATGCTACTGTTCATGAGAAAAGACTGAATGTTACCATATTTTCCCCTTTTTGTAAGTGAGTTTTCAGTCCAGTGCATTGATTATTTGTGTTTTTGTACTGTTTTGTAATTCTATAAACAGGTTAGTGTGCTTTATTGAAAGAATAAATTTGATGCTCATTGCTTCCTCTGCAGATTGTGATCACAGCAGCATAATTAAGTTGGTGCTGAGCTAGACAGATATGTTTCTCAGTTTGATCCTTTAAATTAGAGGTTTGATTGATATACCCAGGCCTGCTATTCAGCCAATATTTTTAGTAGTTTACAGGCCTAAAAATGTTAGTAATAATCTTTAATTCACCTTGCACTCCTTACTAATATTTCTCCACATACTAATTATTTTAAATTGGGAAGATTTGGAGAGAAATGGAAAATTAAGACCCTTCTTGATTTATAAACTGCAATTTTGTAATCTGAAATATATTTACACTTTCAAATCTTCCTTTATCTCTAAATTATAAATTCATGAAACTGTCGCCTTAATTAATTAGTTCCTTTTATTATTTCCTGTAAAGGTACTTTGCAAATAGAAAGGCATGACTCCTGCCTTGAGGAGCTTGCAGTCTAGAGTCAGACAGATGAATGAGTTGGGGAGGAGGTGATAAAACATATATGTATGCTTATATGAACAAAATGTATCTCTGTAACATATATTTTAAATAGGACATGGAAACCACTTCAAAATTCCTCTTCAAGCTTGTCTTTTCAGTCAGCATGTATGCCATAGGCTTCATGGCAGAGGTACATCTTCAAAAGGGTCTTGAAATGTGGAGAAAATAATGTCTTTCTGGATAAGCAAGCTGACAAATGGGTGAATGAGGGGCATGGCAATGTGGAATGAGTTAAGGTTGAAAAGGGTAGAGTTATGCAGGGCTTGAAAAATAAGAATCTTGAACTCAATACTTCAGAAAAGTAGACACTAATGGAAAGAGATTAAAAAAAAAAAGTCAGAAGGCCCACCACGGATAGAGCAATATATTTTTAATTGACTCAAAACAGTGCCCATTCACTACTATACTTATGGAGCTCACCAAATTTTTAAAGACCCAAACAAAATTAACCAGCACTAATGTCAAACTTATGCTCTACTTCTGTCACAGACACTAAACCTCCAATATTTTATCTCTTCCATTAAAACCTTAAATAAATATGTTTTCCAGGTGCCACTAAGGTGCAACAATTAACTTGAAAATAGTGTTTAGACTTCACTTTAACTGAAAAAGCCTTTTAAAGTTTAAGGGCAAGGAGAGGAACTGTTTGGGGTCAGTGAACCCTTTCTGTGTGCGTGTGCGTGTGTGTGTGTGCGCGCGCGCGTACACACACTTTTTCCTGTCTAGCTACTTCAGTGTTTTTGCACATCTGGGTTGTTCTCTCTGAGTTCAAAAATGTGCCCCACTGTAAGGGAGGTCTACATGTAGGTCCACTTGTTACACTGTACAGTGAATAGGAGCCATTAGCTGGGGTTCCTACCTGCAACAGAGTACCCAGGAGGGAGGGAGAGAGGAGAAAAACCAGACAGAGTCTGGTGCTGAAGTACATTTACAAGCTGCTTATTGGGTAGAAAGGTAAATGTATAATATACCAGTTACAAATAAAATGTGGAGGCAAATCTCTAGGAAGGGAAGAGTTAGAGGAGGCTTCTGAGAGTTTGAGATTTTAAAGACCAGATGATCACAGACTCAGTGGAGGGAAGGGAGATTGTTTTCAGGGGAGGAGCACTTTGATTAAGGCTGCAGAGCTCTTAAATCTCATTTGGGGTAGAAGAACCTGATGGCATGGGAAACTGCATGTACAGGTTTCCATATTTCCACATTTGAGGACTGAAGGAAACTTGAACTCAGTCACACACTTGCATCAGCTTCCTCTAAACCCAGGGGTAATACCAGTTAAGGACATGTCTACATTAGGAAACTCAGGAAGTTAAAGCAAGAAAGTAAAGGTGTGAAGTCATTATGAAGAAGTTAGTGTGTTAACCCTGCTCCCTCTCCTCCCCACTGCCCCCACACATAGATCTGTAAAATTAATTATTGAATAAAAACTAGGTAGAATTAAAAACTAGATCAATCAAGGACTATTAAATTACAGCAAACTAAGGCCATTTTACTCCTAAATGAAAGCATCTGCATGGGAGGTTAACAATTTATCTTGTGCACATTGACTTCATGTTTTTAGTTGATTAGCTTTTAACTTTCCTGAGTGTCCCAGTATAAACATGCCTTATAAATCAGTCTTGAAACTGAGCTGTTAGTCAGGCTTGTCTACATGGAAAAACTGACGGTTAGCTATGGTGAGATAATTATTCTGGTATAGCTATGATGATCAGTTTTTACGTGTAGTCAAGCCCTAAATGATTACTTCCCCAATGCTGTCACAAGTTACCACATAATACTCAGTACACTACTTTTTCCCTAAACTATCGAGGTAATTTGCATAATACTGATAGCCCTGCAGCTGAAGTCAGTATACAGCTACTCAAACACACAAAAAAATCCCTATTGAATTATGTGCAAACTGGCCAAATAGTAAAAATAAGCTCATGTTTTTAAAATTTGTATTGAGTGATCCTTCTGTTGGAGGCATTCAGCACTCAACCCTACAACTATTACACTTAAAAAAGGAAAAACCAACAAACATCAAAGGTCTCCTCTTAAAATTGCTGATGTTGTCTTAATAATTACTTACATGGAAAACTAACTTTGTCTGTCTTTTTCTACTTTTTTTCCATTGTTTGGTTAGTCAGACAACACTCTTCCTTTCATTGGTCCTTATATTCAAGCCACTAGTTGATGTTTGCATTGTTGGCAGAAAGTGTATTTGCTGTTTCACAATTCACATGCAGACCAGTACACTGCTTTTATCTTTGCACACCCCAAACAGTCCTCCTCCTTTACATATCCCACTCTTAAGACCACACTCAACTAATTACATTATCTCCATCTCCATAGCTTCTTTTGTAAGGAAGGGTTTGGGGTTTTTTTCATAAATTTAGTAGTGTGATTCTTTCTGTGCTCTGGTCTTCACTTACCTGGCGATTTGGCGGCAGTCGACGGGAGTTATGCAAGTTACGCAGACTTCTCTGTCAACTGCTTTGCTTCCCTTCTGTGCGACATCTTCACTGCACTGTGCCGATGGGAAGCGTATTCCCATCGGCGCAGCGCTATGCCACTTGAAGGGGTGGTTTACCAGCGTCGACTTATGGATCGATTGAGTGGGTCTTCACTGACTGCTCAATCGATCCAAATGGGTCTATCCAACGGTGGTGACTTTGCCGCTGTCAGTATAGACATAGCTTGAAACTAGAGGGCCTCAAAAACAACTTTGTCATGTGTAGTTCATTGACTCAAACTTATTGCAAAAATTCTTCAGGCATCTGAATGTGCTAAAGATTTTGTCCAGCTTAGCAAAGCTTCAGTTGAAACCTACTCTCTGTAGTTTGAGAGAGTAAACCCCTCATATGGAATCTGATGGAGTTGTTTATAGTTTAGAGTGTTTGTAACTTCAGATTCCAGTTCAGCAATCCTAACAATCATCAGTTAAAAGGAAAATTTACTCCACTACTTCTTGTTCAAAACTTGCAATATTAGCTGGGAGGTTTTTTTGAAATAGAAGGCTAAAGAGTTGCTGTGTACTGTAGTTTCCTGTAGAAAAAATGACTTCAGGTTACTGTGGGCCAAAGTGACATGATGTGGAAAATCACAGAAGACTAGGAAACAACTTTATCACAATTACTTTTAAACTACTGGACAAGTTCATTGATTCCTAGATTACAAGGCCTCAGGGTAATGGTGGGAATGATTGTGATCATTAGTTGGACTTTCTTGTAAATTATAGGCCATAGGACTTCCCTGAATTAATTCCTATTGGTGTCCAATTGCTGTGGATGAACTAGCGCGTACCTTTTCAGGGGAAAAAAATTTATATACCTTAATTTTGAAATTGTCCATACTGGCGATTCCACAAACCCTCAGTGAGTTATTTCAATGGTTAGTTATTCTCACTGTTGAAAATTTGTGCTTTATTTCTAATCTGAGTTTGTCTTCCAGCCACCAGGTTTTGTTCTCACTTTGGTAGGTTGAAAAGCCCACTATCAAATTTTGATCCCAGTGTAGTAGGTACTTACAGATCATGATCAAGGCACTCCTTAACTTTCTCTTTGTTAAACTAAACAGACTCCAGGAGCTCAGTCATTATAAGGCATGTTTTCCAGTCCATCTGTCATTCCTCTTGTATTGTGGATATCAGAACTGGACACAGTAGTGATCACACTAGTGCCAAATACAGAGGTAATATAACCTCCCTACTAGAGATTGCCCCTCAATATTCATCAGTCACAATCTTGGGCTTTTTTACTCCCCCTTCCTCCCCAGCTCTCATCACTACGCTTTGCACTTGGAAATTTTACTTTTGTGTCACCCCTCACTACTCCTTTATTCCCTGGCCTCAGGAGCAGAGGTCTCACTAAAAT